>JAZKJV010007468.1:40000-354996 GCA_037367405.1 Ottelia alismoides | reverse complement strand
TAAGTTTCACCATCCCCGAAACAATGGATATATGTTCATTAAAATGATCATATCTTGAGAAATCATATTCCAAAATCATGCAAACTAAAATCCATCCAAATGATAATTTAGTGTTTATACATTTTAAACAGGTACTAAAATAATCACAAAATAGGACTGCGAGAATGAAATGCGATAAAATTTTCTCAAACCCTAATGAGCCCAAGTCTTCCTAAGTTTATGGATTGTATCTGAAACCTACATCCTGATTTTGATACCACTTGAAGAATTTGAGAAAATCATTAAACACATCATGTAAGTGTGAGGATCGCATCGTATGCGATCGGGAGTGACTAGTCGAACTAGTTGCTCCAAGCAACGGTATTTAAAAAGTTTAATGCGATGAAACCACATGATCCAAGAACACTTCTCGGATTGATTCATCTAAACTAAAAAAAGTATTAGTTTTATCTCTTGAAACATGGTTGTGATCGAGTCACTAAATGAAGAGACCTATTGTCTCTAGTCCGATCCAATGAAGGGACACTTGCGAGCATATTGATGAGACACGTGCTCCTCACAATTCGTGTTGATGATCCAACCAACGAATCTCCTGATCTCATCACACGAGATCCGACATCTTCTTCACGAGAAAGGCACTCCAAAGAAGACAGAGTTCTATGAGTAGATGATCCGGCAACATAACGACGATGGTGCGGTGATAGCAATTCTCTTCTAGGGCATCAAGGTGAACGGATACAAATAAGAGGGAGAGAGACTTGGCACGTAGAGAATGAGAGAGGGAGAGCATATGAATTGATATCATTTGAAGAGCAAGGGGTTCCTCTTCAGATATAGTATTTTGGGATCCATGGTCTCAATCCATGGACAACAAAAAATCAATGGATGAGATTGATTTGTATTTCTTTCAATGGGCATGATTTTGTTGTAAAAACACAACAACAATTAATTTAATATAATTATATATATATATATTAAATAATCAATATAAATAAATTTCAAATCAAATCAATTATCTTGGAGATAATTGGAAGGAGATATCCATCTACCAAATAAGGAGGGACCGCCACCCAATCCCATTGGGACATGGTTGTCATCCGTCATCTTTGGTGGATGGCAATCTTTTCCAATGAGATTACATTATCTCATTACAATATTATCTCACATAATATTTCTCAATTATCTTGAAAACATTACAATCATGCTATTGGAAATTTTTGAATCACATTCACAATCCAAAATAAAATGTAAATTATATTCTTTTAATCATACAATATGTTCAATTCACATTAATAATTAATTAAGAAATATAAATCATAATAGACTTTCTCTAAATATCTAATTAATATTGATAGTACTATCTATATTATTCATATACAAGACAATTAAATCACATTTAATGATCTTGGATCTCTATTCTCATATGCTCAAATAATATGAATCACACTCACATTATTCACATCTTTGATGATTAAATCATATTTAATTATCTCATATAACTCTCCTTATAATATGAATCAATTTCATATTATTCATGATAATTAAATCACATTTAATTATCAAATTTCTCAATGCTCAAATACATATATCAAAATGAAATTATCCTTGAACTCTTTCAAGGATAATGCGCTTTCTCAACGGATACTTGGATATATGGACTTGGAGATTGTATTGTTCCACGTAAAGTGACTTGGATATTGAGATCAAATCTCAAATCCATATCTTACGGACCTCTCAAAGATTCTTGATTAAATAAATACCAAAAATCTAATATTCTTATTAAATTTGAATCACATTTAGATCAATGTCCAACATTTGGATCAAGATCAGATCACTTTTCTACTTAGAGGAGTCACTAAAATCCAGATCCATTTCATCACTCTCTAGGAATGTAAGCGTCATGGTTACACAATCGTTTACGATCACATCACCCTCAGGTATTCTTAATACCTATACATCATGCATACTGGAAGACCTATAGTAGACCTAATGTTTTTGATCTCTTTTAGACCATCTCCTTCAGGGTTTTATCATTAAGTTTCTCTTTTGACTATTAGGAGCTGGTATCGATCATATACTTTCCAAAAGCATATATCATACCGAGATATTGATCATATACTTTCAATACGTACATATCAAACTTACAGATCCAGTCAAGCTTCCAAAGCGAGATGATCGTGCACGAATTTGATTCTTTCCTTAATCTCATGAGTGAGTTCATGTCTTCCAGTTCAGTAAATGAACATGTATGATCCCTTTGAGAGATCATATTCCTCATACGCCCTTGCATGCACACCAGCACGTCAGTGTATAGACCTTGGTTTGGTCATCAACCTATTGGTCTGCCGAATGTACATACTCCGACACATAGTAACACATTTTTCTCTGGTCTGAGGATGTGTGTACGACATAGGTCTTTGAATATCTCGATCTCGTTAAGTCAACTTTTTGATCTTTTTCTAACTTATCTAACACCTCTGAATCTCCATTCCTATGCAGAGGACCTGCATCAAAAGGTCGGTCAATATCAGCCTTTGGAGAAATGATTGCCATCTCATTCTCATGATGGAGATACTCTCTTAATAATCATTTGACGGCGCTTGATGAGTCCTCAATCAAACTCATTAGATATCCATCCAAGCACCAGCCTCTATGATTCAATAATTGAATCAACAACTATATGATCATTAAGATGGCCTCGATACATAACCCTAATTGTATTAAAGGACCTATTATGCAAATTAGTTGTTCTTCATTTCATATCAGGGAATGATATTTGAAATAACATTTAATGCATAATGGCTCATTGTGGGCTCGCATGTCTAACAAATAATACATAGAAAAATACAAAATTGATTTCATGCGAAAATAATCCACAGTGTGCTCTATACACTCAAAACAAAAAGCCAAACTCAAAACTTCGCATGCCTGTATTTTCTCCATATTGTATCAAAATTGAAAAACTCACATTAAATTGTATATACAATTTAATCATCTATTTAATGAAGATGATCTCATTCAATTTAGAGTTAAGATGCAAAAGCTTGTTTCGGGCCCCTATTGTATATACAAGAATAAAATAATCATTTTATTTATTCTTTATATTATTTAGAATATTATATTTTTATAATTTTGTAAATAATATATGAAATGAATACACATAATTAAACTCAAATAAAACCATTAAAAATATAATAAAATAAATAACTAAATTAAAATACATAGATGAAATATACGTACATATACATATATAATAAATACACCTATTTATTTAAGTGTACATATTATGCCAGAAAAATACAATAAAAATATATTTGTATATATTTAAATATGATATAAAATATTATTTGTGTATATAAAAAATAAAATACAAAGCATATAGGTAGATATGCCTATATTTGTATATACAAAAGTAACATACAATAATTACCTCAAACAAATAAATAATAATCATATTAAAATACTACATAAAATAAAAAATATATATATATTTCATGTTTTAATAAAAAATAATAAATTATATATTTTATTTATTTTGATTTATTATTGAATTTCATTTTACGTTTGTCCTCAGGTCAACTGAGCCAACTACAACCCTATGTCTATCAGACCTCGTCAGCCGCCCGTTTTCCTCGATTTTCCAATCTGATTATTTCATTATTTTTCTTCGATTCCTTCTTAACTTTTTACCCTTGATCCATGGATTTCCACCCTGTCTTCACTCCTCAATCAATGGGTCATTGAAGCAAGTGGTCTGCCTAAACCAAGTCGACATTATACATATACCACCCTCCGATTTCAATTTGATTTTGATCCCCTTTTGCCCTCAAAATCCATGACTTCTCGTGCATTGTCGCTGCCTCGGGATTCAAATAGAAAATAAATGCGAAAAATATCAAAAAACCATGATGAGGTCCCCTTAGTGCACTAGCACTCGACGAAACATACCCCGAATAAACCAAATGTCCAGAAAGCTCAAGAGTCTAAGTTATTACAATAATATTTTTGCTAAAAATAAAATCTATCTAAAATGACCGCTCAATCAATCAATGTAAGCGACTTTGCTATTTTATTTTCCTGTTATAGTGATTAAGTTGAACACAAGAGCATGATCTAAAACTAAGTAGTCAGATTTCAGAAAATAAAATATTTTTGATGGTTTTTAATTTTTAAAATTTTACTTTTCAATAAAATAAAAACAAACAGAAAGGATAAAATACACAAACAACTCTCTTTTTGTATTTAAATAACCAAAAAATTGTAATAAAAATATTTTTGGTTTTTAAAGGTTTAAATTGTTCTTGGTAATTTTTGTGTCTTTTTCAGATGTTTTTGTGATTTTCTAAAAATCAAATATTTATAAAATGACTAAACAATGCTCAACTAGAAACAATTTGCAAATTAAAATGCTCAAGACGTACAAAATTCCTAATTAGTATTTTTATGATAAAATATAAATAAAAATATACAAACATAGTCTGAAAACACTAATTTTGGTTTTTTCTTTAATTTCATACAAATTTTATAATTTTTTGGATGTTTTTTAATTTTTAATATTTTTATAAGGACTTTTCAATCAAAATTAATACTAGAGATAAAACACAACAATAAAAATTTTTGTGGAATTTTTGAAGTGATTTTTCAAATTTTTATAACACAAATAAGACACTTTTTAGGGGTTTTCGAATTTTTAATAATATAAATAATACCAATTTGGCAAATCAAAATTACCACATAAATAACAAGCAAGTAGGAGCCAACTAGTCTTTTTGTAGAATTTTTAAAGCCAATTCGATATATTTCATTCAATAAAAGACAAGTAGTCATAAATCGCTTACAGGAACCATTCTACAAAGAATATAAGTTCTAAGGCCTAGCAGATAACAAATATTAAAGCTCCAGGGTCTCGTATGCAATTTATCAAATCAAGTCATACACAACATGTGATCCAAACATACTGGGGTATAAGTGTAAATATCAAAAATTGAAATCCATTCCATAAAAGATAAAGAGTTCATGGTGAAAATTGCAAATAACTCATACTAGCATGTGGGGATGCTCATGACTCAGACTCGATTGGACTAAAGTACAAATATCAAAATGAGAGGGTCCAAACTACAAATGTCTTTAATTACACATTTTATTTACTAGACTAAAGCAGAATAATAAAACTTGCAGGGATAACAAAGAAATATACACCAAGGCACGTAAGGCACGCATGGGGGCTCTGACGGCTCTGATGGCTTTTTGCAAAAGAATCTGATGGCTCAGAGTTGGTTGGGGATGTGTGGTCAGAACTGTTGTGCTAGACCTGATCTAATGGTCTGTAAGTTGCATTTCAGGCAGTTTAGATAAGGTGCCCATATAAGATCCAAGCATTAAGATGCAACACCAATGGAGGGCTCGGATCAAATCTGGGACGAGGGATCCAAATTGAGTGGTTGCGAAGGTGGCTGGAAGAACAGGTGGCTGGAAAACTTTTCCCGAGCGTGGAGGATGATCCATGGCTCTGATGAAGCTGTTGAGGGGTCCGGTACGGTCGTGGAAGCACTTCTCATCGAGGGGGTGGCCCTGATGGGAAGATGATCGGTCAGATGAGCGGGATGGGGGAGCTCTGCCTGCAGCTACTTTGCCTGAGCAGTTGGGACTATAGATGGTACTCTCGTGGGTCTAAACACCTGAAAAGGGTAGCAGGTCACAGAGACATTGCTCCGGCCTATTTTTTATATGGAGTACATAAGAGAAACGATGGGGGGATTGGTTTGGGACTTCCGACACAAGCGAGGGAAGAATTCCATGCCAAATGAGACTCATATGAGCCAGATATGGGCGATCAGAGTGTGACATGATATGGAAGGTGAGTCGTGACGAAAATCTGAATGGTGAGATGTGAATGATGGGGCTATGATCGGTTGGTCGGAGAAGGTGAATAACGACGGATGATATGGATGGAATCGAAATGAAACGCAAAAGATTGGCAGAATGAAGGTTACCTAGATCTACTGAAGAACTCATGGACTTTTGGTGAAGTGGACGGAAGGAGCTATGGCCTCTACTAGGTTGCAACTCGTAAAGGAGGCTTCTCACGGTGGCTCTCTGGCTACGCGATAAGCTGCACTCAATCAGATCACCAAACAAAGCTCCAAAGAACTCTCTGAGGAGCTCTCAGTCTCCTGAAGGTGTCTAGGGTTATGTGGTGGTGCAAGGAATGAGGTAAGGAGCTCGAAAAGAAGAAGAGAGGTTTTATAGAGGTGCTAGAGGGTCTAGAAATATCGGAGGCCGCTACGAAACCTTAGGCAGATCTGGTTGCGCCTCAGGATCTGCAAGGATCATGGATCCTAGGAGCGCAGTTGGGCAGTGAAATTGAGGTGAATGGATGCCAAACCTAGTCTGGAAAATAGGGAGAAATGGACTCCGGTGAACGGAATTGGGTTTGACCAGACTTGGGTAGAAGGTTGACCCGAATCAACAAACCCGGGTCGTCCAATCAGGAAATTCTATTTTATTTATATCAAAGACTATTAAATATAAAATAATGAATCATTTTAAAATAAAAGTGTATAAAATAAAAAATGTTTGTTATTTTATAAAAATATTTTGCTGTGATTTTTATTTATTTTTATAAAATTAAAATTGGGTATATACGATATAGTGTGTTATAGATAGGTATACTATACCTATGTATTATGTACATGTATTTTTATTTCATTATTTTTACAAAAATACTCTTATTTTACTTATTTTATATTTACAAAATAATGTAAGGAGTATAAAATGATTTTTATATGATTTTTATAAATTAATTATGGTTGCAAGATAAATGGGTGTTGTATTATAAAACGTGGATTTTATTTTTATTTTTATTTTGTTTTCTGATTTTTATTTTATATTTATGTTTTTTCTAGGATTATATAGAAGTATTTAACAATAATAAGATGTTTATATATTTTCTAAAATAAATATTTGTACAATTATAGGTGATCTATACTGTACAAAGTGTACCCTTATCTTTCTATACTTATTCTCTTGCGATCAGGTCAAGTCTTGACCTTCTCTTGGGGTTTGGGTCACTCTGTATTTATTCTAAATACATCCTTCTTTTTCTTTTCTCTTTATTCTTTTAGTTTTTTGAAAAATCGGTGTTGATTATGAGATATTAACAATGACATGCACAAAGTTAATTTATTTTATTTACAAGTATTTGTAGATGGTTCTGCTAAAAGATAAAGCTAAAATAAAAGAATAAAAAATGAGAATTGTAGATTCATCACTTGCTTCTTGGTCTCGACCCACCCTGCTGCTAACTGTCAGATCCCCTTCTGATCAATTGATTCCAGTCGTTCATCAGCACTCTCTCCGCAATCCTTTAATCTTTCTAATCAGAAGATCGTAGCGCTCCATCTGTGACGCATTCTCCTCCATTGGATCAGATCAATTGATCTGCTCTAATCCATCCACTAGTGCCTTATTGGTAGCCGTTGGATCATTTGATCCAAGCTATTGTGTGGCGTACTTCTCTAACGACACCCTTTCTTCTCCTCTAACCTCACCAACCACCTAACTTCCCACCATTATCTCTCCATCATTAACCGCCCACGTACCTAACCTCTGTCACCAATCTCTAGCCCGCTCGACCCTCATCCATGCCAGCCACCCATTATCCCTAACCCTAACACCCACACTATGTGGTGGTGGTTGAAACCACCTCCTGGAGACAACAGCTTCCGCCTTTCCATCCTTCAAAAACCCTTCGTCGCCGTCAATGGCAGTTGTCCACCTTTATACGGGTTGAGGCCCAAAGTCTCTCCAACTCCTAGTGAAAGGGGGAGGTGTGATCGATGATGCGACAATGATCTTCTAGCGCCGGTGGGACCCTTGGCCAGAATGGCCAAGATACAACATCTCTTATTGTTGGTCAAGCTTCTTCCCATGGTTGGGGAAGTTAAGCCATGACCCGAGATCCAAGGAGATCTCATCCCACATCATTCGAACATCTGTGCCCATTTTTCAATCCTTCAGGTAATACTTTTGATTTGTTCCATTGCAGTTATTTTTCCCAATTGTATATGCATCAATCCTTCGAGCCAAAGTGTTTCTAGTCTTCCTTGTGAATCAATAATTCAAGTAGACGATCCACTCATCCTTCTTTCCTCCAAAAATTGACCACTTCGACTCATCTTCTTCTCCTTCCTGGAGAAGAACTCATAATGGTTGCCACCTTCTTCACTTCTAACTCTGCCCTCCACTTTGTTCATTCTTGCATGCACAAACTTCAATTTGCTTCAACTATATTGAGCTAACACTTGCAGGTTCAAAGATACTTCAATGGTCGGAATTCAATGACCCCCTCTGATCCAAATTTTATCCTCTGATGGTTCGTCAACTTCTCCAACCTCCATGGTCTCCTAGATCTTCATTGACCTCGCATCACCCTCAAGGATATTCTCTGGACTCTTGATGACCATCAGATAGCTAGCTTCTTAGAGCCTGGCAGCGGAAGAAGGTGATTGCCAGAGCCCCGCCTAGTCACAGCCATGCAAGGCAGAAGATAAAGAATCCCATGGCGTACATATGTCATTGGATTGCGTCTAATTGGGTGTGATCCAGTGGCCTACAGGAGGCCATGTCTCGTTGTCCAAGCATGCTGCTTAGTTCACACCGAGTGAACCTCCGAAGCACCACATCAAGCCATGTGGCCCGAGTCATGCCTTACATATGAACCTAGGTCGTACATGCCTTACGTGTGCAGCCTAGGTATTTTGCAATGCTACCATTATCAGTTTAATTAATTAGCAAAATATCCCTACGTAGGGGGTTTTATATAAAATCTCAAGCTGGACTTACTTATTTGTAATTAAGTCCCTCCATAGACCTGTTTGTGACATTTCATGTTTTGTTTTATTGCATTAATGCCCCTGCATTCAATGATGAATAACTAAAGCATCGTTTATCCAATTAAGATGACTTCAGAGCTATTTTGATCATCGTTTAAGTGTACTTGTTCCGAGATAAATTATTTCCTGATCTTATAATGAAAGAAGGATTAATTTGTGAGAGTTTATATTGTGCTTTCATGCTTATTAGATGAAGTATGACTCTACATTGCATTGGTCAATTAGATGTTGATTTAATTTAAATAATTGTTAAAGTTTGAATGATCATTTTAGGGCATAATAGTGAGTATATTTCATGTGTTAGTGTTTTACCATTTTGTTCATTTTATCATTATTTTTAATACTAAATTGTTTTAAATCACATTTTGTCTCATTCATGCATACATTTGTCATGTGTATTTCATCTTGCATTAGTTGTCGGCCTGCATTGTTGTCTTTGTTCTGATCAAGATGAAACTATCGATCATTTAACCTAGATATTGTAATACCTAAATAGTCTTGGTATGGCTCGTGTCCATGTGTTCGACTATGGACTTCCCATGTTAAAAATTAAAGACGAATCCTCTTCATAGATATCATCCATTTGGTTCTATATAACACACTAAGTGCATGTGCTACAAGGGATCCTTATCCATACATGCATTTAGCAGTTCACCATGATCCTACTTCAATTAATGAAGCACTAGAGGATCGTGACATGGATAGATGGATGCTTGCAATAAAGTCAGAGATTGAATCCATGCATAAGAATGGTGTATGGACCCTAGAGTATCCACATGATTGGGTAAAACTCATTGGATGTAAATGGAGCTTCAAGAGAAAGAGAGGACCTGATGGGAAAGTAGAGACTTTCAAGGCACAACTCGTATCCAAAGTCTACACACAGAGAGAAGGCATCGACTATGATGAGACATTCTCTTCTGTGGCTATGCTTAGGTCCATTAGGACACTACTAGCTATAGCTGCACCTTTTGACTATGACAATTGGAAGATGGGCATCAAGACAACTTTCCTTAATAGACACCTCGACGAGGATATCTATATGGAACATCCCCAGGGCTTCATAATCGAGGAAGGTAAAGTATGCAAGCTAAAGAAATCCAATTATGGGCTCAAACAAGCTTCTCGTAGCTAGAACATCATATTTGATAAAACCATAAAGAGTTATGATTTTGTGCAGAATCCTGATGAATATAATGTTTACAAGAAGCTTAGTGGGAGCACAATTGTTTTCATTGTGCATTTCGTATATGACGTCCTTATCATTAGGAATTATACCAGGATGATGAACAATGTTAAGATTTGGCTATTCCATACCTTTGAGATGAAAGATCTTAGAGAAGCTTCTTACATATTGGGTTTAAAGTTGTTCAAAAATCAAGAAAAGAGGATATTGAAATTATCACAACATGGTACATTAAGAAAATGTTGGAACGTTTCCCTATGGAGAGTTCCACGAAAGGTTTCCACCCCTTAAGACATGAAATCCACCCGCCTAAAGGGATGTCTCCTAAAACTATTGAAGAAAAGAAATCCATAGCTGGATTCCCCTATGCATCAGTTGTAGGAAGATTAATGTACGTTATGATGTGTAGAAGGCCATATATCTGCCATGTAGTGGGATTGGTAAGTCGTTACCAATCCTACTATGAAGAACATCTCTGGAATGCAATGAAGAAAAATTTCAATTATATAAGTCGGACGCAAGATTACGTCTTAGTCTATGGAGATGGTGATCTCTAAGTCTTGGGATACACAGATTCAGACTTCCAGTCAAATATTGAGGATCAAAGGTCGACATCAACGTTTGTGTTCCTGTTGAATGGCGGTGCTATGAGCTGGAGAAGCAAGAAGTAGGACACTACAACAGATTCAACAATAGAAGCTGGATACATTGCCCCATTGGATGCTGCAAAGGAGGCGGTGTGGTTGTGCGAGTTCATCCTAGAACTTGGCATTGTTTCCTCTGAAACTCCCATCCCGCTACTTTGCGATAACATGGGATCCACAGCCCATGTGAAGGAACCTAGATGGCATCAAAAGAGCAAGCATGTAGAAACGAAACACCACATCATTCGAGAGATTTAAAACATAATGACATCATCATCACCAAGGTGGCCTCTACCGACAACGTTGTTGATCCTCTTACCAAACCTTTGTCACAAAAGGATTTCAACTAGCATGTAATGAGTACAAGTTTAAGGATTGTACCTGAATGGTTCTGAGGGCTAGTGGAAGATTGTTAGCCATGTAAGCATGACGGGAACCATTCCTACATTAAATCTTATTGTTTTTTTGATTTATCAATATCAATTATTGATTTTTTCACTCCCTTTGTGAGATTAAATGAATGAATGCACTATAAGATCCCTCTATAGAATTAGGGTTATGTCCCATGGCCATCATAATGATCATACAACTATAGATTCGATAATTGAATCATAGAGGCTGGTGCTTGGATGAATATCTAAGGAGTCAGATTGAGGACTCTTCAAGTACCGTCAAATGATTGTTAAGAGATGATCTCCAACCTGAGTAGGAGATGGCAATCCTTTCTCATTAGGCTTATATCTGACCGACCTCTTGATGCAGGTCCTCTGCATGGGAATAGAGATTTGAAATTGTCATATTACTTAGGCCAAAAAGTTGACTTAACGAGATCAAGATAGCCGAAGTCATATGTCATATACTGTCATGATATAGGCACACATCCTCTGGCCGGAAACATATGTGTTACTATATGTCTAACTATGTACATTTGGGATACCAATAGGTTGATGACCTAACCAAGGTCTATACACAGGCGAGCTGGTGTGCATATGGGGGCATATGAGTAATTAGATCTCTCAAAGGGATCATACAAGTTCACTTGTGAACCGGAAGACATGAGCTCACTCATGAGGTTCTGAAGGGACCACATACATGTTATAATACTTATATCCATTCTGAGTCGTGGTATTGAAGGACCACATACATCGATATGCGTAAGGTCAAGAATAGCCTTGCATCTTGTTACCTTGTTACAAAAAGGCATCCTAGTCATTTTACCTTGAATAGAATGTTCATGGGTAGGAAAAGATTGAACCTGTAGAAAATCTAAGGGTCCATCCTTTATCAATCTATTGATACTATCAACAGATAATGACCAAGCCTTTAATACCAATCATGTTTGAATGATTTCCGTCCTCCCTTGATATTTAAGGTTTTTATTAGTGGTAGTAGCATTCATGACATTTTCATCAATACACAATTCATAAAGTCCACCAGAATTCAAAACACCATCCGCTATATGTTTATTAACAACTTATGACAACTTTATTACATAATAGAAACGAATATCCATTTCTAACAAGCTCAGATATAGATATAAGGTTCATCCTAGCTTTCGGTACATAAAGACACTATTTAAGTACTAGGACTCTTCCACTAGGTAATGATAGTCTGCAGGACCCGACGGCAGCTGCTGCAACACTTCTATATATATGATGCCATCTGGTTGACTATCTCTCCTTCATCGAGATTCTTAGTTCCTTGAAATAGATGCGACAAATTGCATACATGAACAAAAACACCATAATTGATGACCCAACTACCTTCTCGTCAACTGATAAAATTGGTTTTAATGATGAAATGGATTTCATACATGCTGGGGATATACCTTTGTCAGCAGACTTTAAGTAATCTGGGCAATTACGCCTCCAGTGCCCTGGATTCTTGCAGTAGTGACAAACATCAGTTTTCTTCGATGCTATCATAGTGGATTGGATGCACTAGAAGACAAGTCAACACCTTGACTATTCTTCTTTCTCTTCTCGATCAAACCCTTCACCTTGCTTTCGGCCACACTTTCCTTTGACTTGTACAACCATTGCATTGTTAGGGGGGGGCTATCTTTCTTCATCATGTCTTCTGCAGACTTTAATGCATCCAATAGCCAAGTGTTAGTATAATCCACTTTGCTCATGTGATATGTGATTGCAAAGCTATTGAAGGACTTAGGGAGTGATAACAGAATGAAGTCAGCCTGCATATCCGCACCCATGTCATCTCTAAGGGTTTCCAGCTCAGAAAGTTACGCAAGCATTTTGAGTACATGTTCTCTGACAGAAGTCCCTTCCTGCATCTTGTAGCGAATAAGTTCTTTCGTGATATTATAACACTATGTGTGGTTTACATCATTGAACATTTCTCTCAGATTCATCATAATATCTTGGCAACTGTTCATGTCTGTATGTTGCTTCTGAAGCACATTGGACTATGACCGAGAATATAACACCTTACTAAAATACGATCTTTATCATACTTTTCATTGAATATAATTTCTTGTAGTGTTTGCAGGTCTACGTACTTGTCCTAGGATAATACATAAGAGATGTGCTCTACAGATAGGACAAGATCCAAATTTTGAATGCAATCCGAATAATTTGGTCCACCCAACTGATTGACCTCCAGGAACTGACTAAGTGGATTCATGGAACTCATTTTCTGAAATTAAGACTGTACTATATTAAAATATATAAATAATTATATATTCAATTGAAATTCTTTGATTAATAGATTTTTAATCAAATTAGTCTCGCCTTTCAACTTTGACAGTTCATTCTCTTAATCACTTTCAAAAGCAAGAGATATACTTACCGCTATATCTATAGCAAGAACTGGGATATCCTATTTACATTTGTTACATCCCAATAATATGAGAATTTTCAACTCTGATAAATATAAGCGGGAACACAATCCACCTAGCAAGTCCAATTTGCATTTCCTAATTCAATCTTTAACACATGGGCCCACCATCCCTAAGGTGATGTTGACCCATCCTTAATTAAACCAATCGTCAATGAGTTAGAACTCGCTATACGCAATCCAATATCGCCCCAATAATATGAGGACTCGATATTGGGGTCACTATATATATGACCTTACTCTTTTGAGATGCAAAGAGCGCGATCAAAATACGCTTGTATGTAGGAGTTGTCACTTCGGGAAGTTGTCTCCTACATAAAATCCCTGGTGACGTAACCATTCGCCTTGATGGTAGACCACGAATATCACTTATGTGATACTCCACCTCATATTCAAATTCTTCCAAGGGAAATACACCTCTATTCATAATAGAGTGTTTTAATTGTATGTAATTAATTTAATCATATCAAATAAATTATCAATCCAATTAATCAACCAACAAACTTGATTATTTCTTGAAGGATGGTATTATGTAAAAAAATGCGTATTATTTAAATTTTAGTGATTAGAAAAATACACCATGATCTCTTCAAACATTATCCTTTCCTTACATGATATCATGGCCAATACCGACGGGAGTGAGACGGACCGCTCACTGAGCAACCAACTATCCCAACGCTCCCCAACTAAGCATCATATCTGCCTCATGTCAGGATAACTTGATTCGATCATTTTTTATTTGAGATGATAATCGTTCTTTCAACTGAAGTTATACCATATAATAATAATCATCATCATTTTGAATAATATTATAAGGATATTTTCTAAACAAATCACCAATCCTATTCAAGTAACAATGTTTTCCATGTAGATATTGTCCTACAAATAATGTAGGATAAACTAGAATTTTCATGAAACATTCATTCAATGATGATTGATATCTAATCAATTATTTCCATAAAAAATATTAGTCATCAAATAATCATGGAAAATTCTCAATTTCCTTGATTGACGTTAGATGATAAATAAATTAAGAAAGAGATCTTGATGATCTAATCATCATTCGACCCATCTCAACTAAATATTGAATATCTAGGGCAAAAAGAGTCGGAATCGCATAAAATAAAATCAAGTGGTTTACTGGTTTGATTCTCTACTTAATTCAAGTGTTTATTTCATGTTTCATGACAATAAAATAGTAATCAAAAATAATTTTGTTACATATCCATGAATACATGCAAAACAACATTCTTAGCGAGAACTATTTAAATCAATTTCATGCATTTTTAGTACCAATAAAAGGTTACTATTTTTTAAACATATTTAGAAATTATAAATACATTTTATCAATAAAAAACATCCAAACAGTGCACAAACAATATATTTTTATTTCATCCAAAATTGACTCAAATCTTGCATCCAATGTTAAAACAATGATTCCCGTGCATCTAAAACATGAACCATGATCGCCAAGGATTTTGGATCACATACAAATCCTGACCAAATATCTGGTACCACTTGAAGGATATAGGAGAATCCTTAAGTGCATCATGAAAGAGTGAGGATCACATCATATATTATCGGGAGAGACTCATCGCATTAGTTGCTCGGTGCAACATAAATTAAAAATTTTAATCGATGAAACCACATGATCGAAGAACTATTATCGGTTCATATCATCTAAATCACATACTAGATAAAGGAATCCTTCTTGTAGCGTGGTTTTGACCGAGTCTCTAAACAAAGAGACCTCCTGTATCAAGTTCGATATGTCAGAAGAGACGCTTGCGAGCGTGGAGATGAATCACGTGCTTATCACAATCAAAGTTGTTGATCCAGGAAATGGATCTCCTGATCTCGTAGCATGAGATCAAATGTCTTCTTGAAGAGTTAGATGCATCAAAGAAGACATATATCCATGAGTATTAGAATCAGCAGCACAACGACAATACGATGACAACGGCGACCTTCTCTCTAGGGTTGGAATGAACGACCACTCAAGGAAGAAGAGAGAGAGGCGGCGAGAGAACGAGGAAGAGAGAGAGAAATTGATGTTGTTGTAACTCGAAGAGCAAGGGGTGCCTCTTCTTTTATAGTATTTTGTGAGTCCATGGATCTCAATCCATGGATAACACAAAATCAATGGATGACATGGATTTGTGTTTCTTTCAATGGTAATGATTTGTTGAAAAAATACAACAACAATTAATTTTACTCAAATTAAATATGTATTGAATAATCCATATAAATTAGTTCCAAATTAAATCAATCAATCTTGGAGATAACTAGGAAGGAGATTGCCCTTGTGCCATGAGGGGGGACGACCACCCATTCCTTTTAGGACTTTGTGGTCGTCCGCATCCTTTGAATTGGAAGGGGGCAATCTCCTTCCAAATCATGAGATTACATTATCTCATAAAATATCCAATATTTACAACAACATTAATTGTAAATTATCTCACAAAAATAATTCATAATTATCTTGTGAACATTGCAATCATGACATTGGAAATTTGTGCATCGTATTCACAACCCAAAATAAAATGTAAATTACATTTTCAATCAATTATCCAATGTTTATCCAATTCATGTTAATAATTAATCAACAAATATAAATTACAACAGGCTCTCTCTAATATATTACATATCACATTTATAATATATATATGAATGATTGGATAGTTCTATCCACATTATTCTTATCCATACAAATTGAATCATATTTAATTATATTATATCATCATTCTCATGCATCTAAACAATAGGAATCAAATTTACATTATTCATGATAATTAAATCACATTTAATTATCCATTTCTCAATGCTTAGATTTAATCTAACAATGTAATTATTCTTGAACTCTTTCAAGAATAATACACTTTCTCCAGATACTTGGAATAAGGACATGGTGATTGTACATTCCATGCATAGTGTCTTGGAGATTGGGATCACATCTCAAATCCAGATCTCATGAACATCTCATATATGATTGATCAAATAAGGACCGTAAATATAATCTTCTCATTGCATTTGAATCATAATCAGATCAATGTCCAACATTTGAACCAAGATTAGATCACTTCTCTATTGAAAGGAACCACTAAAATCAAGACATATTCCATCACTCCCTCAGAATGGAAGCGTCATGGTTATACAATCGTTTATGATCACATCACCCTTAGGTATTCCTAATACATGTACATCCTGCATACTGGAAGACCTATAATAAACCTGAAGATATAGATCAATTTACATTGCCATCTTCAGAGTTTCATTATCAAGTTTCTCATTCGGTAATTGGGAGTTGGTATCGATCACATGCTTTCCAAAATCATAGATCATACCTTCAAATTCTTGTCATGATTCTAAAGCATGATGGCAATGCATCTAATTTGATCGCTCCGAATTCCTTGGCTTGCAAGTAGTCTAGCCCCAATAATTTATTCTCGTGGGTCTTGGTGGCAAAATGATATGTGTAAACAATTACTTGGGAGCCAAGCAAGTGAGATCTGAACTTCTTCAAGGCAAAGACAACTGCTTGAATCTCTTTCTTAGTGACAGCATAATTCTTTTGAGCATCATCAAGACTTTTGTTGGCATAGCAAATAGCAAATGGAAGATTATCTCTCCACTATCCCGAACCTACTCCAATGGCATAATCATAGGCATCTGTTATGATATCAAATGGTAGAGACCCATCTGGTAGTTGAAGAACAAAGGCCTGGGTGATTAGATCTTTCAATTGATTAAAGGCTTGGAGGGCTCTGACCTTGAAAATGAAATCTACCTCCTTGCCTGGAAATTTAGTAGGAGGTTAGGCAATTTTGCCGAAATATTTAATGAAAATTCTATAGAAACCCACATGCCTTGGGAATGATCTGACTTGCTTCAAATTTGTAGATGTCTCAAGC
Organism: Ottelia alismoides; assembly: GCA_037367405.1. Lineage (NCBI taxonomy): Eukaryota > Viridiplantae > Streptophyta > Magnoliopsida > Alismatales > Hydrocharitaceae > Ottelia > Ottelia alismoides. The sequence continues at coordinate 337,505 of JAZKJV010007468.1, read as the reverse complement.
TTTTAAATGACCTCTACAATTGTTGGATCGACCTCCATGCCATGTTTGATATGACATGGCATATCACAATCATTTCAATCACCATGAAGTGACTCTTTTCCACAAGAGCACTAAATTTACTTCACAACAACTTTTCAGAACTCGGTCTAGATAAGATAAGCATTGATCAAAACTGTATTTAGAAATCATCCATAAAAGCTTCAAGACCACTACCAACCATATCTACAAACATTGCCAACATGCATCGTTAAAATGTCGCTGGATCATTGCACAAACCAAATGACATCTTGCGAAAGGCATACATCCCAAACAAACAAGTGAAGGTGATTTTCTATTGGTCTTATGGGGTGATTGCAACTTGATTGTAACTAGAATATACATCCAAGAAGCACAAATACTCCATCGCAGCTAGTCTTTCGGCTATTTGGTCGATGAAGGGAAGTGAGAAATGATCCTTCTTGGTTGCTAGATTTAGGCATCTGTAATCTACACAGACACACCAAAATGTTGGAACTTTGGTTGTGATCTCCTCTCCTTTGTCATTTTTGACGATGGTGATCCCGATTTCTTTGGCACAACATGCATGGGACTCACCCATTTTGAATCGAAGATGGGTTGTATGAAGCCGACATCACACCATTTTGTAATTTCATTCACAACAACCTCCCAAAGATTTGGATTCATTCTTCGTTGAAATTAGCGAGATGACTTTCTATCTTTATTTCAGTAGATGTGAAGGGAACACGGTGTTGGATTAATCTCATGGAGATCAGAAATTTTCTGGCCTATGGATTTGCAATTTCTTTCTAGAACCTCTACCATATGAGATTCCTATTCCTGAGTCAACTTCGATTGATGATAACAGGAAACATCTTCTGCACATCCGCAAGGAAGGCATACTTCATGATAGTTGGAAGCGGCTTGAGCTTTGGTGGGTTCTAAATCTTTTTAGTGGTAACTTCTATAATTGTGCAAGGTGGTGGTGCCAAATTTTCCAACTTTACATTACCCACCTTTGACAATTCAAGCTCTTAATCTAAAGATGCAGAAAAATTCTCAATGTTAGAATCTTGTTTAAAGAAGTCTGCAATAATTTCCTCTTCCTCTGCTTAGTTCAGGTGGCCATCATTTAGTTCATCTTGCTAAATTGCAATTTTGGCCTATCACTTTTTGTGAATTGCATTTATACTCTTGTCAACATTTTTAATTGAATATATTTGGAGCATTTTGCATTTTAGGCCCTAGAGTTATTTAAGGGGTTTGGAAATTAAATAATAGTTTTACAAAATTACAAATCGGTCCTTAATCGTATTGCATTTTCTTTTTTATTATATTTTTTATTAAATGCCATTGTGCATCTAAAAAATTTAAGAAAATTATTTTACGTGTTTGGACATGTTATAAATAACATATATTTTTCTTAGGCCAATTAAAAAAGTTTTCTAATTTAAAAATACAAAACGCTGCATTTATTCCCTATTTTCTTTTAAAAATACGAAAAAAATATAAAATCATCTTTAAAAATTCTAAAAATATATATATTATGTATTATTGTAATTTATAACAACATGACAAAATCCCTTAAAAATAAGAAAAGAAAATCACTAAAAAATAAAGATCTCAAAAATATTTATTAAAATTCTTTAAAAATCCAAAAAATTTATTTCTATTTCGAATTTTTTTATTATATCTAATTATATATTAAAAATAGTCATGGAAAATTTTGGGACTTTTATCTATTTTTAATTTCCAAAACAATTCGGTCTATTAATACTAGTCATTGTTTTACATTTTTTATTAAAAAATAATAGAAATCATAAGAAATTTAACAAAAAAATAGAGGGAAAACAGATAAAAATATTTTATTTTACCTTTTTTCTAGTATTTATAGCTATATCTATAAAGATAATATATGATATTCTCTATATATCTATAATTACTTATATGTGTAATAATAATAATAATATAAATACTCTATTTATTTAAGACCCCTATAAAAAAGGATTCTATATAAGATATTTTTATGATTTTCTATATATTTATATCTTATATATCTATTATATAGTGCATATTATCTATATATCTTATATATAAATATTATTTATATTAAAAAAATAAACGAGCAAATGTGAAAAGAAAATAAAAAATTAAATATTAAAAAGAAATAAATAATATATAAACCAAAATCCATAAGAAATATAAAAATTAAAAACCCGCACATGCCTCTTCAGCGACCGCTAGTGTGTTTGATTAGTGGATCAGAGCCAATTACAGTCTTTCTACCAATCTCTGTTGCTTAATCCTAGGCATCCCCCACACCACTGCATATGTGTCATGCGTGCCTCTACGTGTGACGAGATATATTCTGGTTATTTATGACATTAGACTCAAACTCTCATATGTTACAATCACATCCTCGTGCAGGTGTGCTCATGTGTGATCACATGATTTAGTGAACAATTTGTGCTTGTGCCCCTCATTTTTATGTTATTCACGAGAGGTATAGGTCGAGGATCTAGCACGTGAAGGAACATGTGTGTCTTCTAGTTTTTTACATGAAACACCCCCTATTGTTTTGCACATGTGCCTTTTGTTTCTACATAATTACAAATTCATCCTTATATATGTTATATGAAATAATAATAAGTGTTAATCCATATTAAATAAAATAAAGAATATAAAATCAAATAAAAATATCTATTAATACCTTATAGTATACTATATATTGTATAAAGAGTATTTTGAAAATTTAAAATATTTATTATTTTTCATAAATAGAAAATAAAAAATATATATATAAAAACTCATAAAATTCATACAAAATATAAATATAACTCTAAAAAGTCTACAAAGTATATATAGTATAAATTACTATATTCTAAATAGTAAAGCAAAAAGAAACTTAAAATCAAATATTAAAATCCTTAAAAATCTAAAAATATACATTAAACTTAAAAAAATCATAAATAACTCTTTACAAAATCCTAAAATATGTACAATGCCTTAATTTGAAGATATTTTCACATTCTACAATACAAAAATGAAATCAAATAATTTTACTTATTGTTTACTACTTTTAAAACTCAAAATACCTCATAGTTTTCATTGAAAATGTTGTTTTCACTTTAAAAACATTTTAAAATATAAAAATAAAGATTCTGAAAAGTCCTTAAAAATTAATAAAAATTAAAACAAATCATAAAACATAAAAATATTAAAAGACAAAATCAAATAAAAATTATAAAACTGGTACATATACTTATTTACATAAAGGATAAAAACATCTTAAAAACAATACAAATCTTAAAGCAAATTAAAAAGATAAAAATCAATTAAAAATTACAAAAGTTCACTAAACCCTAGATACTTTCGATCACTTTAGTATATACCCTTGTTCATATAGTTTGCATCCTTGAGTTTGACACTCTCATACTTTACCATATACATAAGTTTAGGAGTCTAAATAGTAAACACAAATCTTATTATGTAAATCTTGTTTGGTCGACACAATAATGTTGGATGATAGACTTACATTTGATTTTACGTCAAGTACATTAACAGTCACAATTTTATTTCAGATATCAGTTTTTTTAAATCTTTTAAATTTGAAAGAGAAAAAATGTCCAACGATTTTTTTGTTATTTTCCTTTAATCCTAAGTGGAGGAAAACAAGAGAGGGAGGCCGAAATGTAATGCATAAAAAACTATGAATGCATGCAGGGATAGAGATACGAACATGAATCCAACACTCTACATGCAAAGTGATCTGTGTAAGGAATACAAACTAACTATATGCGAATGGAGAGAAAAAAATAAAATACGTAACCTAGAAAGAGTGACCACTTCTACACATGGAAGAAACGATTACTTTTACTTGGTTATGTGATTCCTAATTCTAATTAACCTACGATATGCTCAAGCAAAGAAATAAAATCCTAATCAAGTACCTAACCACTCACAAAAAATTGTGGAAAATAAAGAAAAGAAGGTGATGAAAACCAAAACCATTACAAGAATCACCGACATCTACTCCTCTCATGTTCGCCACCTTCCTAAGAAGTCATCCTTGATCAGCAGACCGTGCAACACAAAGCAAAACACACAAGCCGTAAAAAGGAAACAAATAAATAAAATCGAAATAAAAGCAAAGAAACAAAGTTAAACAGATGACTAAGAAAGAAAAACAAACCATAATCTAAGGCTTAACTGTCTACTCAAGCGATACCTCCCTGACAACGGTATCATCTGGTGAACATGCCTGGTCTACTGCTCTAAAAGGATAGAACAACATCGTCGTGTCAACCGGACGAGTTGAGTTAGTGAGTTGAGCATGCCTCAACTCGTACTTGGCTCGATAACCCTAACGAGCCATTTATCTGAATAAGACTCATACTTAATAGCCTTTCAAGCCTAGTTATCGAGTTCAGTTTGTGCCAAGCTCATCCAGTCCGAACTTCTCTGACACCCCTACATGCCTTATTTGGAGGGCACACTACACGCACTTGTACACTAGGAGACCGAAGTTTGTCATCCCCAACTAAATGTGTATCTGGCCTAACTATCTCTTTGGGCCGTACCTCATTCAGCTGTTACCGATTGTTGGTTACTGAACTTCCAAAAAAAATAAGACCTTTGGAAGCACTTCAGATTAGCATGACATTTCTATATACGTATGTTTTTTAATAAAAAGATCATACACTGTCATTCATCATAAAGATCCCTCGATAGGGTCGGCCATACATCACAATCAGCACACACAAAAGACCCAAAAATAAAGGGGTGCAACCAAAACAAGCGCTCCAAATCCCAGAAGAGCAAACCACCAAGAGCAGTTTTGAGAATAGTTCCGATAGTATCAACAAATTACATGCTTAACAAACTAACAATGCTGGGATTTAGAACACCAAAAAGCATATGGAGGCTCAAGGTTTCTTCCAGGGAGTGGCCCACATAAGCTTCTTAAGAGAACCAAACGAAACCTTCCAACATGGATCAGAATCCAACAGCGCAGCCAGGGACGGAGCCAGAGCCTTTCAATAGAACGGGAACAGATTAAAAGAATGAAATGCATTCGGCCGTAATTACAAAAAAATCATCATTTTTGAAATTAAACTACATGAATTGGTTCCTCACACATACAAAAAATCGTAATATTAGACATTAAATACATTAAATTCCTAAAGATTGGCAAGTTGCAGATCATTTTATGGTTTTGAAACTTACTTGGTACATAAAAGAATGAACAATTATAAGGATTAATAAAAAAATGTATACATAAACAGTCCATAATCACGGATAATGACTATTGTCCTACTCTTTTTCAAAGAAATTGATAGTAACAATTAGTTTGAATCTATGTATTTTTTTCATACCCCAATTAAAATTTAATCTAAATCATAGCTAATTATTGTTGAATAAATAATATTTATGGGTCTAAACATCATTTTAAAAATAATTTGATTTTGCTCTTCTAAAATAGATTAGTTATCAGTTTTGAATTTAGATGAAATTTTGAAATGTTGTAGAACAAAATATATAGATTTAATCAATACTATTAGATTTTTATATTAATTAAAAAAAGGAAAAATGGTGAAACATGTTGGATAGCAATAGAATAAAAATAAAGATAATAAAAAAAGATTTTGTTACTTGTCCAATTATTAACTTCTGCAACATTAGTTATGCCCCTCTCTTTTCAAGAATACAAGTTGTGTCCCTATCTTCTTAGAAAATTCAGTTTTGTCTTTCATTGAGGTAAAGTAAGCACATTACTGATATAATAAAGGGTTAAATGGGGCTGCCCCCTGAGGCGAGCTAAATTGGCTCCCACATTGTATTCTGCCTGATTTTTTATTTTTTTTTTGAAAATTTCTTCCGTGAATATTCATCACTATATCCCTATATTATGCTATTAAAATTACGTGCGAAACAGAGACTTGTACGGCCTTCATCTAGACAGTCATTTTCTAACGGTAACAGAATTGCTAAAAACGACCCTTCTGGATGGAGGCCGTAGGAGTCTCTGTTTCACGTGAAATTTGACTGACATAATATAGGGATATATTGATGAAAATCCACAAAAGCAATTTCTAAAAAAATAAAAAAAGGGGACGAAATGACGCGGGGGAGTCAAGTTAGCTCCCCCATGGGGGCAGCCCTATTTTACCCTATTATAAAAGGGATTAATTGTGAATTTTGTAAAAGTATAAGGGCAAAACGGATATTTCAAAAATGGATAAATGCATTTAATATTGTCGAAGTTAAGAACGGTACAAGTGATAAAAAAACCCATGAAAAATCACAACATAAAATAAATACATGTAGAGAGAGGGAGAGAGAATCGTAGGTGAGAAGGGGAAGGAATCTCCGATTCTCCATAGACGACAGAGGGGAGAAATAGGGAATTAGGGGGAGAGAGACATGTGTGGAAGGATCTCAAAAGGGAAAGACGGTTTTCAATTTTGATTTTTTTAAATGCGGAAGAGAGACTTAATATAAGAAAATAAATCACAAAATTATAAGTCTTACAACTATGTTAGGTGACTTCCTAAATTCTAGGGCAGACATTTGCCCCTCCATGCCCCCTTGTAGAGGCGTTCATGAGCACATCATTGGAAGAAGTAGAAGGTGAAAAGAATAAATTGGCAGAAGAGTAGTTCCAAATCGTATATGATATATAATCACATGACCCTGGGATAATTCAGCACAAAATCGTCATATCTATTTTAGGGGTATATGGTTACCCGAACGCTCCGAGGTTATCAGTCTTGCTTCTTGACAAATGTTTGCTATGAGAATTGCAACGTTTCTGAAATTCTTTCATGCAACGGGCCCACCAAATCAATACCTTCAAAGCAATTACGTCCCATGTATCATGAAAAAGATCCGAGGTAGAGATGAATGTTAAAAGAAGATTAAATCTGATATAGTTTGGGCGTATCCACATATTTATAAGGGATTTTACTCTGCAGAATATCAACCCGAGCAATAATCGAGATGAGATGTTTCAACAATAAAAATATCTGTGGAATCTCTAAAAAAAATCAAGGGTTATTTACACCGACAACCCTGAGTAATATGGTAATTAACCCAGGAACCCTGCTTAAGTGCGAATTACACTAAAACCCCCCGAGTAATGCTTAACGATTACGTGTGTAACCCTCCGTTACGCTGGGACGTTAGGGGTAACCGAGTTACGAGGTGGAGATCAAATGGCTGGGATTTGTTGCCGCCACGTGTATGGTGTAGATATAGCGGAAGTCGAATCGATGAATAGTGTCTGGGTGACGAGGTAGATGTTTTTGCCCTCGTCCCCCCCCCCCCCCCCCGCCCTCGACATCCTCAATGATCGTTCCCGCCTTCGGATCATCGTCTTCTTCATCTTCTCCAACTCGCGGAAGAAGAAGAGCCCCCCACCGATCGCCGACGACACGCTTCCTCCTACACCAAGCAACCAGAAGCAACTCGAAAGGCAACGGTATGTCCTCCCCCATCGTCTTCGCCTCTGAAATTCTTCTTAAAATCCAACTGAGTAGATGAGAAAGAAACCTGCATGTACCTTAGGGCATGGGTTGGTTCGAAGGCCGCGATGGGGTCCTTAGCATTTGCGTCCAGTATGGGGGATACTTCAAGAAGGTGCGAGGTCGTGGTGGCGATAGGTACTTGCTGGGACAGCAAGTCGTCATAGGGACAGACCCATATTACACGTGTTGGTTCGACATCTTGGATGACATCGCAGAAGTTGTTCCAAAACAACCAAAGGATTCCTTGCGGATGAGCTACAAAATTCCTAATTCCCATCCATCCAGGTATGAAACTATCTCATGGTGTGAAATGTTTTTGGCCTACTCTCTTATTATTTAGGTATACGAACTGTACTCGCATTTTGTCTTCGTTAGGTATGCGAAGATATCTGATGAGAAGCAGATGATGGAAATGTTTCACTTGCACCAAGATGGGACGCAAGTTGAATTGGTGGTGGAGTTTGATCAAGATGCAGAAGCACTTGATGCCGAGGAAGCGGATGCGAATGCAGGTCAAGATCCAACTCCCACGTCCTTAGGGACTGATGTGAATGAGGCAGTGGAGGCTTTGCAGGAGTTGGGATCTGTTACGCATGAATCCTTGGAGACACTTCATTGCATTGCTAATACCGAATTTACGCAAGGGGATGGAGTTGAGGGATTTACTACTGAAGTCATGGATTTGGAGGATGAAGTTGTGCAAATGGACATTGACCCGAATGAGGCAGTGGAGATGGATGATGATCCCCTATTTGGAGAGCCAGTGGATTCACTTGGGGATGAATCAAGAGAGGAAGAATCAAGGGCATCCATCAGTCCCAATGCCATGGAGTCACAGATGTTGAGTTCTCAGCATTCGCGTATAATGAGATCGAAGAGAGTGTTGCGCTCTCAAACCCTATGTATCGATGTAAGCGAATCAGAAGATTCTGATTTTGTTGTTGATGGCTCAAGTACTAGTGACGATGACCTCAACGGTCTTGAGTCTGAGAATAGCTACCACTATCTCTTAGATTCAGATTTAGAGGATGTTGAGGACTTCGAAGGTAGAATATCCACCAACGACATGGAGGTTCCGGACATTGCAGTTGGATTCGAGTTCGATGGACACGATGAATTTAAACATGCATTAAGCACTTATTGTCTGAGGCATGAATTTGATGTGAGATTTTTAAAGAGTGAGGCAGTACGAGTGACAGCCATATGCAGGGGAGAAGATTGTAAATGGCGAATCCATGCTTCTAAACTCCAAGATAGCATGCGATTCCGAGTCAGGACTCTACATGGCGAGAACAATTGTTCCTCCGTCAGTAGGATTGGCAATTCATTGGCTTCACAAGAGTGGATTGCCAAGTACATTGATCCATGGATCAAGGACAACCCAGAAATGACTGTCAACACCATATCTCGACGACTAGCCGAGCAATTCCAAGTCCGTTTACCTTACATGAGGATATGGAGGGGAAGAAGGATTGCCCTAGAATAGATCCGAGGAAAAGTTGAGGAGTCATATGAGAGACTTCCATCTGTCATTTATGAACTGAAGAATCGTAATACTTCAAGTGTAATTCACTATGAAACAGAGAAGGATGATTCATTTATACGTGTTTTCTTATCGTTGAAAGCGCAAATGGAAGGTTTTATTCAAGGATGTAGACCTTTCATAGGTCTGGATGGGTGCCACCTGAAGGGGAAATACCTAGGAACACTACTCTCAGTGACAGCTTTAGATGGATGCAATGCATTATTTCCTGTGGTTTTTGCAGTTGTAGAAAGCGAATCCAATGTCACGTGGTTCATGACTCATTTGAACCATGCTATCGAGTTTGGCAATGGTGCTGGGTTGACTTTCATATCAGATGCACAGAAGGGTCTCGAGTTGGCGGTGATGACCCTATTCCCCCAAGCAGAGCACAGGACATGCATGAGACACCTGTATAAAAACTTCAAGAAGAAATTCCCTGACGAAGAATTAGAGATCATGGTTTGGTCTGCTGCAAGGGCGTTCGATAACAAGCACTATACTCACTGGATATCTGAGATTCAAAAACATAGCATGGGTGCATACCAGTGGTTGGCAAATGTACAAGAGAAGTGGAGCCGTCATCAATTTGGTGACTCGACGAAGTGCCATTATGTCACAAATAATTTGAGTGAATCATTCAACGCATGGATATCACCAGCACAAAATATGCCCATTTGTGAGCTTATTGATTGGATAAGGCAAAAATTGATGACAACGATGGATGAGAGACTTCGACGGTCGAAGAATTGAGAAGAAAAAATTGTACCATCAGCCTTGTCTTACGTGAGAGGCATCACAAGGGACTTGAAGGGATCCATTGTTAGAAGAGCTGATGACATCAATGTGGAAGTAGAAACTCCTTACGGGAGGTATGTTCTGAACCTTCTACCCCGCGAATGCTCGTGTAGAAGATGGCAACTATGTGGGCTTCCATGCACACTTGCAGCAGCCACGTTGGGAACCATCATAGGAGTGCGGTGGGAGAACTACGCCGCTGATTACTACAAAGTTGATCGTTATAGGAAAGCCTACACTTGTGCATGCATAGCACCAATGCCCGACAAGACGCAGTGGTTGACGGTCAATCTGCCATTCAAGGTGCAACCGCCTCACACCACAAGGCCATCAGGACATCCCAGAAAGAATCGCATTCAGCCAAGGGATGAGAATGAAGGCAAATCAAGGCATAAATGCAGCAGGTGTAGCAAGTTCGGGCACCAAGCCCGCACCTGCAAAGAACCACTCAATGCACCATCGTCTCTCGTACGAGCTAACGAAGAGATACCACTAGGCCCCTCAACGCAAGCTTCAACAAGCACTCAAAATTCATTGGTCAACAGAAGGTATTAATTTCGATGGTCTTCCATTCTATCTACATTAGATCTTTATTTGTGAAATATCGTCAACCTAAAACATGTGTATTTTCGTAGTGGAATTGGGTGCAGGACAAGAGGTTCTTGGACAAGAGGAAGAAGGGGCGGAGGCCTACAAAGAAGGGGGCATAGACGAAAAAGAACAAGAAATTTCGAAGCATTTCCAGATGGACCTCCACTTTCGATAGATCCATAGGTACATCACTTGTCATCAATCATCACTAAATCTTTGTTGTGACAATGTTCAGTACAATCGTTATTTCTCATTGCAGGGAAAGTGCAGAAAGGGGAAATGGAAGCTTTTTTGGAGACTTTTTGAGGCATGGATCTACATGGACAAGAGAAGATCAGCTAATACAGAATTTGGGATGTGAACTTCTGGATGGGTGTTTTTTTTGGATGCACAAGAAACTTCTTATATGTATATTTTTGGATGGGACAATCCTTTCAGTATTATGTGTTAGATTGGCTGGCTGTCGGTTTTTGTATATTTAGACGAACAATCCTTACATGTGCTATGTAATAATTTTTGGATACTTGCATGAGCAATCGTCATTTTGTCATGTATACATGAGATTTCTTTTTTGTTGCGAAATATTATTTGAAAGCAATGTATGTGATTAACATGGATATGAATAGCAAACATATCGATATTGCTTTCAGCCATATAAATATTGCTGAAAGATTCTTCAATACTAGCTTAACATTCGCATCTGTTGATGGAGGCTTCTTCATAGTGCCGAAAGATTGTGGTTCTTTACTACATGGTTCATCCATCCAGCGAAAGAAATCGCAAGTCTTGAAGGCGCATGTGTAGAATCGTGCTCCTTTGCTCCATGGTTTGGTGGAGGTCTTCAAAACAGCCTCGACGCCGCAAACGCAACGCATACTAGATGATGGTTCAAAGGAACGCGACCGCATTTTCTGCAATTATCGTATACATCTTCAAACAATAACTTGTACACACAAAAAAAAATTGATTTCTTACAACATAACGAAAAATAAAATTTTCGCACCTTATGTTGTGGATTTACCAGCAACCTTCCTCAAAAATACTATTTCTATGGGGTCTCTACAACTCATTTTATAGGTTTTTGCATGTGAGGGGAGACACCCAACGGATCTATTTCTAGCCGTTGGAGCCCCTCAAAGCTGAGGGCATTTTCGTCTATCAACTAACGGCCGTCCAACAAAAACAAACGTCCACTAACACAGGGTTATGCTATGCAAGAGTTAAGCATTACTGGGGAGTTTTAGTGTAATTCGCACTTAAACAGGGTTCCTGGGGTAATTACCATATTACTCAGGGTTATGGGTGCAAATATCCCAAAAATCAATTATCACGTTTGAGGGCCACCCCGGGATGACGGAGATCGGAAGATTAATTAGCACTTGTCCATGAAATCCCATGTCCCACACACCCCGGGATGGATGAGGACCACGCCAGAACGATGTCAGGACATAAGAAGATGGCACTTCTCCATCAGCGACTTGCTATCCCATGTCGCAGTCGGTTGCTTTGCTTCACATGTTTTTTTATTGCTTTGCTCAACAAGTTGATGACGCCGAGTCGCCAGGGCCAAGTCTACGTAATCCTATTCCACATAAGCTACCCAGATTTTGGTTGGAAGAGGGATAAGCTTTCTTTTTCTCAAGAGAAGTGGAATATATGAAAAAAAACTTATTATCACAAACTATTTAGCATTGACCATTCCAAGACTTTATCCCAGTAAAATCATTTCCAGACAGTATCTGCATCATGATTAAATCATCCGTCCTCTCCATGTTAAAAATGCAAACGGTCCGATACTTACACGTAGTAAGATGTTGCCGAATTATTTTCCGTATTCCAACACAAATGTAGATTTGGATATGGATATTTGACAGATGTGAAAAATAGGTTAATGTATCTTTAAAAAAACAGATATAGATGTAAAACGAAAATGGATCCGATACGGATATGATTGAACATACTCTATATTAGTTTAAACGCACATGTATTTGATTGGCCACACGTGATATAAAATATTGAATATGTATATTTTGTAGTTGTTATATTAAATATGGCAGAAGAAAGTTTAAGATTTTATTAATATAGTTAAAATAAATTTGTAACTATAATAATTAATATATTAAAGAGGATATATGAATACGTATACCTATATGTGTGGATGCCATAGTGAATTCCATTTCCACATCTATTTAAAGCGATTGTGGATAAAGATGTCAAATCACTGTAAAATGGATGAATCAAATATGGATATATTCATATCTGTTTGCATCTTTAATCTTCAACCACGATAATCTTTATCTTATTTCCAAACCAATTAAGACAACAAAGGATAAATGTCACGTACTATCTATCTCATATTCTTCCTTATTTGCATTTATAATTAGAAAAATATGCCTCTCATAGGTTCAACGGATGAAACTAGTAATGTATAAATCATGACAAGTATTCGTATCATTATTACACACATCTGTATTGTAAACAATATTTATTGTTTTCTTATGCTTCCAACTAAACAAAGAGAAGAGATGAGTAAAATTCACTTAACATTTATCCATTATTCCAATGGAACATATCTTCACGATGCCGGAGTCATTGGCAGGAGGTAGGAGCAGGGTGTTTCTAAGGAGAACCCTCGTTTTGAGTGAGGGCATCTACAAGGAGGCTACCATGGAAGGTATGCCTGGCGATTTGTCTCCGACAGATGCGTCGGGGTCAGTTGCAACTGAAGTGGCAAGGGGAGATTTGGAGAATGGGAAGCCAAGAATGGAAGGTGTTGGGCCTAGGGGAGGGGTGGTCAGCTGGGGGCGATGTTAGCAATGTGAGCCCCGGGCGAACCATTTCTACAATAAATGTTATTGTAATGAATAAATTATCAATAAAAGTTATTGTTTATTTTTCACTCCCCTTCTGAGATTAATGAATGAATGCACTATAGGGTCCCTCTGTACAATAAGGGTTATGTACCATGGCCAACTTGATGATCATACAGCTGTTGATTCATTGGATGGATCATAGAGGCTGATGCTTGGATGAATATCTAAGGTGTTAGATAGAGGACTCATCAAGCATCATCAAATGATCATTAAGTGATGATCTCCAGTCTGAGTGGGAGATGGCAATCCTATCTCATATGACTGATATCTGATTGACCTGTAGATGCAGGTCCTCTGCATGAGAATAATGATTCAGAGGTGTCAGGTTAGTTAAGTCAATGGGTTGACTTGACGAGATCGAGATAACCAAAGACCTACGTTGAATACTGTCACAGCATAGGCATGCATCCTCTGACTAGAGACAGATGTATTGCTATATGTCTGAGTATGTACATTTGGCAGACCAATAGGTTGATGACCTAATCAAGGTCTATATACCGGCGAGCTGGTGTGCATGTAAGGACATATGAGTAATACGATCTCTCAAAGGGATCATACAGGTTCACTTGTGAACCGGGAGACATGAGCTCACTCATGAGGTATTGGGACTAAACAAATTCCATGCATGGTCGTCGTGCTTTGGAAGCATGACATGAATTTGAAGGTAAGATATATGCTTTGTGAAAGCATATGATCTATACCAAATCCCGATGACCAAGATTGAGAAACTTAATGATCTAACCCTGAAGATGACAGTATAAAAGTGATCTTTATCTTCAGGATGATCATGAGTCTTCCAGTATGTAGGATGTGCAGGTATTAGGAATACCTGAAGGGTGATTTGATCATAAACGATTGTATAACCATGACGCTTCCATTCCGAGGGAGTGATGAAACAGGATTGGATTTTAGTGACTCCTCTCATTAGAGAAGTGACCTAATCTTAGTCCATGAACTGGACATTGATCTGAATGAGATTCAGATGCAATGAGAAGATTAAGTCTACGGTCTTGATTTGATCAAGCATCAGTGGGAGGTCCATAGGATCTGGAGTTGAGATATGATCTCAACATCCAAGTCACTATACGTGGAACAATACAATCGCCCTGTCCTTATCTCCAAGTATCTGAGGAGAAATAGCATTGTTCTTAAATGGTTTAAGAACAATTCCATAAGATCTAAGTGAAGAGAATTAGATAATTAAAAGTGTTTTAATTATCATGATGTATGAGAAATTATCCAATATGATTAAATGTGATTTAATTAGTTTGGATAAGAATAATGTGGATGGAGATATCCAATTATTCATGATATATTATAAATGTGATTTATAATGTATTAGAGAGAGTTAATAATAATTTATATGTGTTGATTAATTATAATGTGTATTGGATACACATTGTGTAATTAATTAACAATATGAATTACATGTTGTTTTGGGTTGTGAATATGATTCACAAATTATTCCATGGCTAGATTGCAATTTTCTCAAAGATAATTGTGAATTATTTTTGAGAGATAAAAACCCAAATTATTTTGTTGCAAATAAATAAGAGAGGGATTACATGGAGATTACAATCTCCATGCCATCCATGTTGGGCGGCACACCACTCCTAATTGGAGTGGGTGTGCGCCTACATGGAAGGCACATGGAGATGAAATCTCCATGTGTCTTCTCTCCTTATTTGTTGGGTTAATTTAGGAGCAAATTATATTTGATTTTATTAAATATATTTTGACCTAAATTTGTTGCTTTTGACAACAACAATTTCAGCCATTGGATGAACATAAATCAATCTCATCCATTGATTTTATGTGTCCCATGGATTGAGATCCATGGATCCCAAAACCCTATAAATAGAGAGGCATTCTTGGCTCTCTCTTTACACACATGCTATTGTAGCAAAACTCTCTCTCTCTCTCATATACACGACAGCCCTCTCTCCATCTCTTCTTGGTGGCCGTCCACCTTGGTGGAGAGAAACGCCGTCGCCCGCGCCATCGTGCTGCTGCTTCGACTCTCTGCGGTTCTTTGTCTTCTTGGAGTGCTTCACTCACGAAGGAGACGTTTGATCTCGTGCGACGAGATCAGGAGCAACCGCGCTTGGATCATCTTGGATTGCGAGGACACCGCGACTCATCTCCGCGCTCGCAAGCCGTTACTCCGACGATCGGACTTGAGACAGGAGGTCTCTTTTCGTAGAGACTCGATCAACCACGCTTCAAGAGGTATTGCATTATACTTGATGTGGTTATAGATGAAACGATTTGAGAATGGTTCTCGGATCATGTGGTTTCATCGGTTTAAAAATTTTAAAATTCCGCTGCGAAGAACAACTAGTACGACTAGTCGTTCTTCGTCGTATTGGATACGACGATCACGCTTCCGTGATGCGCTTGAGGATTTCTCAATATCCTTCAAGTGGTATCAGAGCCAGGTTGACGGTTTCGAATATGATTCGAAAAACCGAGGACGACTTGGGTTCGTTTAGGTCGCGAAAGTTTTCATCGCATTTGATTTCGCAGATCTGTTTAGTAAATAAATTCGGTACTGTTTAAATTGTTTAAACACGAATTTAATACTTGGTTTTTGTTCCCCATTAAATAAGGAAACCATAGGAACTGAGTTTGCGTAAATCGGATTTCGTATGCTCTAATTATGGTTGTTTTAATGGACATGTATGCACTGTTGCGGGAACAATAGATTTTAACATGATTAAAGAGTTAATTACTGTTATCATCTGCCTCGAAATGCGTGCAAATCCACTTAGGTTCTGTTGTAAATCAAGTTAGCAATCTATGAAAATTGAGTTTGCCTAATTTGGATTTAAATTGATTGAGATATGCCAATTTTAGTGAATAGGGGTCATTACTGAAATTGCATTCCTAATCTAGAACCAAGTGATTGTCAATTAGTGAAATTAATTGTTAATTTCGTGAAATAATCTTGAATAATATTTGTGAAATATTGAGACATGATTATTTGCCTAATTGACATGGCCCCAACCAATTAATTGATTAAGATGTGATCTAAATCATAAATTGGAAACAACAATCTTCAAACTTGATGCTTGAATAGGATTTGGGAATTTGTCTAGCAAATTTCCTTATAATCAAAAAATGTTTTGATTATTACTATATGGTACAATTTCGGTTGAAAAACCGATGATCATCTCAAGTACAAATTAATCAATTTGGCATTATCCTTTCCCGAGGCGGATATGGTGCCTAGTCGGAGAGCATTGGGGTTGCGGGTTGCAACGTATGTGGTCCGTCCCACTCTCGTCGGTACTGGCCATGACAGCGGGTAGGGCCGGGATAATGTCCGAGGGATTAAGATGTATTTTTCTAATTATTAAAATTCGAATTAATACGTATTTTGAGATATTACCATATATGTATTCAAGTAAAATAATCAAGTTTGATTGATTGAATTGGATTGATAATTAATTTAATATGATTAAATTGATTATGTCCAATTGAAATACTCTAATATGATTAGAGTTATTAATTCCCTTGGAAGAATTGATTATGTGAATGTGATTCACGATAATTAATTAAAATTTGAATATGAAGATGGAGGATCACATAAGTGACATCCATGGTCTCCCGTCAAGGCGAAGAGTTTCGTCGCCAGGGATTGCATATGGGAGACGCCTGTCCGAAGTGACAGCTCCCGTGTGCAAGCGCATCTGGATCGGGCTCTTTGCTTCTCGAAAGAGTAAGGCCGTATGCGTAGTGACCCCAATATCGGATCCTCATATTATTGGGGCGATATTGGATTGCGCATAGCGAGTACTATTCCTGTTGACGGTTGATTCAATTAACAACGGGTCAACATCGCCTTAGGGGTGGTGGGCTCGGGTGTTAAAGACCGAATTGGGAAATTGCAAGTTGGACTTGCAAATTGGAATGAGTTCCTGCTTTTCTTTATTGGAGTCACAGATTCTCATATTATTGGGATGTGACAATGATAAAGAGGAGATCCCAATTCTTGCTAGAGATATAGCGGTAAGTATATCTCTTACTTTGAAAGTGATTAAGGGATTGAACTTTCAAAGTCGACAATGCAAGAATAATTTGATTTAAAATACCTTAATCAAATATCATAAATCTGAATATATATTTCTATATTCTAATATAGTGCATTCTTAATTTCAGAAAATGAAGTCTTTGAACCCACTTAGTAGGCTTCTTGAGGTCAACCAATTGACCGGCCCAAATTATTCGGATTGGATCCGAAATTTGGAATTTGTTCTCTCTGCTGAGCGCATAAGTTATGTGCTATCCGAGGACAAGATTGAGAACCCTAAGTCCAAGGAAGAAAAGGAATTTAATGACAAGTATGATGAAGATCATGTCTTGGCTAGGTGCTATATCCTAGGTTCTCTCTCCAATGTTCTGCAGAAGCAACATGTGGAGATGAATACCTGTCAGGATATAATGCAAAACCTTAAGGAAATGTTTGGTGACATTAACCGCACTCAGCGGTACAATGTTATGAAAGATCTCATTCGCTGTAGAATGCAGGAAGGGACTTCGGTCCGTGAACATGTACTCAAAATTTTTGGGTACTTGTCGGAGCTGGAGATTCTTGGGGCAACGATGGATGCAGACATGCAAGCTGACTTCATTCTGCTGTCATTGCCCAAGTCTTTTAATAACTTTGTAGTGTCATTCCACATGAACAAGTTGGAATTGACAAATGCTGCTCTCCTTGCTTCATTGAAGTCCGCAGAGGACGTAATGAAGAAGGATGGTCCCAGTGGCAGTGCAATGGTTGCACAGGTCAAAGGGAAGCGCGGTCGGAAGCATGGTTCTCGGAAGGGCCCGGCCCAGAAGAGAAAGAAGAAGGGACAAAGTGTTGCCTCTTCTTCCAATGCATCCACTCTCATGGCGTCGAAGAAAACCGACGTCTGTCACCACTGCAAAAAGCCGGGGCACTGGAAGCGTAACTGCCCAGATTACCTGAAGTCCTCAGACAAAGGTAAAGCCCCAGCAGGTATGAAATCTACTTTCATCATTGAAACTAGCTTTCTCGTTGGACGAGAAGGAAGTTGGGTTGTAGATTCTGGTGCTTCTGTTCATGTATGCAATTTGTTGCATTTGTTTCAGGAAACTAGGAATCTTGAGGAAGGGGAGATAGTCATCCAGATGGGATCTGATGCAAGTATTGCAGCAGTAGCCGTCGGGACTTGTAGACTATCATTATCTAGTGGGAGAGTCCTTATACTTAAAGAATGTCTTTATGTACCCGAAGTCAGAAGGAACTTGATATCTGTATCTAAGCTTGTTAGAAGCGGATATTCTTTCCTTTTCTGTAATAAATTAGTCATAAGTCGTTATGATAAATATATTGCGGATGGTATTTTGACTTCTGGTGGACTCTATGAATTGTGCATTGATAAATGTATTATGAATGTGACAACGACTAATAAAAACCCTAAAAGATCCAGAGAGGATAAAAATATCTCAAATGAGATATGGCATCAAAGGCTTGGTCATTTGTCTGTTGATAGGATCAATAGATTGATTAAGGATGGACCTCTAGATTTTCTACAGCTTCAACCTCTGCCCACTTGCAAACATTGATACAGGGCAAAATGACTAGGACGCCTTTCCGTAACAAGGTTACGAGATGCGAAGGTATTATTGACCTAATACATACCGATGTATGTGGTCCCTTCAGTACCGCGACTCGAAATGGATACCGATATTATTTGACGTTTATCGATGACCATTCGCGATACGGATTCATCTTCCTACTACGTCATAAGTCTGAAACCTTTGAAAAGTTCAAAGAATTCAAGGCTTTGGTTGAGAACCAAACCGATAGGAAGATTAAACGGATTCGATCTGATCGAGGTGGCAAGTACCTATCAGATGAATTCAAGGAATACCTTAAGGAGAATGGAATTGTTTCCAATCTCACTCCTCCTGGAACTCCCCAACTAAATGGTGTTGCTGAAAGACGCAACAGGACCATCATGGACATGGTCCGATCAATGATGAATAAAGCAAATTTACCTCTTAGTTTCTGGGGATATGCAGTAGAGACTGCAATATATATCCTGAATAAGATTCCTAGCAAATCCGTGCCTAAGACTCCTCATGAGCTATGGTATGGAACCAAACCTAGTGTTAATCACTTGAGGGTTTGGGGTTGCTTGGTCTATGCGAAGAACGTAGACGCAAGTAAGCTAGAATCTCGCTCTCGTGAGTGCTACTTCATTGGGTATGTTAAAGATGGTATTGGATACCAACTTTATGACCCTGAGACCCAAAAGGTTTTTGTTTCTAGAGATGTGAAGTTTCTGGAGAATGATTTCCTTAAAGGTCAAGACAATAATGAAGTAGAGGAATTCTTTGAATCCCCTGAGGATTCTGAACTTCCTAGACCAGAAACGGAAGAGATAAATAAAGATGAAACACCCATACCTCTTCGAAGGAGTTCGAGGGTGGTTGCACCACCTGAAAGGTATGGATTCCATGTGTCAGGTGAAACTGACATTGATCCTACTTCATTTGATGAAGCACTCGCGGATCAAGACATGGATAGATGGATGCTAGCAATGAAGTCAGAAATTGACTCCATGCATAAGAATGGTGTATGGACCCTAGAGGATCCACCTAAAGGGGTAAAACCCATTGGGTGTAAATGGATCTTCAAGAGAAAAAGGGGACCTGATGGGAAAGTAGAAACTTTCAAGGCACGGCTCGTAGCCAAGGGCTACACACAGAGAGAAGGCATCGATTACGATGAGACATTCTCTCCTGTGGCTATGCTTAAATCCATCCGGACATTGCTAGCTGTAGCTGCATATCTTGACTACGACATCTGGCAGATGGACGTCAAGACGGCTTTCCTCAATGGATACCTCGAGGAGGATATCTACATGGAGCAACCCCAGGGCTTCATGACTGAGGATGGTAAAGTATGCAAGCTGAAGAAATCCATCTATGGGCTCAAGCAAGCTTCTCGTAGTTGGAACATCAGATTTGACGAAACCATAAAGAGTTATGATTTTGTGCAGAATCCTGATGAACCTTGTGTATACAAGAAGCTTAGTGGGAGCGCCGTTGTATTCATCGTGCTTTATGTAGATGACATCCTTATCATTGGGAATGATACAGGGATGAAGACCAGTGTAAAGATTTGGCTGTCCCATACCTTTGAGATGAAAGATCTTGGATAAGCCTCTTACATCTTAGGCCTGAAGCTGTTCAGAAACCGAGAAAAGAGGATTTTGGGATTGTCACAACATGGATACATTAAGAAGATTCTTGAACGATTCCGTATGGATAGTTCTAAGAAAGGATTCCTACCCTTAAGACATGGTATCCACCTGTCTAAAGGAATGGCTCCTCAAACTGTTGAGGAAAAGAAGGCCATGGCTGGATGTCCTTATGCATCAGCCGTAGGAAGCTTAATGTATGCCATGATGTGCACTAGGCCAGATATCTGCCATGCAGTGGGAGTGGTAAGTCGTTACCAATCCTGCTATGGAGAACAACACTGGAATGCAGTAAAGAACATATTCAAATATCTAAGACGGACGCAAGATTACATCTTGGTCTATGGAGATGGTGATCTCCAAGTCTTGGGATATACAGATTCTGACTTCCAATCGGATGTAGATGATCGAAAGTCGACATCGGGGTTCGTGTTCTTGTTGAATGGTGGTGCTGTGAGCTGGAGAAGCAAGAAGCAGGACACTACTGCAGATTCAACAACGGAAGCCGAATACATTGCCGCATCTGATGCTGCAAAGGAGGCGGTGTGGTTACGCAAGTTCGTGCTAGAACTTGGCGTAGTTTCCTCTGATACTCCCATCCCGTTACTCTGCGATAACACGGGAGCCATTGCCCAGGCAAAGGAACCCAGATGGCATCAAAAGAGCAAGCACGTGGAAAGGAAATACCACATCATTCGGGAGATACAAAAGCGTGGTGACATCATCATCACCAAGGTGGCCTCTGCCGACAACGTTGCTGATCCTCTTACCAAACCTCTGACACAGAAGGTTTTTGACCAGCATGTAATGAGTATGGGTTTAAAGATTGTACCTGAATGGTTCTGAGGGCTAGTGGGAGATTGTTAGCAATGTGAGCCCCGGGCGAACCATTTCTACAATAAATGTTATTGTAATGAATAAATTATCAATAAAAGTTATTGTTTATTTTTCACTCCCCTTCTGAGATTAATGAATGAATGCACTATAGGGTCCCTCTGTACAATAAGGGTTATGTACCATGGCCAACTTGATGATCATACAGCTGTTGATTCATTGGATGGATCATAGAGGCTGATGCTTGGATGAATATCTAAGGTGTTAGATAGAGGACTCATCAAGCATCATCAAATGATCATTAAGTGATGATCTCCAGTCTGAGTGGGAGATGGCAATCCTATCTCATATGACTGATATCTGATTGACCTCTAGATGCAGGTCCTCTGCATGGGAATAATGATTCAGAGGTGTCAGGTTAGTTAAGTCAATGGGTTGACTTGACGAGATCGAGATAACCAAAGAGCTACGTTGAATACTGTCACAGCATAGGCATGCATCCTCTGACTAGAGACAGATGTATTGCTATATGTCTGAGTATGTACATTTGGCAGACCAATAGGTTGATGACCTAATCAAGGTCTATATACCGGCGAGCTGGTGTGCATGTAAGGACATATGAGTAATACGATCTCTCAAAGGGATCATACAGGTTCACTTGTGAACCGGGAGACATGAGCTCACTCATGAGGTATTGGGACTAAACAAATTCCATGCATGGTCGTCGTGCTTTGGAAGCATGACATGAATTTGAAGGTAAGATATATGCTTTGTGAAAGCATATGATCTATACCAAATCCCGATGACCAAGATTGAGAAACTTAATGATCTAACCCTGAAGATGACAGTATAAAAGTGATCTTTATCTTCAGGATGATCATGAGTCTTCCAGTATGTAGGATGTGCAGGTATTAGGAATACCTGAAGGGTGATTTGATCATAAACGATTGTATAACCATGACGCTTCCATTCCGAGGGAGTGATGAAACAGGATTGGATTTTAGTGACTCCTCTCATTAGAGAAGTGACCTAATCTTAGTCCATGAACTGGACATTGATCTGAATGAGATTCAGATGCAATGAGAAGATTAAGTCTACGGTCTTGATTTGATCAAGCATCAGTGGGAGGTCCATAGGATCTGGAGTTGAGATATGATCTCAACATCCAAGTCACTATACGTGGAACAATACAATCGCCCTGTCCTTATCTCCAAGTATCTGAGGAGAAATAGCATTGTTCTTAAATGGTTTAAGAACAATTCCATAAGATCTAAGCGAAGAGAATTAGATAATTAAAAGTGTTTTAATTATCATGATGTATGAGAAATTATCCAATATGATTAAATGTGATTTAATTAGTTTGGATAAGAATAATGTGGATAGAGATATCCAATTATTCATGATATATTATAAATGTGATTTATAATGTATTAGAGAGAGTTAATAATAATTTATATGTGTTGATTAATTATAATGTGTATTGGATACACATTGTGTAATTAATTAACAATATGAATTACATGTTGTTTTGGGTTGTGAATATGATTCACAAATTATTCCATGGCTAGATTGCAATTTTCTCAAAGATAATTGTGAATTATTTTTGAGAGATAAAAACCCAAATTATTTTGTTGCAAATAAATAAGAGAGGGATTACATGGAGATTACAATCTCCATGCCATCCATGTTGGGCGGCACACCACTCCTAATTGGAGTGGGTGTGCGCCTACATGGAAGGCACATGGAGATGAAATCTCCATGTGTCTTCTCTCCTTATTTGTTGGGTTAATTTAGGAGCAAATTATATTTGATTTTATTAAATATATTTTGACCTAAATTTGTTGCTTTTGACAACAACAATTTCAGCCATTGGATGAACATAAATCAATCTCATCCATTGATTTTATGTGTCCCATGGATTGAGATCCATGGATCCCAAAACCCTATAAATAGAGAGGCATTCTTGGCTCTCTCTTTACACACATGCTATTGTAGCAAAACTCTCTCTCTCTCTCATATACACGACAGCCCTCTCTCCCTCTCTTCTTGGTGGCCGTCCACCTTGGTGGAGAGAAACGCCGTCGCCCGCGCCATCGTGCTGCTGCTTCGACTCTCTGCGGTTCTTTGTCTTCTTGGAGTGCTTCACTCACGAAGGAGACGTTTGATCTCGTGCGACGAGATCAGGAGCAACCGCGCTTGGATCATCTTGGATTGCGAGGACACCGCGACTCATCTCCGCGCTCGCAAGCCGTTACTCCGACGATCGGACTTGAGACAGGAGGTCTCTTTTCGTAGAGACTCGATCAACCACGCTTCAAGAGGTATTGCATTATACTTGATGTGGTTATAGATGAAACGATTTGAGAATGGTTCTCGGATCATGTGGTTTCATCGGTTTAAAAATTTTAAAATTCCGCTGCGAAGAACAACTAGTACGACTAGTCGTTCTTCGTCGTATTCGATACGACGATCACGCTTCCGTGATGCGCTTGAGGATTTCTCAATATCCTTCAGGCGATTTGGTGGGAGGATGGGAAATGGGAGGCGGTTCGGAGGTGGTAGTGGGCACACAGGGGATGGGGGATGGAGTGGAAACGAAGGTGGTAGTGGACACGCAGGGGTAGGGGATGGATTGAAAATGGAGATGGCAGCGTGCTTGGTCCTCTTCCCGCCAAGAAGGGATTCCATGGTGTATAGATGAATTTGCTATCTTGGAATGTGTTGAGATTGGGAAGGCCAGGAAAGCGATTTGCGGTGTGGGACGTGATCTTGGAGCAGATGGCGGACATGGTTCTTTTGCAGGAAACTAAAATTCAGGCAAACTTCGAGTCGGTGTGGAGGAGGTTGGAGGGATAAGGTTGGGTGATTTCCGTGCCATTAGGTCGAATGGAGCTTCGGGGGGTCTGTTCACTGGTTGGAAGGGGGAGAAGTTCATTTTGGAAGGTGAGGAGATGGTGGGCTTCCACTCAATCACTGTTCTCCTGAGGCATAGGGTGAATGACACATTGTTGTAGTAGGCTATTGCGCAGGTACTTCTGCTTGTAGCTGCTAAAATGAGGTCAGTTTTGGGGAATGGAGAAAGCTTTAGATTTTGGCTCAATGACTGGACAGGGGATGAAGTATTGAGGGGGAGATTCCCCAGTCTGTTTGGTGTGGCTGGTTGTAGAGAGGAGGTGCTCAGCCAGAGGTGGGAGCAGGAGGGATGGAGCTTTGAGCTCGGTACGTTGCACTCTGTTCGTAGATTGGAGGAGCTCCTGAGAATGTGCATGGAATTAGCGGAGGTGGAGGGTCCCTCGGATGGTCGTGACCACTGGGTGTGGGGTGATGAGAAATTCACAGTGAAGAAGACTTATCGTTTCTTCACCAGTGAGGAGGGGCATGGGAGCAGAGAAATCATGTGTTATGCCAATCTTAGTTGGAGGAGCATGGTACCAAGCAGAGTGAAGGTGTTCATATGGCTGTTCAGACTTGGGAAAGTTCTCACTAAGCGCCGCTGTAGCCAGTTATCGGGGGTGGACGATCGCCAATGTGATAGATGTGAGCAGGGGGTGGAGGATTTGGATCACCTTTTCTTCTCCTGCCCGCACTCGACGCAAGTCTGGAATGATGCTGGGCTTCTTGGGATAAGGGTGGAAAATGGGTCCAGTTTCTGGAACTGCATCATATCAGAATATGGGGAAGGCCATGCAGAGGCCTCTTATCCTTTCACCATCCTTTGGGCGATATGACGTGGTAGGAATGATGCGCTGTTTAGGGGGAGCATGTTCTACTCTGAGAATGTAAGGGAACATTGTAGGGTGTTATGTGTGTTTTGGAATCATATGGTGTAGAGAAATCTATGTAACCTAAATACCTATATATATAATTTTCGTGCAGTTGGTCCCATTTTGAGACTCCATGCCTTCTTCATTAAAAAAAGTATTCCAATGGAACTTAATTATATCCCTCAGAGATGCGTAATTATCGCTCTACCACTAAGCTATTGACGACCAACTAAAGAGGTGATCTTATAAATCTCAACTTCTTTTCTCAACTCACGAACAACATGAGTTTGAAGCTTTCATCATAATTCCTTTAATTTCTTCGTAATGGCTTCATTCCATGCTTCATTTTCACAATGGACCTCAAAGTACCTCTATTTTTGTTATATGTAATCTATATCACAATTCCATTCGTTTTAATATTCTTTTGCTATCAAAAATATAAGAGATGTCATTTACAATCCGCCTCTTTCATCTGCATGAAAAGTCGAGAAATCATCGTATATTAATGAAGAAATTACCATAAAGAAAGGAGGTTTACACTGATTTTGAAATATTTTATTTCCAATTGTTGCGCTCGGACATTATTAGGATCATAAAAAATGTTGTGTTGAAACTGACTACATAAGGAAGTAAATCAGTTACATTAAAACTATCATCTAAAGACCTATGTCAATATCAAAAACTATTTAACTTTCGGGCATATATTAATGTTATAGTCGATCACGAAAAAAATCTTAGGTAGAATCGTGAAGCCAACTATTGGTTAGACAACCATCTTCTAGTAAGAGGAGTAGTTATAAACTATACAAACCATCCCCATGGAGGCAGTAAGGGAGAGCCTCAAAACGCTTAGTTGAAAGATATATCTATTAATGATTTTATTTCAACGGGAGAAAGATGTGATGTGCGAAATATTTATATTCATTGTTTCCTTGTTATTTGAGAATCACGAATAAATGATATGTATGGTGAAATAAGTGATAACTAATTCAAAAAGGTTAATGTCTTTAAGAACTAAATAATGCAGTTGTCCAAGAGGAAAATATACATGAAAGTAAATTTTTACATTTGTTGCATTGTGAATTTTTTCTTGTAAAGAAGCGAACCTCAATTATGGAAATATGATGACACTTTACATTTGTTCTTTTGCTCGTGCATTCGGGGCTTTCCCGTATTTTCCTTCTTATTTACGTAGAACATATCAATCCAAAATGGATTCCAATTATCACACTTCAATTCACATGGAACAATAAGTCGGCTTGGAAATGAGCTTATATGTAGTTTTGAAAAGGGCAATGGCTTTCACACCCAACCAAAAACATTACACATTCTACATGTCATAATTAGGGCTTGCTATCGAGCCTAACGAGTCGAGCCAGGGCTAGGCTCAAGCTCGGGCTCGGGCTCAGGCTCGCCCAGCCGAGCTGCCTCCTCTTATCGAGCCTGGTATGGGCTCGAGCCTATTCAGGCTCGTTTAAGGAAATAGGTGTTTTCTTGATGAAAAATATTTTGCCTAGGCTCGAACCCGAGACCTCCTTTTTAAAGATATTACCTTACCAGTAGGCAACCATCCCAATTGTATATAAAAGTTAAATTATAATATATATTGTAACATTCTGCTTGTTAATAAAAAAATATTAAATATCTAACTATAACCTAGATTAACATAGATAAAAGGTAGAAAATCCAAGTCTACAACATATCCCACCCAACATTGTTGTTACATAAACAACATAAACACATAATCCACCATTAACAATGTTGCAAAACTAATACAAATAAAAATAAAGATCATTGTAGTTTCACAAATAGAATATATATATTCCTTATCGAGCTCGTTATTGAGTTATCGAGCTGAGCAGGGCACGGCTCGGGCTCGGCTTGATAAGCGATCGAGCCCAAAAATCTAGCTCGAGCTCGGCTCAATAGCTTAATGAGCCAAGCTCACGAGCCCTCATCGAGCTGAGCCCGAGCCTGGCTCATCGAGCCCTGACTCAATAGCTAGCCCTAGTCATAATACCTCAAATATAGCCATGTAGAACAACAATTACTTGTGATTCTATTGCATATATGTGAATTGACATATACGCAACTTATTAAATATTGGATTCAATTACATAAAGTTGTCGAATTCATGAGTTATCTTCTGATCATCTTACCACAAGTTCAGGAAGCTGGCATATGTTTAGTTCAAATTTATGGCAAGTACTCGGGGAGAAACTAATTAGATCTAGGGACCTACTGTAACACCCCCAACTCCCGAGGTATGGGAATAGCGTGCAATATCGGCATTGCATGCCCGTGTGGCTCGGTGGTCGTACTATGAAGTTCTGAAAAACTTCATCTTAGCTTACGGACAGGTAAGGGCGGGGTTTACCGTACGAAGGTCGAAGATCGCGGGTTCCCCTTGGTACAATACAAGTGTTCGACGACACTTGATGGAGTGAACTTTTTGGTAGTAGTCGTGACCAACAGCCTTTAGCAATCAGCTCATTAGTAAGGCGAGAGCTTCTAGCCCGATTTCTGGTGGCACACCCCCCAAAAAAGCACCACCTGACGACCAAAAAACTTCGACTGCAACATCCCACGTAGTAGCGTGGGGCCCATTGATGACATGGCATGATGACATGGCATGCTGATGAGGCAGATGACATGGCATGCTGATGAGGCAAGTGACATGGCATCGGTTGTAGAAGACGAAGAGATTGCATAGAAGATGAAGAGTCAAGGCATGTGAAGAGTCATCTCCGAAGATGAAGGATCTCCGTAGAAGACTAAGAGTCCTTACATTCATTGTACATATAATAATGATATCCCTTCGTATACCCCCGACTTGTCTATATAAGGAGGGGTAGAGCTCATTTGTAGAAAACACTCAGAGTGAGTCTCTTGCTAATACAAAGAGGCTTCGGTACCATTGCTCTTGTGTCCTTGTGCTAGTGTTTGTTTTCGAGTATTCTTGCGGTGTAGTTAATCGGTGTGCTGGTGTACATCTGCATGCAAAGGGGAAGGCAGGTTAGCTTACGGGAAGCTAACACCGCACAGGTTAGTCTCAAAAATTAGACTTGAGATTTACCCCTATGACAACTGGTATCAGAGAGAGAAATGGCACCCAACACTGGAGATCGCCTTGCTTCCTTGGAGGGAATTGTGATGGAGATCCAGTCGCAATTAGGTACTCATGCCCAACGCTTGACTCATCTAGAGGATGACGTGGGCATGGAAGTGTCAGACATCATTGACAAGAATCAGCGCTCAGCCGACGTAGCGAAAGCACTTGGGGAAAAGCTAGAGGAGCTCGAGTTCCTGATGCAAGATCTGCATGGAGAACTCTCCCTCGTCAAGAAGGCGATCGCAAACGAGGGCGGATCCAGCGACATGAGAAGGCCAAAGATCCCATAGCCCAAATCATTTTCAGGTAAACGAAGTGCCAAAGACTTGGAAAATTACTTGTGGGATATGGAAGTATACTTCAAAGCTGTCAAGACTCCTGAGGCGGAGAAGGTATTCTTGGCGGTGATGTACCTGTTCGACCATGCGAAGCTATAGTGAAGAAGTCGTGCATCCGAAGGACGACCAGACATCTCGTCTTGGAATGAGTTGTTGAAGGAACTAAAGGAGCAGTTCCTACCCACCAACACTGCTTGGGTAGCGAGGGAGCCCTCTAAAGGCTAAAGCAAATGGGAACTGTACGGGAGTACGTACGATAGTTCTCATCACTGTTGCTGGATATCAATGGTATGTCTGAAGAAGACCAACTCTTTAATTTCAGGTGGGTCTCCTAAACTGGGATCAAACGGAGCTTATGAGGCAAGGGGTGAAGGACCTCCAGACGGCCATCGCTGCTGCGGATGCGTTGGTCGACTACAAAGTCCAACCCACCGTTGAGAAGAAGGAGACCGAGAAGGAAAAGAGCAAACCCAAAAAAAGAGCAAGGGAAAGTTCAAGAAGTTCGGCAAGGTCGAAACTTCAAGGGAGGCTACGGAATCCTCTAAGAAGGTCGAGCAACCCAAGGGGAGGGATTGTTACATTTTCAATGGACCTCATCGAGCGTGGGAGTGCCCGAAGCGAGAGAAGCTGAATGGTCATGGAGGAGAACTCAGACAAATAGGCACACATGATGAACCTCAAGTTGTTGCACAACGTTCGTTTGTGTCTGCTAAAGTTGGTTAAAGAGGCAAAAGTGGAGGTGGAGCACGAAGACCCAGAGCTGGTGTACCTCGATGTAGTGGTACACAAGAAGACTTTTTGACCATGATTGACACTGGAGCGACACATAACTTCATCTCTAGCAAAGAGTTCAGGAGCTTGGGAGTTCCCTTGGAGAAGAGACAGTGCCGCGTGAAGCTTGCCAACACCGAGTCTCTATAGATCGAAGGTATGGCAAACTGCATTTTTCAGTTAGGAGAATGCCAGGGAAAGATACACTTCCTCGTGGTGCCTCTCGATGATTTCCAAATTATTTTGGGAGTCGAGTTCTTGAAGAAGGTGAATGCATCTCTGATGCCTTATCTGGGAGGAGTGTTCTTCGCAGCTGCAGATAGACCCTGCTTCGTCAGGTCTATCAAGAAGAAAGGGGAGGCCGGAGCCGTGTCCGCGATGCAAGTCTGCAATGAGCTGAAGAAAGGGGAGACGACGTATCTGGCTATGATACGCGTCTAGGAAAATGGTGAGGAGACACAGTCATGCCCTAAGGCAGTAAAGAAGATGCTGGGCAAGTTCAAGGATGTGATGCCAAAGGAGCTGCCCAAGGAGCTTCCATCGGAGCGAGATGTGGATCACGCCATAGAGTCACTGCTAGTTACGGTTCCCCTTGCACTTGCACCCTACAAGATGCCCCCTGCACATTTAGAGTAGTTGCGGAAACAACTCAAGGAACTGGCGGACACTGTTGTGATGCATCTAAGAAAAGTCCCTTATGGAGCATTGGTGTTGTTCCAAAAGAAGAAGGATGGGAGCATGCGAATGTATGTGGACTATCACACATTGAACAAGGTGACGGTGAAGAACAAGTACCCCGTCCCAAATGTTGAAGACATGTTCGATCGCTTGGGTCGGGCCATGTATTTCTCGAAGATAGGTCTCAAATCAGGATATTACCAGGTCCGCATCAAGGAGGAAGACGAGCCGAAGATTGTATGTGTTACGCGTTATGGGTCTTTCGAATTCCTTGTAATGTCGTTTGGGTTGACTAATGCCCCAACAACTTTATGTACTCTTAGGAATGACGTCTTCGGTGATTATATCAACTCATTTGTTGTAGTGTACTTGGATGACATAGTGGTGTACAGGAGGACCCTAAAGGAACATGTCAAGCATCTACGGATGGTGCTTGAGAAGCTGAGGTAGAACCAGCTATACTTGAAACCGGAGAAATTTACCTTTGGTCTGGAGATCATATCCTTTCTTGAGCATATCATGGGCAAAGGCACGATACGTATGGAACCAAGAAAAACACAGGCGATTGAAGAATGAGCAATCCCCACGAAGGCGACAGAGCTACGATCCTTCCTCGGATTAGTGAACTACTACCAGAAGTTTATTGAGGGATACTCCGAGAAGGAAACACCCTAACGGACCTGCTTCAGAAGGATCAGCCTTGGAGATAGATGTATGAATGGCAGGAGGCATTCTAGAAGCTGAAGAGTGTGGTGGTGGAAGAACCTATTGTGCGACTTCCAGACTTCGAGAAGTCGTTTGAAGTCCACAACGACACGTCCGACTATGCACTTGAAGTGTATTAATGCAAGATGGGCATCACGTGGCGTATGAGAGCTGCAAGCCGAATCCAACAGAGAGGAGGTACTCCGTGCATGAGAAGGAGATTACTGTAATTGTCCGTTGTATGAGGACATGGCGGTACTATCTTCTCGGATCCAAGTTCATGGTGCAGACGGATAATGCCACAACGAGCTGCTTTGCTACCTAAAAGAAGCTGACTCCTAAGTAGACGTGATGGCAAGACTTTCTTGTCGAATTCAACTTCGAGCTTCGCTACATGCCTTGGCAGACCAACCAGGTAGCAAACGCTCTTTCGAGGAAGAACGAACTAGAAGAGCTGAAGGTCGCGGTGATTGCATCGATCACCTGCGTGTCTAGGGACATGCTGGAGCGCATCCGGGAGTAGACACAGGAGGATCTGATCACTTCACGCTTGGTGCAAAGCGTGAATGATTGAGAAGTCCGTAGATTCTGGATAAAGAAAGGCATCCTATATGCGAAGGGCAAGAGGCCCTATGTTCCCTCGAGCGGAGGCTTGAGAAAGATGTTGCTGAAAGAGGCACACGATGCACATTAGGCTGATTGTAACATCCTTAAATTCTAATGACTAAGTAAACCCAAGGTGATGAACCATTAGTGAGCTTATGCTAAATTTGAGATGTTAATTGTGGCTAAGTAAGATTAGAGACTATGGTTTGGTAGTCATTTATGGATTTCTATTCATGGGTAGGCCTTGGTTGCAATAAAGAGGAGTGGGTGGGGTTATTTGCAATTGTTACACAAGGGAATAACTCCCCATAGGCGCCCCTATAAGCCCACTTCGTCATCTCCATCTACCCCACTCCAAAAACCATAACCGACAACTCCTTCTTCTCCACGTTCTCTCCTTAATTCCCCACCCAAATCTCCACTAAATTTGAGTTTCGTGGGCTCAAATTAAAGCTGGGAGAAAGGATCTTCTTCTCCACCAAGTACATGTTGAATCCAAGGCCAAGCTCGGATCAAAAATCAAGCTTTGAAGGCTGATCAAGTGACTGTTCTTCACCTTGTTCTTAAGCTCGATTGTGAGGTACAAATATACCCCTCTCTTGCTGCCATTAAGTGGATTTAAACCACCTAAAAACCCAGATCTTTGTTTGAGCATTTGTTTTGGATTTTGGTGGTGATAAAATGGGTTTTGGTCGCTTCTTATGGACGAAATTTGTGGAATTTCCAGATCTGTTCATTCTTGATAAATCCGAGTTTTTGGCCTGGTTTGGGGGACATTCTTGAGTTATTTTATGGGCATTTGATTGCTGTTATATCCTCCATCAACTTGGCTTTAGATCTATGTGCAAATTTCGGATTTGTATGATGATTTTGGGGATTTTGAAGCTCGGGACGGAGCCGTATGATGCGGAAGTGTCACGTACGGTTCCCTGAGAAGGGAGTGGCTACCCACTGGAGCTTCGGAACAACTGGTCTAGCCCGCGGATCGCTTGGAAAGATCAAGTCAGCTTGCAACCCTTCTTCCTTTTTCTCTTGTCCACTGCTGTTCACATGGACCTGCAGCTGAAATTCAGACCTGTGTTTTTGTGATTTGCATGCGATTAATGCATGATTTTGTATGATATAAGGGTCATTTCGAGTATCCTTGGTGTTTGATCTTGTCTCCATCCTATTGGCCTTTAATACATGGCTTAGAAGTGGATTTGAAGATGATTTGGGGGTGCTTTAACTGCTGCTATATTGCAGTACAACAAATTTCAGAATCTGCGAACTTCCTTATAATTGGGTTATGCATGTTTTTTTGAGATGATCTTAAGAACCACTCTTCGTGGTTTGGATGTTGTATGAATGTGTGTTATAAAACCCATGAGATCCATGCCTTTGGCTTAAGTTTTGGTAGTGATTTTGGGAAAGATAGCTGCTGTCCAAGGACTGTTAGCCAAATTTCGGTGTAGGCATGTAGATCCATTAGCAGACATCTTTTTGTGGTTTTTAAAACGCCAAATCATCGAGTTCTCCTCATACATAATATGAGTGATCATATGGTAACTCAACTCCTTAGAGGAGATGGATTTAGAGTTGAATAGTTGATGGTTTTGGACTGATGGTTCAATGTGATAAGTTGTTGTACACACATGCATATTCCTTGCTGAATGTTTGTGGTTTTGAGTGCATAATAGCCACGGTTTTGATATACCTTAACCATGAATTTATAGTAGATCATGTGGTGTTGGAAGCCATGAGTATGCACGAGAACTTGAGAGGGTTTTGGGGCCTTGAACTGCTGTGTGTCTGCTACTATATTCATACAGTACGCATAAAACTTATAGGCTGAATATATGCATATTTGGATTATGTAATGCCCTCTTAATGAACTCCTTATTGTTGGACTTTAAAGATTATATGCTGCTTAAATTGGTAAAGGTGAATCCCATGAAGTTGGGTGCGAAATTGAAAGGAATCGGATGCCTTAAATTGCTATGTGTGCTGTCGTGCATGTAACAGTGCACACACATTTTTTACTGTTTTGTGATGATTTTTGGAAAGGTAGAGCCCTCTTAAAACCCATCTTAGAGTTGTGCATTAGTCCTTTATTGATACCTAGGGGATGGACTCGAATTCCATGATACTGATTAATAAATTGGGAACAAACTTGATGATAAACTTTGGTAACTATGTAGTACATTCATATTTTCATGGGACTAAAAGTTGAAGTTGGGATTTTAATAGTAAAGAGACTAAGTGCTGGGTCTTGTGAGCTATAGGCTGATACATACATATATACATATACATACATACATACATATACATACATACATATATATATATATATGTGGGATCACACATGAAGATAAGACTTTATGGAACTTGCATTATTGATGTGATTGCCTCATATTGTGGGCTGTGGTATTGACTTAAAAAGAATTCAGTAATATATGTAGTAGCCCACAATTAGGGCAGAACGTCATGTCGCATGTGCACACTAATGAGTACCTGTGAGATGGGTCAAGTTCCATGGTGTCCCTTATGTAAGACTTATCATCTGACTCTAAGTAAGGTAAGGAGTTTAACTCCTCCAATCTATGAATTGATTTCCTGTCGCCTTAAAGTAAATTTTTTTAAGTAGCTAGATCTTGTATGTGTTGTGAGTCTTGGGGAAAATAGAAAAGAAAGATGTTACAAATCTGGTAGTCAAAGATCCTAGGATACAATGTTCATCAGTGAAAGATGAAAGAGAGACTAATAATAGGTATGTATCCCTGACCTTCGATCGGTTGAGGTTTTTGTAAGAACAAGTTCGGGTTTAGGTCCGATAACTTGTAGATGTAAAATAAGTCAAAGGAATCATAGACACTAAGAGTGAAAAATGAAAATAAAAGAAATGTTGATGTCACATGTGGCCAGTCGTGGAGATTCATACTCCGACCTTGCGAGGGCGCGGTGTCCCTCACCTGAGCAGGAGATGAGGTCGCTCAAGCTTGGGTAGCGGACATTGAGAGCATGGGTCTAGGATCCCAGTCCTTTTCACGTGTTTTCTTCGAGCTGGCTTGGTTTTTACGCTTCGTTGGGATCCATGAGTTGTCTAGACCTTTCCGCTGACCCATTGGTTTTTCTTTGAGAGCCTAGGTTGGGGGCTCTCTGCTGTTAGTTACGAGCTCGTCTGGTTTTTACATAGCTCTTCTCCTTCGGGAGTTGAGCAACGAGAGAGGGAGTCGTGTACGACAGGCTTACCTCTTCTTTTTCCTGCCTCTAGTGGCGTAGTAGTCGTACTACCACTGCCTTTCCTTGGACCACACTTCCACAGGGATTGGTGAGAGCAGACGAATCCCTTCGGGGGTTTCCTCACCGCTAAGATTATTACCTTTCCGCCAGGCTGGTATTTTGGTGATGGGGTAGTAATCAATAGACATGTGACAGTTCACCAATTACCTAGTAAAGATTCCCCATTGAACACTAATAACCCCTTTAATTACCTTTCCGCCAGGCTGGTGCCCTGGTGATGGGGTAATGGTTAGTAGACACTGAGGATTCCACTTATCTTTCCGCCAGGTTGTGACATCGTGATGGGGTAAGAGATGAGTGACTTTTCCGCTAGGGGACTAGTG
The DNA here is from genome assembly GCA_037367405.1 of Ottelia alismoides. NCBI lineage: Eukaryota > Viridiplantae > Streptophyta > Magnoliopsida > Alismatales > Hydrocharitaceae > Ottelia > Ottelia alismoides. Next base: position 302,550 of record JAZKJV010007468.1, on the reverse strand, counting down.
ATGACAGTTCCGTTAGTAGAGGCTAATGAGGGTTGGGTGTTGAGAGAGTTGTGAGTACGGTTCCTCTTATACACCTTCTTGAGCGAGCTATCACACGTGTCGACCAAGGATCAATGAAAGTTGAGAGAACAAGCTAGAAGGAGTGTTCGGAACTTAGTTAGGATGCAAGACACCACCGCATGCCTATGGAGGAACCCCAACCCTGAGGCGTACATCATACCTCATAGTCATAGTGTGAGGTTCAACCTGGACTATGCAGTCCTATCCAGATGACGAGGTCCTAACCGGACCAAGACCACAGACTTACTTCTAGGCTTGAGTTGTTGTTGGGTTAGTTCCATTGATCGAGGGAGACACGGTGTGGTAGTGAGCGAGTGTATTTTTGTTAGACTTCAGGAAGTAAGTAAATAATTTAAAAGAATCAATTAACCCACTTTTACTTGCTAGCTTCTTTTGTACACTACAGTTACCTTACGATTTTCTAGTTGTTCTAGACTGTGCTTACTACGTTTCTTAATAGAAATGTGTAGAATTTGTACTCGACAACTTTGTGACAGATACTTGCTTGTTCCCTTTCTACTTGTGGCAGGCAAGGGCCCAGCGACCGAGTAGCCGACGTAGTTTGGGCTGCTGTTGTTTCTTTTGGTGCTACACTTTCAGAGCAGGTATATCCTTTTGGAGCTCATTAGACAGTTGTTAGTTGTGTTCTCTTTTCTAGCCCGATCTTTGGGATATTTACATGTATTTGGAATGTTGTGGAACTTCAGCATGTTATATGAATGAAATGAAAACGAATGGATATCCTTTTTGTTCAGTTCTGGTGTACTACTACTTCCACTTTTAGTTTTCTTGTGGTTGCTTGCATAGCCAGATTTATCCCTTGTGAATGTCATGTTTAAAAAGCGAAAAATTTCCTCAGGGTTTCGTAACAACGGATTAACTCTAAGCTGATTAAGTAGGCGAATGACGTGTTTGACGGGTAACCTAAGGTCCTCGGGAGGACGGGGTGTCACAAGTTGGTATCAGAGCAGAGTTACCCCGATACACGCATTCACATAACTTAATAGCGTGAGTCTTCTGATTTCTCATGAAGCCGAATGGGGAAAATTTTTGACATTAATAAGATTTATGTAACTACCAGTCACCAGAACATTTCATTCATATAAGTATCCCAAGAGGAGAAATAGTACAACTAATTATTTCCTAAAGTTGCTTAACTATGCTATGATCCAATACAGGGATGATTAGCATGGCACCACGAGTAGCTCATTATCAACCAGAAGAGATGGCACAGGTACTAGTTGCACTAGCTGATCTACGACAGACACAGGATCAGATACTTGCCCAACAGACTGAGTTGGCAGAGCGACAGACTGGGATGGAGCTGAGGATGGAGGAGCTGTCTGACTCCTCATACCACCCGTCCAGGTATGAGACCGCTAGAGCCGAGCATCTGTTCTCTGAGGAGATTCCCCAGCATTCCGAGGCAGATAATCTAAGGGAGTCAGGAGCCGACAGAGCTGAGGTAGGACAAGGGCCTGCAGCAGGAGTAGAGGTGACAGGGTTTGTTCTTCCTACTGCACCGAGATACCATGATGTCTTCACATCCTACCAGAGAGTTGGGGTACCCATGTTCCATGGCATGGGTACGTCTGATGAGGCTGAGCAGTGGCTCAAGACGGTGACGAAGGTGTTCAGGATGATACAGGCACCACCACAGTCGTGGTTACCCTTTGCAGAATTCTCACTTACTGGGTTTGCAGAGCGCCGGTGGGAGGCTACTGTGTCTGAGATGGGGCATGTGCCGACTTCGACAGACTTTGAGATCCACTTCAGAGGCCACTTCTTCTCAGGGAAGTGGAAGGAGACACATCGCAGGTTGTTTACAGAGCTGAGACAAGGCAGGATGACAGCGCGAGAGTATTTCGTGTGCTACACCGAGTTGTCATGCCACATATCTTCTGCAGCTGCTTTTCCAGATGAGAATCTGGAGAAGTTTGTTCGTGGCTTGAGGGAGGACGTTCAGGAGAAGTTGGCAGGGCTGAGACTGACCACCATTGCTGAGGTCACGGATGCAGCAGAGCGGATTGAGGACTTCCGCGAGAGACGTTTTGGGAGTACTTTTAGACCGCCACCAGTACCACCGAGGTCGTCTGGACCTATTCGGTGGCAGTTCTAGCCACAACGGTCAGCACGACGCTTTCGTCCGACAAGGACAGTTTCTTCTGGCAGTGTTCGCTCGACCCCCACGACTACTTTGGGAGGAGCACTAGCCAGTAGAGGTTTTGAGGTAGTGCGACCATCTGGGTCGCAGAGGTTTGGAGCACAGAGCGCGAGACCCGCAGAGAGTGCCGGTCCATCTTCTACGCCGAGCAGGGCGATCAGGTGCTACCAGTGCCAGCAAATGGGACATGTCAAGTCCCAGTGCCCACAGCTACAGACTCCACCACCTCCACCTCCACCACGTTCGAGAGCTACCGAGAGGAGCTTCCGGTACAGAGTTCAGCAGAGACCAGCTCAGAGCGCATTAGGATCTAGTGTCGGATCTGCACGACAGAGACAGATTCACGCAGTTACAACTGAGCAGGCACGGTCCGTGGCCACGGTTGTAAAAGGTATGGTTTTAGTTTCGAGCCATCCTTTTCACGTGTTGTTTGATTCTGGTGCTATCCATTCGTTTCTTGATGTGAGGCTTCTAGCCACATTGGGTAGAGTCGCGGAGGATGTAGATCCTCCATTTCACATCCGAGGGCCAGGCGGATAGTTGTTCGTGATTTCAGAGATAGTTAGAGGGTTACCAGTGTCCATAGGTGGTCACGAAATGACTGCGGACTGCCTTATACTACAGCTTGTTGAGTTCGACATGATTTTGGGCATGAATTGGTTGTCTACACATCACGCCTTAGTCGACTGTTACAGGAAGACTGTTGTCTTCAGGATTCCCGGCTTGACAGAGTTCACTTTTGAGGGGACATTGCAGGACTCCAGAATGGAGTACATTTCAGTGTTAAGAGCACAACGACTGGTTGATCAGGGATGTGATACTTTTCTGGCTTTTGTTCAGGAGGTTACAAACAGAGAGCGGATGGCTCAGGACATTAGAGTTGTGTCAGAGTATCCTGACGTGTTTCCTGAGGAGTTACCAGGACTACCTCCAGTTAGAGAGATCGAGTTCGAGATCTCGTTGCTTCCCGATACGCAGCCGATATCTATGGCTCTGTATCGCATGGAACCAGCAGAGTTGAGAGAGCTGAAGGTGCAACTACAGGAGTTGCTTAACTTGGACTTTGTGAGGCCGAGTACTTCACCTTGGGGTGCTCCTGTACTTTTTGTTCGGAAGAAGGATGGAACCATGCGGTTATGCATTGATTACAGACAGCTGAACAAGAGGACGGTGAAGAACCGTTATCCTCTGCCATGCATTGATGATCTATTTGATCAGCTACAGGGATCTTCGGTGTTCTCGAAGATCGACCTCCGCTCGGGTTACCATCAGTTGAGGATTCGGGAGACAGACATCCCGAAGACAGCCTTTCGAACACGATATGACCACTACGAGTTTGTAGTGATGCCATTTGGACTGAAGAATGCCCTCGCGGCATTCATGGACATGATGAACAGAGTATTCCGTCCTTACTTGGAAAAGTTTGTTATGGTGTTCATAGATGATGTGCTGATTTATTCGAAGAATGGATGGGACCATGAGAACAACTTGACAGCAGTGCTTGCTACCCTGAGAGAGCATAAACTATATGCCAAGTTGAGTAAATGTGAGTTTTGGCTACCTCAGGTCTCATTCTTGGGACACGTCATATCAGGAGCAGGTGTCTCAGTGGACCCTGCGAAAATAGAAGCAGTGATGTCTTGGGAGCAGCCTAAGACAGTGACACAGATCCGTAGTTTTCTTGGGTTTGCAGGCTATTACAGACGCTTTGTCAGCAACTTTTCGCGGATCGTACTCCCCTTGACGTGTTTGACGCAGAAGGGAGTACCTTTTGTTTGCGATAGTTCGTGCGAGCAGGCCTTCAGGACACTGAAGGAGAGACTTACTACAGCTCCGATTCTTGCTCTACCGTCAGGTATACAGGACTATCCGGTTTACACATACGCGTCAGGTGATGGTTTGGGAGCAATGCTGATGCAAAGGGGGCATGTGATTGCCTATGCTTCGAGACAGTTGAGACCGCATGAGCGGAATTACCCCACGCACGACCTTGAGTTGATGGCAGTGGTCTTCGCTCTAAAAATCTGGCGCCAATACTTGTACAGGGTTAACTTTGAGCTCTTCACAGACCACAAGAGTCTGAAGTACATATTTGATCAGAAGGTGCTGAACATGAGACAACGAAGATGGTTAGAGCTGCTAAAGGACTACGATTGCACGATCTCTTATTATCCTGGTAAGGAAAACGTGGTTGCAGATGCCCTCAGCAGGAGAGCGCACACGGAGGGTACGATGAATTGGCTATACACTTGGGATTTACTTGCAGCACTGACGGATTGGCATCCATAGAACAATACGTCTTCTCCCATCTCCGTACCTCCTAGGTACAACAGTCTTTGGGACCGTAGTGTCAGGTCAGCAGACAGACCCGTGGATTTGCGACAGATACATGCGGGCAGTGAAGGATGAGTTTGACGACTTTGTTGTCTCAGAGTCGATTCTGTCGAAGGCAGGTCGGGTAGTGGTTCCCAACGACGAGCAACTATGTAGAGATATACATGTCGAGGCGTATTGTTCGCATCTTTCCATTCATCCCGGCAGTACGAAGATGTACCACGATCTTCGCAGACATTTGTGGTGGGATGGGATGAGGAGGGACGTAGCTGGGCATGTCAGTAGGTGTTTGACTTGCCAGATGGTGAAGGCGGAGCACAGACGACCACCTGGTTTATTGCAGCCTCTCCCATTCCTGAGTGGAAGTGGGAGAGCATTTCGATGGACTTTGTACTAGATTGCCAAGGACACCGGGAGGCCACGATTCCATTTGGGTCATTATTGAAAGGTTGACGAAGTCAGCCCATTTTATACCTGTCAGCATGACTTATACACCTTCTCAGTTGGCCAGATTGTATATACAACACATTGTGAGGTTACATGGCATACCACGCGAGGTAGTGTCTGACAGAGACTCGAGGTTCACTTCCCATTACTGGCAGCAGTTCATGTCAGCATTACAGACCGAGTTGAAGATGAGTTCAGCATATCACCCTCAGACGGGCGGACAGAGCGAGCGTACGATACAGACCTTGGAGGATCTTTTACGCGCCTGTTCTCTAGAGTGGAAGGGATCCTGGAAGGATCATTTACCTCTTGTTGAGTTCACGTACAACAACAGCTATCATTCGAGCATCGGCACGGTGCCATTCGAGGCTCTTTACGGGCGGAGATGCCTTATGCTAATCAGTTGGCGCGAGGTAAGCGATCATGCGTTGTATACCATGGATCTCTTCGAGGAGACCGCGAGGGTTGTTGACTTGGTGAGGAGGAAGCACTTGATAGCACAGAGTCGCCAAAAGAGCTATGCAGATCGACGTCGCCGACACTTGGAGTTTCAGGTTGGAGATTTTGTGTTTTTACGTGTATCTCCCATGAAGGGGATACAACGGTTCGGAGTTCGTGGCAAGCTGGCACCACATTTTGTTGGGCCATTTGAGATACTTTCACGTGTCGGGAAGGTAGCGTACTGATAAACACAGATTTCAAGAGAGCCTAAATTGGTGTCTCACACAAGGCGGAGACGACCGTCGCTGTGGCGACTCTCAAATGAAACCTGTATTTAATCAACAATTAACCCACACTAAAGATCAATAATTAGAAATAATGTGGAGCTAAAATTTATTTTTAACTATGCACAAATGGTGTATAGTGACAAGTATGCAGAGAATTCGAACACAGGGAGCAAGCAGGGTAGTTCAAAATAATGTGCTCAAGTGAATGTGTGTGTGTCAAGTGTCTACATTAAGCAAGCAAAAAAAGCAATTTTTGTGGGTTTTTAATTTTTAATTTTTTTTATTTTAATTTAATTTTTAATTTTGTATTTTGATTTTTAATTTTCTGATTTTTATAATTTTAGATTTTATATTTTTTTTAATTTTCTTTTTGGATATTGGAAAATAGGGACAATGTAATAAAAGGCAAGCTGAAGTATTTATAAAAATATGCAAAAATAATTAAAAATTCAGAAATAAAATGTTTTTGATATTTTTAGGGTTTTTTTACTGTTTTTATGATTTTTGGAGATTTTTCAAAATGTTTTTGGTATTTTTAAATACTGAAATAAGGGAAAACAGTGAAATAGATGCTGGTTGTAAGTAAAATGGGAATTAAAAATAGAAAATAGCCACAAAATTTGTCCACACTATTTTCCAAATAAAGAGAATAAAATAAAGAACAAACAGGACCTGAGTTTATATTTTTTGGAGTTTTCTTTGATTGTATATAATTTTTTTAAAGTTTTTGAGTGTTTTTAAATTTTTAGTGTTTTTCTTTTGAGATTTTTAGTGATTTTTGGACTGACACTAAAATAGGTTGAAATAGACTCTAGGGAATTTTTTTTGAAATTTTTCGAAGTGTTTTAATATTTTTTTGGCATTTTTTAAGCTAGCCAGTGAATAAAAAGCATGTTTTTGATTTTTAATAAATATAAAAATAAAATAAAATCAAGAACTAAAAATATGGCGACAAAGTACACGTTAACAGGAGCTTAATCCTATTTTTGTGGAATTTTTAGACTTAAAAAGAGGCCTTAAATAAATAGAGCAAGACAACACAAATGAAAGGCCTGACAGGGACCTTTTAGCAAATATACAAAACTATGGGGGTACGCCTGCAATTTTCGCACAAAAATATAACTGTATAGAACAAGTTCCCGGACCAATCGAAAATTCCCAAACCAGCAAGGGGGCGCCTGCAAGAGGCCCACCCACGCACGTGCAATGCGCGCACCTAGGAAGGACCTCTATGCAAATTGTCAAAACTTCGGGAGTTCAAATGCAATTAGTACAAAATTTTAACGCAGGAAATGAAAGTTTGTGGATATAATATCTAAATACAAAATTGCCCGGGTTGAGAGCGTAAAATACCCAGCAAGGCTGCAGATCGCACGGCTGAAATGGGCCACTTAGGCCACGTGTCAAGCACCGGGCGTCCGATACCCCTTCGCACGGGCGGCCAGGATTAGAAGATCGGTTCGCGATGGACAGTCCAGGCACGCCTGATCTGACGGTTGAGGCTGATTCTGGAGCACCACGGTGATCGGACGATAATAGGCAGCGTTAGAAGAACAGGCAGGGTACCTCGCCGGAGCGAGTTCCCCCAGCCCCGATCTTCCTTCCCCGCGGCGTGATGAAGCTCCCAAAAGGTCCGATAATGCTCCTGCAGATTGTCCCAAGGTGCTGGAGACTCCAAAAGGTCCCGGCTGAAGTCGGGGAAGTCGCGCGAGGCTTCCAAAGCTCAAGAGCTCCGAGTGCTTCGACACGGCATCCAAAGTGAGCTCCAGTCGATTCGAAGGTGCCTGGTCCTGCAAGAAACGTTAGGGGGGGGGGTTCGCGAGCAAAGTGCCGCGACCCTCCAGCGGCGAAAAGGGAGTCTGTAGGCGGCGAATGGTGGAGAAACGAACTCACCGGAGCTTGCTCCGGCGAGGTAGAGGCGACGTCGAATGAGTGGATGATAGAATCTAAATATGGGTTTCGACACTAACACTACTGCTACGAATAAAAGTACGAGAAAAAGCAAGCAAAACGGACCTCAGAGCAGCAAGCTCGAGATTGACCTCACGGTGGCTAGGCCGCCGGAGATGAAGGTTGGAACACGACTCGGAGTGCTTGATTCGCACCTCAACGGGTCGACGGTCGACCTGCTGTCACCAGGGACCCAACGGCGACGCCCGGAGGTCGTTAGCCCTAGCTGAAGGCGGTTCAAAAGGTTATGGAGGTGACTGGGCTGGTTTTAAAGAATGGTTGAGGGGCGATGTTCGAGGAGGAGTCACGGGCGAGAGGAGAAGATCTAAGGAGATCTAATAGGTCGGCGAGCTAGGTGGTTGTACAGTGAACAACTTTCAAGAAGGAAGCGGCTGCCCTCGAGCAACGCCTCAACGGCGAAAAAAAAATTGAGAAAGAAGGGGCGCAGCGGCTCTGACAAGGGCTACAGGGGGGTAGGTCAGACTGTTGACCTTAGTCAACAGTCCTGAACAGGAAAAACCCTGGAAAAACGTTTTATTAATTAATTTAAAAATAGTAAATGGCCTTATTAATTTATGATTATAAAATAAAAAATATTCGTTATTTTAAGTAGTATTTTATTATGATTTTTAATTTATTTTATGAAGTATATTTTTACAAGTTGCTTTTATACCCCTATATAGGTATATTATCTATATATTGTATCCTTTTATTTTTATTTTGTATATTTTGATTTATTATTTTTGTTTATTTTTTTATAAAATTATAGAATACTTTTATATACACAAATATATTTTTAGTTTATTTTTCTGATTTATTTTGTATAATTAATAAATTATAAACAGGTATGTATAGGTATGTACATAGGTATTGTATCTATGTTTTGTGTATATAAGTATTTTTATTTTGATTTTTATTTACATTTTTATTCTGATTTTAGTATTCACAATTATTATAAGTAATCTTTACAACATTATAAAAATATAAAATTATAAAAATAATAAACAAAGAATAAATTGAATATTTTAATCTGTACAAGTATACAATGAGGATCCAAAACTCAACTTTCAAACCGTAGCTCCGCCAAATGCGAAACCACCACTATTAAATAGATTATTTTATTCTTTATACAATTAAAGGTGAGTATGCTGCATTTGGAGTTTTTATTTGCAAGATACAGGTCTGGGAAGTTGGGATTCTGGATTTTTATTCAGACCATAACTTTTTATCTGTACATTATTTTTCAGTGAAATCAATTTTGCGTTTTTAATTATCTACAACTTTCATGTACAAAGTTTCTTTATTTGATGAATAAAAAGTGAAACCAAAAATAGGTCCCAAAATGAATGAGTTAAATAATATAGGTATTTGACCCTTATCTCCCCCTACTTTATTCCTTGTCGACCTATTCATCAAGATGCCTAGGTCTCGGGGTTTCGGGTCATAAAATATTTATAATATTTTATTCTTTTTCTTTTCTTTTATTTATTCTATAATTTTGGCTTTAATTACAGTATTTTATACACTATTTAGATGCACATGCATGAATGCTATGATGATGAAATTAATGCTATTTACAGGTATTTGCTAGGGTTTTTGGTGCCAAAATGATAGAATAAAGATGATGAAATGTGGATTCATCATCCCCCTATACTTTACCTTTGCTAGTCCCTAGCAAACACTTATGCAATAAGTGTAAAAAAAAAGAAAGAAAAGAAAAAGAAGAACTTGGATTTAATTTGATTATCAAACTTGTCTTCACAAAATCAAAGTTTGGAGCTTTAATTGGACTTTTGGAATTTTAGTGCGGTCGGAACCTTAATGAGAACCAAATCTGAAATCCAACAGTCCTTGAGAATCCCAAAACTCTGTCCAAGTTTCCTTAATAGCCAGGTCAGAAATACTTCAACTCATACGCAAACTCTTACGACTATGAGTCTGACTCATACAGTGTAAGTGATATGTAGCTCCCCACCTCAGAAGTGACAAAGAAACATCCTCCCCCAACCTGGTAACTCTAATGCCTCAGTCTAGCAACTCTTTCCTCGAGAAGCGGGGTATTCCCTTCTAAGTTCAAGTACAACCGGCTCAAGAAGAGGGGGAATAAGAGGTATAGACTTTTGGGAGCTCAACCAGTGTAGCTAAGTCTCCCGCTGCAAGCTTCATGAGATGTAACATGGATAACATAAGCTTTTGCTTTATTGGACTATATACACTCCGGTGGGGTTATTAAATTTTCAATCCGACCCACCACTTTTTTGGAGTTCTTTTTTTTTCAATTGCATCTGTACAACATATCTACATGGTGCAGCATATATACAAGAAATTTCTTCTTGAGCCAGTAGACTATCCCTCTTTTGAAGCTTTATTGCAACCCACGGCTTCTGTCTTTAGCCTTCATTACTACTAGACCAAGCTGAGGCGCACTTCCTTCACTAGAAGAAGAAGAGAGGTTCCGCCTAGAAGTACTACCCTCATATGCTACCCCAAGCCAAAGGAAACTGGCTCCTCACCACCTCATCCGTGGAGAGCTATGTGAAAGGTGCAGGTGTCCAAGTTAGGTCATTATCAACAAGAGTCGTGCGTGTGCTCCGAAATACTCTACTTAGGCAGTCAAGAATCCATTGAACCAAGTCCCGTGATCCTCAAAGAATTAAGTCAACTAGACCTGAAGTACCTCAAACCCAGTTCCTATAAGGTTCCTGTTATTAGGTAGATTTTAAGGTCCAGTCAAGCTCCAATCTCCGGATTTTACTTAGACTTGTTCAACTATCAAACTCAATCCGAAAAATGCGAATGCTATGCAATGTAGAAAATATTTTTGTGATGCAATTTTCAAGATGTTTTGAACTTTTTATGGATTTTTGAAAAGATGATGCATGCGTATGCAGATGCATTTTTTGTATTTTTCAAAAAGATTTTTCAAATGTTTTTGGATTTTAGTTTTGCAAATGTTTTTGGAATTTTTGAAAACAAAAAGTTTTGGCTGAAAACTAGGTGAAAACTATGTACACGGGAGTGCTTCTTATATATACAAGAGTGGATTTTAAGAATTTACAAGGGTAAGTGGTCAATTTATAAGTACATATAGTGGATTTTGGTGTAGGTATTCCTCAAACTTATTTGACACAAGGTTTTTCAAATAATTTTTGAAAACTATAGTTCAAAATAATTTTTACAAACATTTTACAAACATGTACACACATTTGAAAATCATTTTGCAAAGGTTTTCAAAACAATATATATAGGTTTTTCAAATATTTTTGCAACCATTTTTCAAACCATTTGCAAATTATTTTTCAAACATCTTATTTCACACAAAGAAAATAAATTTTACAAACCACACATTTTTTACAAAGGTTGAAAAACGTGTAACAAAATATTTTCAAAATAGTTTTTCATAGATGTTCACAAAGATTTTCAAACTTTTTTTTCAAACATTTTGCAAAAAAAACATTTTCACCTGATTTATTAATCAGTAAATACCAAAAAGAATTTGAGGAACAAGACATCTTTTTATTAAAGAATTTGTAATGAATTTTAGTGAATTATTAGCCATATTTATTAGGAAAATACGAAAGTACGAGTTATGGCTAAAGTATATACACAGTATATACGACCCCCCTATACTTAGCTTGAGCTATGTCCTCATAGATCAGAGAGAAAAGAGAAGACATAACTCGTACTAAGTATAGGCAAGGCTAAAGAATAAATGAATAAATGGAGGAATAAATGAACAAATGAGAAGTTGACCGTCCCCCCTATACTTAGGATCAAATAATCCTAAGTATAGCAGACTGTACACAACGCAGGGAGGGTCAAGGGTGGGAATGAACAGATCGTACTCAGATTGTCTCCCCCTATACTTAGGGTAAGATATCCCTAAGTATAGACAAGCAGAGGAGACAATGGAGAGGATCGAAGAATAGAAGAAACTCGGGGTGCATACCTCCCTATAATTGGAACAAAGTATGTCCTAAGTATGGAAAACTGTCTACAAGGGTGGCACTTTTTTGGTAGATGAAGAAGATAGAAAAGGAAAAGAAGAAAAGAAGAAAAGAAAAAGAGATGAGACTAGAAACGAGATCATGAGAATGTACACATCGCTCCCCCTATACTTAGGGTAAAAGAAGCCCTAAGTATAGGCAACAACAGCAGTGATCACACGAAACGAAGAATGAACACTCGGCTCGTCCACCCCCTATACTTAGGACAAAGTACGTCCTAAGCAAGGCAAACACGAGAATGGGTGGTCGAGCAATACGGAAGAAAGAACCGGGGTACACAAGGGAATATACAACAGAGATGGATATACACATGATCAAGAAGGTGGAAAGCTGACCTTCTTGCGAGACCGCTGAGGGATAGATCTGATATGGTGTATGTCGACATCGGGATCCATGGTGGACGGAAGCCGATCAGGGTCGACACGGTGAAGGCCCTCAGTGGAATCAAAATGAAAAGGGACGAACTTATCAATGGAAGCAGTATGACTGGGTTCTCCCTTGGTGGTCCTATGGTGTGAAGGCACAGACGGGTGAGTGGAAGAAGTACGACTCGGTCCGGCCTTGGAAGTCTCGCAGATCTTGAAGTGGAATGGGACAAACTCACTATCCTCGGAAGAAGTGTAATCGGAGTCGTCCTGCGAGGGATCGTCCAGGTCAAAGTCAAAAGGCACGAAATCATCAGTGGAAGTATACGAACTCAGATCGTCCTCAAGAGTTTTTGCCAGATCATCTTTTTCATCACGAGGCAAAAAATTGTGAAGATTCGCATCATAGTCGACCTCAATCATCTTGACCTGTGAAGGGCCAGGAACGGACTTATTAGTGGAAATAGTCAATCTAGGTCCGTCCTGTCTAGTCTTACTGGGTCATTTGTTACCTTATGAGGTCTCTCAAAGTAATGGGCAACATTATAAACGTCCTCAATTATTTTGGTATCCGGCCCCCGCTCAAATGGTTCAATCACATAAATACTCTGGATCTCATCAACACATCGCCACACACCAGGAGGAGGATTAGTGAGGTCCATGCTTTCCGACTTCCTCCCCTTTCGGGGGATCCGTCGGGTCTCATCAGGGATCGCTAAGGAAGTATCTCTGGTAGCATCAGGTAGGTCACAGGCCTCAGAGTCAGCTATAATCGGTGAAGGTGCATCAGGTGCAGGTATCTGGTCAACTGTGGGTGTGGTGATCAACACTTCGCTCTCGTCAACAGGACGGAAGCGAATCTCTCCTGAGCCGTAGTCAATAACGACCCTCGCAGAGGCGAGGAATGGTCGTCCCAGGATGATTGGAGATGACTCCCCTGTGGAGTTCTCCATGGACAACACGACAAAATCAACATGATGGCTCGTGCCCTGAATAGAAATGACGACGTTTTCAAGGATACCCTTCGGCATCTTGATTGGTCCATCAGTAAACTGAACGATCATCCTAGTCTTCTTGAGAGGCCCTAAGTGAAGAGGCTATACCAGTGAGAAGGGTAATATGCTAATAGATGCACCGCCGTCCAAGAGAGTGCGATCACATGTATAGTCAGAGATGGTGCAAGTGATGAAAGGTGTAGCTGTGTTCTTCTTCTTGGGAATGGGACGGTGTGTGATGGCGAGGGCAGTGGACATGGTCAAAATGTGATGCTCAGATCTGCTCCTCCACTTTCTCTTCTTGGGAAGAGGAGCAGATAATAGGGTCATGGCCTACTGAAGTGGGGCACGAATAATCTCATGAATAGTAGCCACCACTTCGGGTTCAGATAGCATTTTTTTTGAGTTTTTGGACTTCCTCCATACAAGGGAGGAAGTCGGAATCAGCATATACACGAGGCATGCCAAGAGCAGTCTGTAAAGCGGCATCCTCGGGGTCAAAGGTGGGACTAGATGTGAGTGGATGTGTGGTCAAGGGTTCTGGCAAGTGGTCTCTCTTCTCAAAACATTGATCAACCAAGTGTCTCCCGAAATCTTTTTGTATTTTTACATTTTTCTCATTTTTTTGTATTTTTGGCGATTGCAAGCTCCCATGATCACCTACAAGTAAATCGAAATCCCCGACGTAAGGAGCATTAATCTGATTGTTCCTCAAGATAGCAAGATTATCATTCAACAAATCAATGCGCTTTGTCATCCGATTCAAGATATCACTCATAGAGATTGAGGGAGGTGACTCCATCAGGTCAGACTCGGGTGGATGTGAAGGTGGAGGTGGATAATATACAGGTGGGGGTGGGTGTGGGTAGAAGTCCGATGTCTGATACTGTGGCTGAGGCGGGTATGTACAAAAATCAGAAAAAATAGGAGGAGGATCCTCCTGATAAAAGGGAGGTGGACCGACTGGGGCGAGCGAAGGGTCCGGAAAGTCCGGATAAAAAGTGCTCCAGGGGTCCATCTCCAAATCAAAAGGGAAATGATCGAGAGAGCACGACGGTCAAGTCAAGAGAAGTGTGGAGAAAGGCACAAATGTGCAGAGTGATCGAGTATGCACACAAAACAATCACAAGCAAAAATGAAACAATCAAACCCGCAATTCACCAACTCAACTCGGTGAAGACTACAAATGCGGTCTTTTTATCTTGTCTGTTTTAGAGTTAGGTGAAAAAGTCAAGAAGTTGCACAAACACTTAGGGGCTCAATGGGATTTGGGCACTAATCCTTAGCGTGTGCGTGGGCAATGTAAAACGAAGACAATGAGGGGATTACTCGCCCCAGGACAATGTTTTTCTTTTTGATCGGTTTTAGGGTCAAGTAATATTAGCAGTCCCAATTTTATTGGTTATCACTTTTTTTGGATTTTTAATAAAAATACACGATCCTAACGGGGATTCAATTCCTTTAAGCTCCTAGGTTGGCAAAATCAGAGGGAGAGTCGGAAAAGCAATGCAAGCGGCAAATAATGATGGATGCTAAAGCGTAAATGCTCACCTTGCCTCCAGCACTCTACATGCAAGGATGCTCATCAGAATTGAAACCTATCTATATGCAAATGCAAAGCCGATGAAATCGCCCTAAGTTCAGAAATTGCTATTATCGTGAAGAACCACAAGTCGGCCACTTATCTTTAACCTAAGAGTCCGGTCTTGGCTTACCCCCCCTCTTCTCGACACACTCGAGTTCAGGAGGAGCGCTTGATGGGGCTCGCTCACGGCACACGGGTTAAGAGATAAATGAACAAACTGTTTAAAAATTTGACTAAGTCCAAACGCAGCTATAGGTACGTGCAAGATATATTAGGTGTTTGGCCTTAATCTATCGCAAGCAATCCTAAATCTAAGGGCTCAATCACACAAAGTGAAGAAAACAAAACCGGAAAACAAAGTAAAAAAATGATGCGATGAAAACCGATAAAAACGCGGTGAGCCCCCGGGTGAACAAACACCCGGAAATTAGGCCCGGAGTGTCCAAGAGTCCAAGTACCTGTATTATTACAAATTAATGAATCACTCTCTCTCACAAAATAAAATGCAAGCTAAACGAATCACTCTCTCACTCCTCTTGCTCTCTCCTGCCGGCCTGGCTGAAGAAAGGTCGGCTCCGCTTCCCAAGGTTACTTCGGGTCACCTAGGCGATCCGCCTTGCTCCGCAGTCCCTCGCAAGAAGACAAGAAAGGATGGTCAGAATAGCTCAATCAATATATGTATCAAAAGTGCAAGAGAGATAACTGAAGCTATGGTAGACAACAATCACAAGTAAACAAAAATGAGAACTACTTGCTGTTGCTCCCCGGAAATGGCGCCATTTGATAAACACAGATTTCAAGAGAGCCTAAATTGGTGTCTCACACAAGGCGGAGACGACCGTCGCTGTGGCGACTCTCAAATGAAACCTGTATTTAATCAACAATTAACCCACACTAAAGATCAATAATTAGAAATAATGTGGAGCTAAAATTTATTTTTAACTCTGCACAAATGGTGTATAGTGACAAGTATGCAGAGAATTCGAACACAGGGAGCAAGCAGGGTAGTTCAAAATAATGTGCTCAAGTGAATGTGTGTGTGTCAAGTGTCTACACTAAGCAAGCAAACAAAGCAATTTTTGAGGGTTTTTAATTTTTAATTTTTTTTATTTTAATTTAATTTTAAATTTGTATTTTGATTTTTAATTTTCTTATTTTTATAATTTTAGATTTTATTTATTTTTTTAATTTTCTTTTTGGATATTGGAAAATAGGGACAATGTAATAAAAGACAAGCTGAAGTATTTATAAAAATATGCAAAAATAACTAAAAATTCAGAAATAAAATGTTTTTGATATTTTTAGGGTTTTTTACTATTTTTATGATTTTTGGAGATTTTTCAAAATGTTTTTGGTATTTTTAAATACTGAAATAAGGGAAAACAGTGAAATAGATGCTGGCTGTAAGTAAAATGAGAATTAAAAATAGAAAATAGCCACTAAATTTGTCCACACTATTTTCCAAATAAAGAGAATAAAATAAAGAACAAACAGGACCTGAGTTTATATTTTTTGGAGTTTTCTTTGATTTTATATATTTTTTTGAAGTTTTTGAGTGTTTTTCAATTTTTAGTGTTTTTCTTTTGAGATTTTTAGTGATTTTTGGATTGACACTAAAATAGGTTGAAATAGACTCTAGGGAATTTTTTTTTGAAATTTTTCGAAGTGTTTTAATATTTTTTTGGCATTTTTTAAGCTAGACAATGAATAATAAGCATGTTTTTGATTTTTAATAAATATAAAAATAAAATAAAATCAAAAACTAAAAATATGGCGACAAAGTACACGTTAACAGGAGCTTAATCCTGTTTTTGTGGAGTTTTTGGACTTAAAAAGTGGACTTAAATAAATAGAGCAAGACAGCACAAATGAAAGGCCTGGCAGGGTCCTTTTAGCAAATATACAAAACTATGGGGGTACGCCTGCAATTTTCGCACAAAAATATAACTGTATAGAAAAAGTTCCCGGACCAATCAAAAATTCCCAAACCAGCAAGGAGGCGCCTGAGAGAGGCCCACCCACGCACGTGCAATGCGCGCACCTAGGGAGGTCCTCTATGCAAATTGTCAAAACTTCGGGAGTTCAAATGCAATTAGTACAAAATTTTAACGCAGCAAATGAAAGTTTGCGGATATAATATCTAAATACAAAATTGCCTGGGTTGAGAGCGTAAAATACCCAGCAAGGCTGCAGATCGCACGGCTGAAATGGGCCACTTAGGCCACGTGTCAAGCACCGGGCGTCCGATACCCCTTCACACGGGCGGCCAGGATTAGAAGATCGGTTCGCGATGGACGGTCCAGGCACGCTTGATCTGACGGTTGAGGCTGATTCTGGAGCACCATGGTGACCAGACGGCAATAGCCGGCGTTGGAAGAACAGGCAGGGTACCTCGCCGGAGCGAGTTCCCCCAGCCCCGATCTTCCTTCCCCGCGGCGTGATGAAGCTCCCAAAAGGTCCAAAAATGCTCCTGCAGATTGTCCCATGGTGCTGGAGACTCCAAAAGGTCCCAGCTAAAGTCGGGGAAGTCGCGCGAGGCTTCCAAAGCTCAAGAGCTCCGAGTGCTTCGACACGGCATCAAAAGTGAGCTCCAGTCAATTCGAAGGTGCCTGGTCCTACAAGAAACGTTAGGGGGGGTCGCGGGCAAAGTGCCGCGACCCTCCAGCGGCGAAAAGGGGGTCTGTAGGCCTCGGATGGTGGAGAAACGAGCTCGCCGGAGCTTGCTCCGACGAGGTAGAGGCGACATGGAATGAGTGGATGATAGAATCTAAATGTGGGTTTCGACACTAATACTACTGCTACGAATAAAAGTACGAGAAAAAGCAAGCAAAACGGACCTCAGAGCAGCAAGCTTGAGATTGACCTCACGGTGGCTAGGCCGCCGGAGATGGAGGTTGGAACACGCCTCGGAGTGCTTGATTCGCACCTCAACGGGTCGGCGGTCTACCTGCTGTCACCAGGGACCCAACGGCGATGCCCGGAGGTCGTTAGACCTAGCTGAAGGCGGTTCAAAAGTTTATGGAGGTGACTGGGCTGGTTTTGAAGAATGGTTGAGGGCGATGTTCGAGGAGGAGTCACGGGCGAGAGGAGAAGATCTAAGGAGATCTAATAGGTCGGCGAGCTAGGTGGTTGTACAGTGAACAACTTTCAAGAAGGATGCGGCTGCCCTCGAGCAACGCCTCAACGGCGAAAAAATTGAGAAAGAAGGGGCGCAGCGGCTCTGACAAGGGCTACAGGGGGGTAGGTCAGACTGTTGACCTTGGTCAACAGTCCTGACCTCTTGGTTGGTCCACGTGGACCAACCAGGAAAAACCCTGGAAAAACGTTTTATTAATTAATTTCAAAATAGTAAATGGCCTTATTAATTTATGATTATAAAATAAAAAATATTCATTATTTTAAGTAGTATTTTATTATGATTTTTAATTTATTTTATGAAGTATAGTTTTACGAGTTGCTTTTATACCCCTATATAGGTATATTATCTATATATTGTATCCTTTTATTTTTATTTTGTATATTTTGATTTTATTATTTTTGTTTATTTTTTTATAAAATTATAGAATACTTTTATATACACAAATATATTTTTAGTTTATTTTTCTGATTTATTTTGTATAATTAATAAATTATAAACAGGTATGTATAGGTATGTACATAGGTATTGTATCTATGTTTTGTGTATATAAGTATTTTTATTTTGATTTTTATTTACATTTTTATTCTGATTTTAATATTCACAATTATTATAAGTAATCTTTACAACATTATAAAAATATAAAATTATAAAAATAATAAACAAAGAGTAAATTGAATATTTTAATCTGTACAAGTATACAATGAGGATCCAAAACTCAACTTTCAAACCGTAGCTCCGCCAAATGCGAAACCACCACTATTAAATACATTATTTTATTCTTTATACAATTAAAGGTGAGTATGCTGCATTTGGAGTTTTTATTTGCAAGATACGGGTCTGGGAAGTTTGGATTCTGGATTTTTATTCAGACCATAACTTTTTATCTGTACATTATTTTTCAGTGAAACAATTTTGTGTTTTTCTTTATTTAATTATCTACAACATTCATGTAACAAAGTTTCTTTATTTGATGAATAAAAAGTGAAACCAAAAATAGGTCCCAAAATGAATGAGTTAAATAATATAGGTATTTGACCCTTATCTCCCCCTACTTTATTCCTTGTCGACCTATTCATCAAGATGCCTAGGTCTCGGGGTTTCGGGTCATAAAATATTTACAATATTTTATTCTTTTTATTTTCTTTTATTTATTCTATAATTTTGGCTTTAATTACAGTATTTTATACACTATTTAGATGCACATGCATTAATGCTATGATGATGAAATTAATGCTATTTACAGGTATTTGCTAGGTTTTTTGGTGCCAAAATGATGGAATAAAGATGATGAAATGTGGATTCATCACGTACAGACTGGCACTTCCCCCACGTTTGGCGGCCATTCACGATGTATTCCATGTATCGAACTTGATAAAGTACGTGCACGATCCTCGGCATATCATCAGCTATGAGAGCCTTGATATAGAACCAGTGTTGACGTACAAGGAGGAACTAGTGCAGGTACTTGATTTTGCGGTCAGGAGGCTTCGGAACAAGGAGATTTCCTTGGTCAAGATCCTATGGTGCCGACAGGGTGTTGAGGAGGCGACATGGGAGACCGAAGCAGCTATGCGCGAGAGATACCCGCGACACATCTCAGGTATTTTCGCAGTTTAGTTTATCAGTTCTTTGTTTGGAAAATTATTTCACTTTCTGGGAAAAACCTTCTTTGAAGTTTTTATGGGTTAAAAACCTTTTGAGGTTTTTATGGCAGACCGACGGACCCATGTTAGAAGTGGAGTCTCGAGGATGAAACTCTCTTTGAGGCTTTTATGGTTGTAACATCCTTAAATTCTAATGACTAAGTAAACCCAAGGTGATGAACCATTAGTGAGCTTATGCTAAATTTGAGATGTTAATTGTGGCTAAGTAAGATTATAGACTAAGGTTTGATGGTCATTTATGGATTTCTATTCATGGGTGGGACTTGGTAGCAATTAAGAGGAGTGGGTGGGGTTATGTTGCAATTGTTTCACAAGGGAATAACTCCCCATAGGCGCCCCTATAAGCCCACTTCGTCATCTCCATCTACCCCACTCCAAAAACCATAACCGACCACTCCTTCTTCTCCACCTTCTCTCCTTGATTCCCCACCCAAATCTCCACCAAATTTGAGTTTCTTAGGCTCAAATAAAAGCTTGGAGGAAGGAGCTTCTTCTCCACCAAGTACATGTTAAAACCAAGGCCAAGCTCGGATCAAAAATCAAGCTTTGAAGGCTGATCAAGTGACTGTTCCTCACCTTGTTCTTAGGCTCGGTTGTGAGGTACAAATATACCCCTCTCTTGCTGCCATTAAGTGGATTTAAACCACCTAAAAACCCAGATCTTTGGTTGAGCATTTGTTTTGGATTTTGGTGGTGATAAAATGGGTTTTTGTGGCTTCTTGTGGACGAAATTTGTGGAATTTCCAGATCTGTTCATGCTTGATAAATCCAAGTTTTTGGCCTGGTTTGGGGGACATTCTTGAGCTATTTTATGGGCATTTGATTGCTGTTATATCCTACATCAATTTGGCATAGATCCATGTGCAAATTTCGGATTTGTATGATGACTTTGGGGATTTTGGCTGCTGTTCAGATGGACCTACAGCTGAAATTCAGACCTGTGTTTTTGTGATTTGCATGCAATTAATGCATGCTTTTGTATGATATAAGGACCATTTCTAGTATCCTTGATGTTTGATCTTGTCTCCATCCTATTGGCCTTTAATACATGGCTTAGAAGTGGATTTGAAGATGATTTGGGGGTGGTTTAACTGCTGCTATATTGCAGTACAACAAATTTCAGAATCTGTGAACTTCCTTGTAATTGGGTTATGCATGATTTTTTGAGATGATCATAAGAACCACTCTTTGTGGTTTGGATGTTGTATGAATGTGTGTTATAAAAACCATGAGATCCATGCCTTTGGCTTAAGTTTTGGTAGTGATTTTGGGAAAGATAGCTGCTGTCCAAGGACTGTTAGCCAAATTTCAGTGTATGCATGTAGATCCAAGGAAAGATAGTGATCTTTTTGTGGTTTTTAAAATGCCAAATCATCAAGTTCTCCTCATACATAATATGAGTGATCATATAGTAACTCAACTCCTTAGAGGAGATGGATTTAGAGCTGAATAGTTGATGGTTTTGGACTGATGGTTCAGTGTGATAAGTTGTTGTACACGCATGCATATTCCTTGCTGAATGTTTGTGGTTTTGAGTGCATAATAGCCATGGTTTTGATATACCTTAACCATGAATTTATAGTAGATCATGTTGTATTGGAAACCATGAGTATGCATGAGAACTTGAGAGGGTTTTGGGGCCTTGAACTGCTGTGCGTCTGCTGCTATATTCATACAGTACGCATAAAACTTATAGGCTGAATATATGCATGTTTGGATTATGTAATGCCCTCTTAATGAACCCCTTATTGTTGTACTTTAAAGATTATATGTTTCTTAAATTGGTAAAGGTGAATCCCATGAAGTTGGGTGCGAAATTGAAAGGAATCGGATGCCTTAAATTGCTATGTGTGCTGTCGTGCATGTAACAGTGCACACACATTTTTGTACTGTTGTGTGATGATTTTTGGAAAGGTAGAGTCCCTCTTAAAACCCATCTTAGAGTTGTGCATTAGTCCTTTATTGTTACTTAGGGGGTGGACTCGAATTCCATGATACTGATTAATAAATTGGGAACAAACTTGATGATAAACTTTGTTAACTATATAGTACATTCATATTTCCATGGGACTAAATGTGTGTTGAAGTTGGGATTTTAATAGTAAAGAGACTAAGTGCTGGGTCTTGTGAGCTATAGGCTGATACATACATATATATACATATATATCTATATGTGGGATCACACATGAAGATAAGACTTTATGGAACTTGCATTATTGGTGTGATTGCCTCATATTGTGGGTTGTGGTATTGACTTAAAAAGAATTCAGTAATATATGTAGTAGCCCACAATTAGGGCAGAAAGTCATGTCGCTTGTGCACACTAATGAGTACCTGTGAGATGGGTCAAGTTCCTTGGTGTCCCTTGTATAAGACTTATCATCTGACTCTAAGTAAGGTAAGGAGTTTAACTCCTCCAATCTATGAAATGATTTCCTATCGTCTTAAAGTAAAAATCTTTAAGTAGCTAGATCTTGTATGTGTTGTGAGTCTTGGGGAAAATAGGAAAGAAAGATGTTACAAATCTGGTAGTCAAAGATCATAGGATACAATGTTCATCAGTGAAAGATGAAATAGAGACTAATAATAGGTATGTATCCCTGACCTTCGATCGGTTGAGGTTCTTGTAAGAACAAGTTCGGGTTTAGGACCGATAACTTGTAGATGTAAAATAAGTCAAAGGAATCATAGACACTGTGAGTGAAAAATGAAAATAAAAGAAATGGTGATGTCACATGTGGCCAGTCGTGGAGATTCATACTCCGACTGTGCGAGGGCGCGGTGACCCTCACCTGAGCAGGAGATGAGGTCGCTCAGGCTTGGGTAGCGGACATTGAGAGCATGGGTCTAGGATCCCAGTCCTTTTCACGTGTTTTCTTCGAGCCAGCTCGGTTTTTACGCTTCGTTGGGATCCATGAGTTGTCTAGACCTTTCCGCTGACCAGTTGGTTTTTCTTTGAGAGGCTAGGTTGGGGGCTCTCTGCTGTTAGTTACGAGCTCGTCTGGTTTTTACATAGCTCTTCTCCTCCGGGAGTTGAGCAACGAGAGAGGGAATCGGGTCCGGCAGGCTTACCTCTTCTTCTTCTTGCCTTTAGTGGCGTAGTAGTCGTACTACCACTGCCTTTTCCTTGGACCACACTTCCACTGGGATTGGCGAGAGAAGACAAATCCCTTCAGGGGTTTCCTCACCGCTAAGATTATTACCTTTCCGCCAGGCTGGTATCTTGGTGATGGGGTAGTAATCGATAGACATGTGACAGTTCACCAATTACCCAGTAAATATTCCCCATTGAACACTAATAACCCCTTTAATTACCTTTCCACCAGGCTGGTGTCCTGGTGATGGGGTAATGGTTAGTAGACACTGAGGATTCCACTTACCTTTCCGCCAGGCTATGACCTCGTGATGGGGTAAGAGATGAGTGACTTTTCCACTAGGGGACTAGTGACAACAGTTCCGTTAGTAGAGGCTAATGAGGGTTGGGTGTTGAGAGAGTTGTGAGTACGGTTCCTCTTATACACCTTCGTGAGTGAGCTATCACATGTGTCGACCAAGGATCAATGAAAGTTGAGAGAACAAGCTAGAAGGAGTGTTGGGAACTTAGTTAGGATGCAAGACACCGCCGCATACCTACGGAGGCACCCCAACACTGAGGCGTACATCATACCTCAGAGTCATAGTGTGAGGTTCAACCTGGACTATGAAGTCCTATCCGGATGACGAGGTCCTAACCGGACCAAGACCACAGACTTACTTCTAGGCTTGAGTTGTTGTTGGGTTAGTTCCATTGATCGAGGGAGACACGGTGTGGTAGTGAGCGAGTGTATTTTTGTTAGACATCAGGAAGCAAGTAAATAATTTAAAAGAATCAATTAACCCACTTTTACTTGCTAGCTTCTTTTGTACACTACAGTTACCTTATGGTTTTCTAGTTGTTTTAGACTGTGCTTACTACTTTTCTTAATAGAACTGTGTAGAATTTGTACTCGACAACTTTGTGACAGATACGTGCTTGTTCCCTTTCTACTTGTGGCAGGCAAGGGCCCAGCGACCGAGTAGCCGACGTAGTTTGGGCTGCTGTTGTTTCTTTTAGTGCTACACTTTCAGAGCAGGTATATCCTTTTGGAGCTCATTAGACAGTTGTTAGTTGTGTTCTCTTTTGTAGCCTGATCTTTGGGATATTTACATGTATTTGGAATGTTGTGGAACTTCAGCATGTTATATGAATGAAATGAAAATGAATGGATATCCTTTTTGTTCAGTTCCGGTGTACTACTACTTCTGCTTTTAGTTTTCTTGTAGTTGCTTGCATAGCCAGATTTAAACCTTGTGAATGTCATGTTTAAAAAGCAAAAAATTTACTCAGGGTTTCGTAACAACGGATTAACTCTAAGATGATTAAGTAGGCGAATGACGTGTTTGATGGGTAACCTAAGGTCCTCGAGAGAACGGGGTGTCACACTGATCATCCAGGAGTGGAGTGCATGCTGGTACTCCTCTCTTTAAGCTACTTTTGGCCGAAGACAGAGGAAGATGTAGAAGTCTACATGCGCACTTATCTTGTATGCCAACAAGACAAGACAAAGAGGAAGAAGAGGTATGATTGCTGGAGCCCCTGCCAATTCCTTCGCGTCCGTGGGATAGCGTCTCCATGGACTTCATCAATGGTTTCCCAAAGGTGATGGGAATAATGTGGTGATGGTGGTAGTTGATTGCTTTTCCAAATATACGATCTTCATACCAGCACCTCAGGAGTACACAGTAGAGAACACGGTGAAGCTGTTCTTGTAGAACGTGGTGATGTACTGGGGCATACCATTAGACATCATGAGCGACCGTGATGCTCAGTTCACAGGTCGATTCTGGACGACCTTATTTGAGATACAGGGAACTGGTCTCAAATTCTCTACCAACAACCACCCGCAGACGGATGGACAGATGGAGCGGATCAATTCCTTGTTGGAAGAGTACCTTAGGCATTATGTTACAGCCAATTAGCACAATTGGGTGAGCTTACTGGATACTGCCCCAATTCTGCTACAACCTGCAGCAGACCTCCACCATAGGTCAGAGTCTGTCCGAGATTGTGATGGGTAGGTAAACGTGTGACACCGCATGAAGTGGCTAAGAAGAATATCCAAGGGTGATGTCCCGTCGCACATCACTTTGCAAATAGGCAAGGATCGGTGGGAGGAAGCGAAGGATGCATTGGCTCGTGCTCAACATAGGATGAAGAAGGCGACTAATAAGAGTTGTAGGCTGATCGAGTTCCAGGTTGGGGAGAAGGTGTTGCTGAAACTTATGCCCCAGATTTGGAAGGAAATCTTGAAGAAGACGGCACACAAAGGGTTGATTCCTCATTACGATGGACCTGTGAGATAGTTCGACGTGCGGGACCGCTCGCTTATCAACTACGTCTTCCAAAGAGACTAAAGCTACATCCCCTGTTCCATGTCAGCTTCCTGAAGGAGTGCCACAAGGACAAAGAAGATAACACCAGGAGGGCATCAAAACGTGCCCCTCCTAATGTCCAGGTTCAGCATACGAGGGTTGTTGAGAAGATTTTTAACAGTTGCGTGGAGGGCCAAAGTAAGAAGAACCAGAGAATCTTCTTCCTTGTCAAATGGAAGGGACTCCCAGAGGAGGAGGCAAGCTGGGAACGCGATACAACCTGTGGCAGTTTGAGGACCTCATCGAGGATTTTTT
Source organism: Ottelia alismoides (assembly GCA_037367405.1). Taxonomy (NCBI): domain Eukaryota; kingdom Viridiplantae; phylum Streptophyta; class Magnoliopsida; order Alismatales; family Hydrocharitaceae; genus Ottelia; species Ottelia alismoides. The sequence goes on along the minus strand of JAZKJV010007468.1, from coordinate 277,406 downwards.
TAAGACGTAAGATCGATCGAGGATGTCTGATGGATCAGGTGGGTGTTGAAGAGGATTTTTCACAAGTCTAAAATACGTCTCATATAAGGCGGAGATGCAGTCGCTGTCGCGACCCACAAGAAATCTGATCTTCAAACAACAATTAACCCACAACAGAGATCAAACATTGAAAAGCGGTGCAGAGTTAAAATTTATTATAACTCTGCAATGGATGTTTATATTGCGTAAGTATGTAGAGGTTGAAAAAAAGGCCAAAGTGGAATTGATCTCCAAACTTCCATCCCCGACCTCAGTCGACCAAGTTAGATCTTTTCTTGGGGTTTTGATAGGCGATGAATCAAATAATTCTCAAAAATGGCCGATGTACCATTTGTTTGTTTTTAATGAATCATGCCTGAAATCTGACAACTTTTAAGGAGCCATTGACGGATAAAGGGTAAACAAGTTACCTGTGGTTATTCATTATGCCAGTTGCACACTTAAAATAAGATATATATATATATATACATAATAAGGGAAGGAAAGAGATAATGTATTTATAAAAATAGGTAAAAATAAGAAAAAATCAGTAAATAAAATATTTTTATGCATTTTATAATTTTCTATTGTTTTTTCTTTTTCTATATTTTTGCTAATTCTTTTGGTATTTTTAAAGCCAAAAAACTCAAAATAGTAAATAAAATAAAGATCTGAGATCAAAATGGGGATGAAAAATATCAAACTGGGTAATAATTCCCTAAATTAATTTTAAAATAAAATAAAGATAATAAAATAGAGAAACATGAAAAACAAAAAATAGATTTTTTGTATTTTTATGAATTTTTAATATTTTATAAAATTTTAGGAGTTTTGTATTTTTTATGAGTTTCCTTTTGTATTTTTTAGTGATTTTTGGCCTGAATATAAAACACACAAGAATAAACAAAATATATTTTTTTGGGAATTTTTCAAGGAGTTTATATAATTTTTATGTATTTCTAATTCAAACAAAGATGAAAATACACGTTTTTTATTTTTTATAAATATTAAAAAGTCTTAAAAATAAAAAATAAAAATATGGCGTGAAAGTTCAATGAAACATGAACCTAAATATATTTTTGGGGATTTTTTAGGATTTTATAGATGCATGAAATAAATAGTAGACAAAGATAAAATGGAACATTAGCAGGGTATTTTCGTAAATATGCAAAAGTCTAGTGGCCTGCGCCCAGTTTTTCTAGAAAATTATAACTAATTAAAAATATTTCAGGACCAATCACAAATAATCGAAAGCCTAAGGTTATATCTACAAAATTGCCAAAGTCACGTGCACAGGGCACGTGACCTCGTAGGGACTAAATAGCAATTAACGAAACTAGGGAGGCTAATGTACAAAATACCAAAATTTTATAACTGCATTTAAAAGTTTCTGGATCTAATCGAAATAACAAGAATGACAAGGGCCCCCGTACAAAATTCCCACGCCTCACGTGCACCAGGCACGTGAGGAGACATGGACAGGGACCTCGATGCAAATAACAGAAAGGCAGGGTTGTTTTTCAAAATATACAAAATATAAATAACAACAGATGAAGGCTTTAGTACCAATATTTAAATACAAAAATCATGAGGGTTAGACTGCAAAATACCCACGCCCGGGCGGATCAGACAGCTGAAGATCGCCACTTGGACACATGACGTGCCCGTAACGCGCGATACCCTTTCGCAACAGATGCCTACGATTAGATCCTGGTGAAGATCGGACAACGCTAGTGTGGCGAGATCTAACGGAGGTTGTGCATCGCCAAGAACTCGGCTGAAATCAACGGTGGAGAATGACGGAGGACGACCTTGTTGGACATGCGAGCCCACGACGAGCCATTATGTAATAAATGTTATTGCAGATATCATTCCCTGATCTGAAATGAAGAATAAATAATTTTTATAAGAAGTCCCTTAGTACAATTAGGGTTATGTACCATGGCCATCTTGATGATCATACAGTTGTTGATTCAAATATTGAATCATAGAGGCTGGTGCTTGGTTGAACATCTAAAGAGTTAGATTGAGGACTCATCAAGCACCATCAAATGATTATTAAGAGATGATCTCCAGCCTAAGTAGGAGATGGCAATCCTTCTCAGTTAGGCCGATATCTGACCTACATCTTGATGCAGGTCCTCTGCATAGGAATAGAGATTCGGAGGTGTCAGATTAGTTAGGTCAAAGAGTTGATTTAATGAAATCAAGATAACCAAAGTCCTATATCATATGTTGTCATGATATAGGCACGCATCCTCTGACCGGAGACAGATGTGTCACTATATGTCTGAGTCTTTACATTTGGCATACCAATAGGTTGATGACCTGACCAAGGTCTATACACCGGTGCGCTGGTGTGCATATAGGGGCATATGAGTAATACGATCTCTCAAAGAGATCCTACAGGTTCACTACTGAACCAGAAGACATGAGCTGACTCATGAGATATTGGGAAGAATCAAATTCCGTGCGCACGGTCGTCTCGCTTTGGAAGCTTGACTGAATTTGTAGGTTTGATATATATTTTTGGAAAGTATATGATCAAGACCTAGGTATGATATATACTTTTGGAAAGTATATGATCGATACCAACTCCCAATGATCAAAATGAGAAACTTACTGATAAAACCCTGAAGTAGACAGTATAAAGTTGATCTAATACTTCGGTTTATTCTGAGTCTTCCAGTATGCAGGATGTGCAGGTATTGGGAATACCTGAGGGTGATGTGATCATAAACGATTGTATAACCATGACGCTTCCATTCCTAGGAAGTGATGAAACGGGTCTGGATTTTAGTGAATCCTCTCAGTAGAGAAGTAATCTGATCTTAGTCCAAATATTGGACATTGATCTGAATGTGATTTAGATTCAATGAGAAGATTAGATTTGCGGTCTTGATTTAATGAAGCATCTATGGGAGGCTCGAGATCTGGATTTGAGATGCGGGCTCAATATCCAAGCCACTATACGTGGAACAATACAATCGCCCTATCCTTATCTCCAAGTATTCGCGGAGAAGGCGCATTATCCTTGAAAGAGTTCATGGATAATTCTGTTGTTGATATATGTATCCGAGCATTGAGAAAATGGATAATTAAATCTGATTTAATTATCATGAATAATGTGAATTTGATTCATATTATAAAGAGAGTTATCTTAGATAATTAAATGTGATTTGATTATCAAAGATGTAAATAATGTGAATGTGATTCACATTATTTGGGCACATGAGAATAGAGATCCAAGATGATTAAATGTGATTTAATTATCATGGATATGAATAATGTGGATAGCACTATCCATATTAATCATATATATTGTAAATGTGATTTATAATATATAAGAGAGAGCTATTTGTAATTTACATTCATTAATTAAATGTTGATGTGAATTGGATTCACATTGGACATTAAATTGAAAGTGTAATTTACATTTTATTTTGGGCTGTGAATATGATTCACAAATTTTTCAATGGCAAGATTGCAATGTCTACAAAATAATTATGAATTATTTTTGTAGAATAATTTACAACAATTGTTGTTGTAAATATTGGAGATATATGCAATCTTAGAGATTGCATTGGAGTCCCCCTTTCCTAATAGGAGAGGGGGGACGACCACCAATCCCTAAAGGAAAGGGTGGCCGTCCACTCTTCCTATATGGAAGGGAGGAGCCTACTTTCCATTATCTCCAATGTTAGTTGATTTAATTTGGTGATTGAATTATATTGATTTATCAATATATATTTAATATAAATTAAATTAATTGTTGTTGGTTTTTTACCAACACAAATCTTGGCCATTAAAAGTAACACAATCAATGAGAGCCATTGGATTTGTGTTACCCATGGATTGAGATCCATGGATCCCAAAATATTATAAATAGAAGGGCACCCCTTCGCTCTTCTCTACACACCAAGAGAACATGTCTCTCTCTCTCTCTCTTTCTCTCTACACACCTACTCTCTCTCCCTCTTATGGTCATCCACCATGGATGCCCTAGAGAGATTCTCCATCGCCGCAGTGTCGTCGTTATACTGCCCGATCATCTGCTCGTGGATCTCCGTCTACTTTGGTGCGCCTAGCTCGTGAAGAAGACGTTGGATCTCGTGTGTCGAGATCAGGAGATCCGCCGCTTGGATCATCAACATGGATTGTGAGAAGCACGCGATTCATCCCCGCGCTCGCAAGCGTCTCCTCCGTTGGATTGGACTTGAGACAGGAGGTCTCTTCGTTTAGAGACTTTATCGCAACCACGCTTCAATAGGTAATCCTATTACTTTTTTGTGGTTTAGATGAAACGATCCAAGAAGTGTTCTTGGATCATGTAATTTCGTCTCATGATTTTTTTTAAATTCCGCTGCATCGAGCACTAGTGCTACTAGTCGCTCCTCGTCATATTCGATACGACGCTCACAATTCTGTGATGCGCTTGAGGATCTAACCATATCCTTCAGACCTGGCCAAGAACTCCAGCGTGACGAAATTCCTCCAGCCAGCTCTTGCTACTCCAACGATCGTTGAAGCTACAAAATGGCCGCAAGGCTCCTGCGAGCTCCCTCTATCGATTGGTGGCCCCAAAATGGCATGAAGGGCACTGGAGGACCACCGCGGTGTGAATGAACTGGGGCTGCTCCTAGAAGCTTTTCCTTCAACATTTTGACCCCCAGAGGGAGTCTCTTAGCCCCTGGAACCTGCAAGGATGAAACACAAGCACGAGAGATGATTCTGAGGGACAATGAAGGTGGAGAGAGAAGTGAATGGCATGGGAAAAGGTTCGCCGGAGCAAGGCTTCGGTGAGCTTCGATGGGCGAAATTAAGGCTAACTTGCGTGATCAAGAGACAAAATAAATACTCTAACTTACCCTAGGATTAACCCTACACTAAGAATGCGATAAAAGAAGACCTCACCGGCCAAGAAACCAGGAAGCTGACCTCGACGGCGGTGGCCCGCCGGAGGTGGTGGAACACACCCTCACCCACGCCTTAAGACCTCCTCGATGGAGCTGGAGAAGAGCCCTGTCACCGCCTTCATCCGGAGCTCCATAAGTGAGGGCCAAGATGGGTGAAAAGAGGTTCAAAAAGGAAGGGGAAAATCGGGTGGTTTTTGAATAGGTGACGAAGGTGCTCAATGATCGAAGCAGTGGTAGGGATGTAGTGGCCCAATGTCCAAGGCAAGATATGGGCGAGCATCCTCGATCAGTGGAGAAGAAAAGTAAAGAAGGTGTCAACATGAGAGGAGGAAAGGATCGCCCTCGAAAAAATCGAGAAATCAAGACAAAAACGCACTCTAACAAACGGTAGGAGGCAGGTCAGAGAGTTGACCCGCGGTCAACTCTCGGACCCTCCTGGTTGGTCAATGTGGACCAATCAGGAAAAATCCTGCAAAAAAAGATTTGTTAAATCAATTAAAAATAATACATGATCTATATAATTTTAGATTATTAAATAAAAAATATTTATTATTTAATAAAGTATTTTATTATGATTTTTATTTAATTTTTAGATGTATAAAAATACAAGTTACCTTTTCTAGGTTTTATACATGTATATTTGTCTATATATTTTAATATCTTATTTTTATTTTATATATTTAATTATGTTATTTTTGTTTATTATTTTATATATTTATAACTTATTTTTATAAACTTAAATTTTTCTGATGTATTTTATACAATTAAATAAATGGAAGTATTTTCTTTATAGGTATAGATATAGGTATTATACCTATGTATTTCATACAAGTATTTTATTTTTATGTTTTATTATGTTTTTTATTCCTATTTTAATATACACATATATTATAAATAATATTTACAAAATATTAAAAATATGAAATTACAAAAATAATGAATAATAAATAAAATGAATATTTTAATCGGGTAAAGTACACAATAGGGGTCCAAAACCTAACTTTCACACCGTAACTCAAAAAATATGAAACTACTTTCATTAAATAGCTTATTGAAAATTATATACAATTGATACTAATACATTTCGAGTTTTTATTTGAGATATACAGGTCTGGGAAGTTAGGATTTTGGAATCTTATTTAGATCATAACTTTTTATCTATACATTATTTTTGTGTGAAATCAAATTCGTATTTTTCTATATTTAATTATCTACTACTTTCATGTACAAAGTTTCTTTATTTGAAGTACAAAAATTGGAACTAAAAATAGATTACAAAATGAATAAAGAATGAATTAAATAAAAGGAATTTTTATTGGTTTTTGGCCCTTATCTCCCCCTACTTTATTCCTTGTCGACCTAATCATCGAGATGCCTAGGTCTCGAGGTTTCAGGTCATAAAATATTTACAATATTTTATTCTTTATTTATGTTGTTTATTCTATATTTTTGGCTTTAAAAACAATATTTTATATAATATTTATACAATAATGCATGAATGATAAAATACCTAAATTAAGGGTATTGACACACATTTACTAGGGTTTTTAAGGCCAAAATGATAAAATAAAGATGATGAAACAGAGATTCATCATCCCCCTATACTTGCCTTTGCTAGTCCCTAGCAAACACTTATGCAATAAGTGCAGAAAAGAAAAACAAAGAAAAAGAAAAAGAAGAAAGATGGATTAAATTTAATTGTAAAACTTGTCTTCACAAAATCAAAGTTTGGAGCTTAAGTCAGACCTTTGGAATTTTAGTGCAGGTGGAACCTTCATGAGAAACATATTTGAAATCCAACAACCTTCGAGAATCCCAAAACTCTGTTCAAGTCTCCTCAATAGCCAGGTCAGAAATATTTCAACTCATACGCAAACCCTTACAACTACGAATCTGAATCGTACAGTGTAAGTGATAGTGTCCCTCCCCAACGGAAAATGACAAAGAGACCGACTTCTCCAGTATGACAACCCAATGGTTCCCCAATCCAGTAACTCCTTCCCCGAGGAGTGGGGTATTCCCTTCAAAGTTCAAGTAACAACCTGCTCAAGAGGAGGGGGTGAAGAGAAGAATAGACGATAGCCAATGTAGCTACCTATCCTAGGATGCAAGACCAGTGTAGTCAAGTCATCCAGCTGCAGGCTCACATGATTTGACTTTCATGCTCAAGCTTGCTTATTTTCTATACAACATATTCACATACTCCGGGAAGCATTTTATTTTTGTACAGGCCTGTCCACTTTTTTGGAGTTTATTTTTTAATACTATTTACAGAAGCATTTACATAGGGAGTTTTTCCTCTTGAGCCAGTAGACTATCCCTCTTTTGAAGCTTTATTGCTACCCACACTCTCCTATCTTTAGAATTCCTCATTACTGGACGGGTTAGGGTGCACTTCCCTCTCTAGAGAAGGACAAATGTTTCCACGTGTGTGCGTCTCATACCGGCAAATCCAGCCCCCTCACCACTCCAATTGAGTTGAGACAAGTGAAAGATGCAGGTGTCCAAGTTAAGTCATTATCAACAAGAGCCGTGCGTGTGCTCCGAAATACTCTACTTAGGCAATCAAGAATCCATTGAACCAAGTCTCACGATCCTCAAAGAATTAAGTCATCTAGATCTGAAGTACCTCAATTCTAGCTCCTATAAGGTTCCTGTTATTAGGTAGATTTAAGGTCCAACCAAGCTCCAATCTTTGGATTTTACTTAGACTTGTTCTACTATCAAACTCAATCCGAAAAATGCTCATGCTATGCAAATGCTATGCAGAATCAAAAAATATTTTTGTGATGCAATTTTCATGATTTTGAACTTTTTATGGATTTTTGAAAAGGATGACGCATATGCTTTTTTTGGTATTTTCAAAAGATTTTTCAGATGTTTTTGGTATTTTTACTTTTGCAAATGTTTTTGGGATTTTTGAAAACAAAAGATTTTAGGTAAAAACTAGGTCAAAATAATTATACAGGGATGCATCTTATATTTACAAGAAGTAGATTTTAAGAATTTACAAAGGTAAATGGTCAATTTTATAGGTATATGTAATAAAGAATTTTAGGTGTGATGTATATTTTCCTCAACTTATTTGAAAAAGATTTTTCAAGCGATTTTTGAAAACTATAGTCCAAAATAATTTTTACAAACAAATTTTACAAACATTTTCACACATTTGAAAATCATTTTGCAATGATTTTTCAAAAAGTACAGATAGATTTTTAAAATATTCTTGCAACTATTTTCAAACCATTTGCAAATAGTTTTTCAAACATTTTATTTCACACAAAGAAAATAAAATTTTCAAAACCAAACAAATTTTACAAAGGTTGAAAATACAGAATAAATTATTTTCCAAATAGTCTTCAAATATTTTTCAAAGAGATTTTCAAACTATTTTTCAAACAATTTGCAAAAACATTTTCACCTGATTTATTAATCAGTAAAGACAAAAATAATTTGAGGAATAAAGGCATATTTTTATTAAGTGATTTTAATGAATTTAATAGTATTTTTAGCCATAATTGTTAATAAAAATACGAAGTACAAGTTATGGCTAAAGTATATACGTAGTATATACGACCCCACCTATACTTAGCTTGAGCTATGTCATAATAGATCATAGAGAAAAAGAGAAGACATAACTCATACTGAGTATAGGAAAATCTAAAGAATAAGGAACGAATGAACCAATGAACCAATGAGAAGTCGATCGTCCCCCCTATACTTAGGATCAAATAATCCTAAGTATAACAGACTGTACACAAAGTAGGGAAGGTCGAGGGTGGGAATGAGCACATCATACTCAGACTGTCTCGCCCTATACTTAGGGTAAGATATCCCTAAGTATAGACAAGAAGAGGAGATAATGGAGAGGATTAAATAATGAAAGAACTCGGGGTGCACATCCCCCTATACTTAGGACAAAGTACATCCTAGGTATAGAAGACTGACAAAAAGGGGTGACACCTTTTCCGGTAGAAAAAGAAAATAGAAAAGGAAAAGAAGAAAAGAAGAAAGGAGATCAGAAGATGGAAAATAAATTATAGGATGTACACACCACTCCCCCTATAGTTAGGGTAAAAGAAGCCCTAAGTATTGGAGACAACAAGGGTAATGAAATGAAACAAAGACTGAACGCTCGACTCATCCACCCCACTATACTTAGGACAAAGTACGTCCTAAATAAGGAAAACACAAGAATGGATGGATGAGCAATACTTGAGATATACATAGGGAAACAAATGAATATATAATAGGATGGATGTACAGAGATCAAGAAGGAAGAAAGCGAACCTTCTTGCGGGATCACAGAGGAATGGATCCGATATGGTGCAGGTCAACATCGGGGTCCACAGTGGACGGAAACCGATCAGGGTCGACAGGGTGCAGGTCCTCAGTGGTCCTATGGTGTAAAGGCACAGACGGGTGAGTGGAAGAAGTATGGCTAGGTCCGCCCTTAGGAGTCTCGCTGATATCAAAGTGGAATGGGATGAAGTCATCATCATCTGAAGAAGTGTAGTCAGTGTCGTCATGCGAGATGTCATCTAGGTCAAAACCAAAAGGAACGAACTCATCAGTGGAAGCAGTCGAACTATGTTCATCCTCTATAATCTCAACCGGATCATTTTTCTCATAAAAAGCCCGAATTCCTGAATGAAACAACAACATCAAATTCGACCTTAGTCTCATTAATATATACCCTCTGCTCAATAGTGTTAATCGTGTAAATCTCGCGGATGTCATCAACACATCGCCAATCACAGGAAGCGAAAACGCCAGGGTTTATGCTTTTCGAGTCTTCCTCCTTGGAGAGGAATTCTCGGGTCTCATCATCGGTTATAAAGAATGTCTCTCTAATATCCGCATAAAGGTCATAGGCCTCAGGGTCAATCAGAGTAGGTGTAGTCACATCAGGTGGCGGTCTCTAATCTACTGTGGGTGCGGTGATCAAAACTTCACTCTCGTCAACAGGACGGAAGCAAATCACTCCTGATCCATAATCAAATGGTCGTCCCAGGATGATTGGAGGATGCTCCCCTGTGGAGGTCTCCATGGGAAATACGACAAAATAAACATTGTACTTCTTGCCCTGAATCGAAATGATGGCGTTTTCAAGGATACCTTTCAGCCTCTTGATAGATCCATTAGCAAACTGAACTATCATCCTGGTCTTCTTGAGAGGCCCTAAGTAAAAAGACTGTACCAACGAGAAGGGTAATATGCTAATCGAAGAACCACCATCTAGGAGAGTGTGATCAAATGTGAAGTTAGAGATGGTGCAGCTAATGAAAGATGTGGCACTATTCTTTTTCCGAGGAATGGGACGGTGTGTGATGTCATGGGCAGTGGCCATGGTCAAGATGTGACGCTAAGATCTGCTCCTCCCTTTCTCTTCTTGGGAAGAGGAGTAGATAAATCAGTCATGGCCTGCTGAAGTAGGGCACGGATGATCTCATTATTTGTGGCCACCACTTTGGGTTCAGTCAATATTTTTTTTGAATTTTTGGACCTCTTCCATACAAGGGATAAGGTCATAATCTGCATATACACGAGGAATGCCAGGAGCAGTCTGTACAGCGTCATCCTCAGGGTCAAAGGTGGGACAGGGTGTGAATGCTTATATGGTCAAGTGATCTGGCATGTGGGCGCTCTCCTCACAGTCTGAATCAACCATGGCTCTCCCAAAATCTTTTTATATTTTTAATTTTTTCTCATTTTTTTGTATTTTGGGCGATTGCAAGATCTCACGGGAGTCCTCAATCAAGTCCAAATCATCAGATCATGAGGCATCAATTTGGCTCTTATTAAGGCAAGTGAGGTCGTTAATCCTCGAATTCATCTACTCCATGAGCTGGGACAGTGTCTCAAGTGTGGAAATCATGAGAGGTGACTCCAACAACTCATCTTGGCTGGATGTGAAGGTGAAAGATACGGAGGTGGAGGTGGGTGTGAGTAGAAGTTCGAGGTCTGATACTGCGGCTGAGGCTAATATCTACAAAAATCAGAAAAAGTAGGAGGAGGATCCTCTTGATAAAAGGGAGGTGGACCGGCTGGAATGAATAACAGATCCACAAAGTTCGGATAAAATACGCTCCAGGGGTCTGATGAAGCTACGTTTCATCATCTTTATTCTATCATTTTGGCCTTAAAAACCCTAGTAAATGCGTGTAAATAGGCTTAATTTAGGCACTTTAACATTCATGCATCATTGTGTAAATATTGTATAAAATGCGATTTTTAAAGCCAAAATTATATAATAAAGAAAAGAAAAGAAAAATAATAAAATATTGTAAATATTTTATGACCCAAAACCCCGAGACCTAGGCATCTTGATGACTAGGTCGACAAGGAATAAAGTAGGGGGGGATAAGGGCCAAAATACAATAAAAATACCTTTCATTTCATTCATTCTTTATTCATTTTGGGACCTATTTTTGGTTCCACTTTTTATACATCAAATAAAGAAACTTTGTACATGAAAGTTGTGGAAAATTTAATAAAGAAAAATACAAAATTGATTTCACTGAAAAATAATGTACAGATAAAAAGTTACGGTCTGAATAAAAATCCAGAATCCCAACTTCCCAGACTTGTATCTCACAGATGAAAACTCCAAATGTAGCAAACTCACTTTAATTGTATATAGAATACAATAATTTATTTAATGGCGGTGGTTTCGCATTTGGCGGATCTACGGTTTGAAAGTTGAGTTTTGGACCCACATTGTACAACTGTACTGATTAAAATATTCAATTTATTCTTTATTCATTATTTTTGTATTTTTATATTTTTATAATTTTGTATGTATTACTTATAATATATTTGTACATTAAAATCAGAATAAAAACATAAATAAAACTCTAATAAAAATACTTGTATATATTATAATACATAGGTATAATACATGTATCTATACCTATACAAATAACACTTTCATTTTATTAAGTGTATAAAATATATCAGAAAATTAAAATAAAAATATATTTGTGTATATAAAAGTATTTTATAATTTTAGAAAATAATAAACAAAAATAAATAAATTAACAATACAAAAATAAAAATAAAATACTCAAATATATAGATAATATCCCTATGAGGGGTATAAATGGTAACTTGTAAAAATATACTTCATAAAAATAATTAAAAATCACCATAAAATAATTTAGAAAATAATAAACATTTTTCATGTTATAACCTAAAATTGAATAATTCATTTAATATTTTTAATTCATTTAATAAGACTTTTTTCCCAGGGTTTTTCCTAGTTGGTCCACGTGGCGCCAGCACGAGATGATGTACGTAGAGCCCTCGAAAAAATCGAGAACACGGCCCAAAAACGAGCCTCTGACAAGGCAACCAGGAGGGTCCGAGAGTTGACCGCGGGTCAACTCTCTGACCCGCCCCCGGTGGCCTTGTCAGAGGCTCGTTTTTGGGCCGTGTTCTCGATTTTTTCGAGGGCTCTACGTACATCATCTCGTGCTGGCGCCTTCTTGACTTTTGTTCGTCGATCATCGAGGATGCTCGCCCATATCTTTCCTCGGGCGTTGGATCAACACGTCGCTCGATGCACATTGCTTTTCGAGCCACGTTCGCCCCTATTCAAATAACACCCAAAACCTTCTTTCCGTCCTTGAACCCTTCTTGACCTTTTTTTCCTCTTCTGGCGAGCTCAGGACAGGACCTCGTGACAGGAGGTCCTCCAGCTCTCGAGGAAGGAGGTTAGTTGGCCGAGGCGGCATTCCAACCCCATCTCCGGTCGACGGCCGTGAGGTTCTCTTCCTCTTGGTTTTCCAACCAATCGAGGTGGTTTTCTTTTGTTTTTCTTTATCTTTTCCATGTTGTAGGTTCATTGTAGTCCTCAGATTAACTCCATCTCTTCATTTACGTGCTTTACGATTAATCAACCGCCCATCACACCCTCGCCGGAGCTTCTCCGGCGAGTTTCACCTCCGCCGCCCATTCCCTCAAAATACCCTCGTTTTCGCCCCTGGAGCCACCCTCTCTCGTCTCGTGTTTTATCTGCAGGTGCCAGGTGCGCAAAGGCCCTCCTGGGGGTCGATTTTGTTGTCGTCAAAGCTCCTGGGGGTCGTCCTCCCTCGCCACTCCGCAGCGGAGCTCCGGCCATCTTAGGCCATTTTGAAGCCGCTGCCCCCCTTGAGGAAGCTTTCAGGAGGCTCGTGGTGCCGTCGGAGGGGAACGAGACGCTGCGCGCATGGAGTTTTTGAAGCTTCAACGTCATTCGGGTCGTGTCCCTGCCGTGTTCGTCCTCCACGCCCCAGCGCCGTTGATTTCGACCTGTTCTTGGTGGCGTACAGCCACCGTCAGATCAGATATGGCCCCTGTCGTTCGATCGTCGATGAAGTTCTAATCGTGGTCGTAGGAAGCGAAGGGGCATCGGGCCCTACTGTGTCGACACGTGGCTTCACTAAAGCCCAAACGCCGTCCGATCTGCCCCTCTATTGGGTAATTTGCGACTCAACCCCGGCCATTTTTGTATTTAGTATTTTAGTTTAAAACTTTTCGTTTGCTGTTTAAAACAACTGTGACATTTGCAAACTCGCCCCCGAACGTGTGTATTATTAAAGGTTAGCCCCGCCAGGTCACGTGCTTTGAGCACGTGGTCTGGCAATTTTGCAGGCGACCCCCTGGGTTTTTAAGTATTCGTTTTTAGTGCTAAAACATGTAATTGCAGTTTATAATTTCAGTGACAATTGCATCCTAGCCTAGAGGTTTTAGAAAATTGCACGTTGATTCCTCCCAGGAGAGCGTGATCTAACACGTGGCCTTGGGAATTTTACGCGTTGGCCACAGCAGCTTTTGGTTATTGGTGATTAGTCTGAGAAGTGTATATTTCAGTTATAACTTTATGTGAAAATAGTGCATAGGCCCTCAATTCTGACCTATTTACAAACAGGTCCCTGCCAGCCTTGATCTTTTTGCTTGCTTAAACCATTTATTGGGAGCCTCATTTTAAATCGAAAAATTCTCAAAAATTGAAGTTAAGATCCTGAGTGCTTGGTCTTTACGCTAAATTTTTAGTTTTTGATTTTATTTCATTTTCATATTTATTAAAAATCAAAAACATGCTTTTTATCTACTGTCTATCCTAGAAAATACCAAAAAATATTAAAATACCTCGAAAAATTCCAAAAATATTTCCTTCTATCTATTTTATCCTCTTTTAGCGTCAGTCCAAAAATCACTAAAAAAATACAAAACCAAACTCCTAAAAATTGCAAAAGCCCAAAAACCTTCCTAAAAATCTAAAAAAAACCTAGAAAAATCCTAAAGATATAAACTCAGTTGCTGTAGTTTCTCTATTTTATTCTCTTTTATGGAAAATTAATTTGAGGAATTTTTGACACTGCTTACTATTTTTCATCCTCAATTTTTTTTCGGCCAGCAACTTTTATTCACTGTTTTCAGTATTTTTGACTTCAAAAATACCAAAAAAGTAGGAAAAATCTAGAAAGATCCCAAAAACATTAGAAAATCATAAAAAGACCAAAAATATTTCATTCTCTTATTTTTAAGTGTTTTTACTTATTTTTATAAATACTTCATCTCTCTCTTTCTTACTTTGTATATATATTCTATTATTAAAAAAATAAGAAAAAAATAAAAATATAAAATATATAAAGAAAATAGAAAATCAGAAAATTAAAAATCAAAATAAAAAAATATAAATTAAAAATCAAATAAAAATATAAAATCCAAAAACTCACAAAAATATAGCATAGATAGACACTTGATCACATTCACACATTTTGTGCATTTTGCCCCGTTCTACCTGTCTGCTCCCTGTGTTCGACCTCTACACATACTTGCACCTATACACATCTTGTTGTAGAGTTATAATAAATTTTAACTCCGTACATCTACTTTCATTGCTTGATTTATCTGTTGTGGGTTAATTGCTGTTTGAATCAGGATATATTGAGCGGTCACCGCATCGACTGCGGTTTCGCCTTGTGAAACTGTACGACCCTCGATTATCTCGGTTCAACAAATGGCGCCGTTGCCGGGGAGCAACAACGCGTAGTTCAGGTTTTTGCTTGTGTTTGTGATTATTTGCCTATTCTTGCCTTATTCATTTGCTCATTTATTTGTTATAATTGTTTTACTTGTCTAATCACATTCTCTTGTTGACTTTGTGCGAGGAACCGCGGTTCGAGTGAGGTGCTCTACCCTAGGCACCTACGCACCCACGTGAAGCCGACGTCAGCTTGCCGACCTAGCATCAAAGGAAGCTTGGAGGATTTGAGAAGACAAGCACATTTTTGACCATTTTTTGTGCATTATTTATTTATTTGTGTAATTTCAATGAGAGAGAGAGAGAGATTCTATTGTGTAATAATACAGGTACTCGGACTCTTGGACTTTCGGGCCCAATTTCCAAGTGTTTGTTCACTTGGGGGCTCACCGTGGATTTTTCAGCTTTTCTTCGCATTATTTTATTTTATTTTGTTTTCCGATTTTCTTTTCTTTATTTTGTGTGATTGATCCCCTAGTTTTAGTATTGCTTGCGATAGACTTAGGTCCAAAAACAATAATAACCATTGCATGTACCTATAGTGCGTTTTGGACTTAGACAAAATTTAAACAGTCGCATCATCATCTTCGAGCCTACGCGCCGCGAGCCCACCCCATCAAGCGCTACTCCTGAACTCGATTTGTCGAGAAGAGGAGGGGTGAGTCTAGACCAGACTTTTTGTATTGAGGATTGGTGACCGACTTGTGGTTCTTCACGATAATATCAATTTCTGAAATTTAGGGCGATTTCATCGGCTTTGCATTTCCATATAGATTAGGTTTCAATTCTGCTGAGCATCTTTGCATGTAGAGTGCTGGAGGCAAGGTGAGCATTTACGCTTTAGCATACATCATCGTTTTGCCGCTTGCATTGCTTTTCCAACTCTATACCTCTGATTTTGCCAACCTAGGTGCTAAGTAAAATTGACTCCTCGTTAGGTTCGTGCATTCTCATTAAAAATCCAAAAAAAGTGATAATAAATAAAATTGGGACTGCTAACATTACTTGACACTAAAAACGGCCAAAAAGAAAAATTTGTATTGGGGGAGTAATCCCCTCATTGTCTTCGCTTTTACTTGCTCGCGCACACATTAAGGATTAGTGCCCAAATCCCATTGAGCCCCTAAGTGTTTGTGCAACTTCTTGACTTCTCACCTAACTCTAAAACAGACAAGATTAAAAGATCGAATTTTCGGTCTCTATCGAGTTGAGTAGGTGAATTGAGGGTTTGTCTTGTGTGAGTTTGCTTGTGATTGTTTCTGTGCATCTCTAGATCGCCTCTGCGCATTTGCGCCTTTCTTCTTCACTCTCTTGACTTGACCATCGTGCTCTCCCGACTATTATTTTCCTCTTGCTTCGAGATGGACGACTGGAGCATATTTTGTCCAGATTTTGCGGATCTCTCGTTCACTCCAGCTGGTCCACCTTTTTTTTTGCAGGAGGACTTTGCTCCTGACTTTTGTACATATCCACCTCAGCCGCAGTATCAAGATTCAGACTTCTACCCACACCCACCTCCACCTCCGTATTTTCCACCTTCTCATTCACCCGAGACTGATCTGTCGGAGTCACCTTTCATGGAATCCACCCTTGAGCACTTGACCCAGATGATGGATCATATGCTCACCAGTACAAATAAGAGCGACCATGATATTCCACCATTTGATGTTATGGGTTGACTCGAGGATTCCCGTGAGAGCTTGCAATCGCCCAAAATATAAAAAAATGAGAAAAATTTAAAAATCCAAAAAGATTTCGGGAGACACATGATTGAGTCAGACTGTGAGAAGAGTGCCCACATGCCAGATCCTTTGACTACACAACCTTTCACCCCTAGTCCCACCTTTGACCCCGAGGATGCCGCTGTACAGACTGCTCTTGGCATGCCCCGTGTAGATGCTGATTCTGACTTCCTCCCTTGTATGGAGGAGGTCTAAAAATTCAAAAAAATGTTGACTGAACCCGAAGTGGTGGCCACTATTCATGAGATCATCCGTGCCCCACTTCAGCAGGCCATGACGGATTTATCTGCTCCTCTTCCCAAGAAGAGAAAGCGGAGGAGCAGATCTGAGCGTCATATTTTGACCATGGCCACTACCCATGCCATCACGCACCGTCCCATTCCTAGGAAAAAGAACACTGCCACGCCTTTTGTTAGCTGCACCATCTCTGACCACACATGTGATCACACTCTCCTCGACGGCGGTGCTTCGATTAGCATATTACCCTTCTCGCTGGTACAATCTCTTCACTTAGGGCCTCTAAAGAAAACCAGGATGATTGTACAGTTTGCTGATGGATCTATCAAGAGGCCGAAGGGTATCCTTGAAAACGCCGTCATTTCGATTCAGGGCACGAGCCACAAAGTTGATTTTGTCATATTGCCCATGGAGACCTCCACTGGGGAGCACTCTCCAATCATCCTGGGACGACCATTCCTCGCCTCTGCGAGGGTCGTTATTGATTATGGATCAGGAGAGATTCGCTTCCGTCCTGCTAACGAGAGCGAAGTGTTTATCACCGCACCTATTGCCGACCAGAGACCTGCACCTGATATGACTTCACCTATCTTGGCTGACCCCGAGGACTATGATCTATATGAGGATATCAGAGAGACCTTCTTCATGACCGATGTTGAGACCCGAGAATTCCTCTCCAAGGAGGAGAGCTCGGAAAGCATAGACCTTGGTGTTGCTGCTTCCTGTGATTGGCGATGTGTTGATGACATCCGTGGGATCTACACGATTGACACCATTGAGCGGATGGCAGATTTGGATACTAGACAGGACAACCATGACTACTTCCACTGATGGGTCCGCTCCTGTCCACATAGATACTAATGAGCCAAAGGCTGAATTTGATTTGATTGCTTTTATTCAGAAATTCGGGCCTTTTGATGAGAAAGATGATCCGGTTGAGATTATTGAGGACGAACAGAGCTCGACTACTTCCGCTGATGAGTTCGTTCCTTTTGGTTTTGACCTGGACGACACCTCGCAGGACGACTCCGAGTATACTTCTTCCGATGATGATGAGTTCGTCCCATTCCACTTCGATATCACCGAGACTTCCAAGGCCAGACCTGACCACACTTCTTACACTCGCCCGTCTGTGCCTTCACATCATAGGACCACCAAGGCCGAACCTAGCCATACTACTTCCACTGATCAGTTCGTGCCTTTCCGATTTGATTCAACTGAGGGCCTTCACTCTATCGACCCTGATCGGCTTCTGTCTACTGTGGACCCCGATGTCGACCTGCACCACACTAGATCTATCCCTCAGCGGTCTCGCAAGAAGGTCAGGTTTCTACCTTCATGATCCTGTGTATATCCATCTCTGTTGTATATTCCTGTGTATACCTCTACCTCTCTCCCGTTTTGTTCGTCCACCCGTTCTCGTTTTTGCCTTGCTTAGGACGTACTTTGTCCTAAGTATAGGGGGTGGACGAGCCGAATGTTCGTTCTTCGTTCCGTCTCATCACTCCTGTTGTTGCCTATACTTAGGGCTTCTTTTACCCTAAGTATAGGGGGAGTGGTGTGTACATTCTCATTAGACCTGGCCAAATTGCGGACCGGGCCGGCCCATGGGCCGGGTCGAACGGGCCGAGGTTAAAAAACCTCTATCCAAAGCCCGCCCATGGGCCCCCATGGCCCATTTTGGTCATTTTCCATTGATTTTTTTAATGGTATTTCATACATATAAATGCTTTTATTAATACCATCTATACTTTATATAACTAATATACGTAGTTTACATGTTACTTGACATGTAATTCATTGAATTTTTATTTAAAACTAGCGTCATAAATGAAAAACTTAAAGCATATCATATTAATATATGTATAATTTGACATATATTTATATATTTTTTTAATTTTTGCGGGCCGGGCCGGGCCGGCCCATGCTTAAATTTCGAAGACCAAGCCCGGCCCATAAGCGGGCTGGGCGGGCTGGGCGGGCGGGCCCCCAGCCCGTTGGCCAGGTCTAATTCTCATGATCTCATTTCCAGTCTCTGATCTCTTTTCTTCTTTTCTTCTTTTCCTTTTATATCTTCTGTATTTATCAAAAGGTGTCGCCCCTTGTAGATAGTTTTCTATACTTAGGATGTACTTTGTCCTAAGTATAGGGGGGTGTGCACCCTAAGTATTTCCATTCTTTGATCCTCTACATTATCTCCTCTTCGTGTCTATACTTAGGGATATCTTACCCTAAGTATAGGGGGAGACAATCTGAGTACGATCTGTTTATTCCCACCCTTGACCGTCCCTGCTTTATGTACAGTCTGCTATACTTAGGATTATTTGATCCTAAGTATAGGGGGGACGGTCAACTTCTCATTCGTTGCTTCATTCATTCAGTTATTCTTTAGACTTGTCTATACATAGTACGAGTTATGTCTTCTTTTCTCTATGATCTATGAGGACATAGCTCAAGCTAAGTATAGGGGGGTCGTATATACTACGTATATACTTTAGCCATAACTCGTACTTTCGTATTTTTCTCAATAATTATGGCTAATTATAAAATTCATTAAAAATCTTAATAAAAAGATGTGGTTATTCCTCAAATGCTTTGTGTATTTACTGATTAATAAATCAGGTGAAAATATTTTTTGCAAAATGTTTGAAAAATAGTTTGAAAATCTTTGTGAAAAATCTTTTGAAAACTATTTGGAAAACGTTTTGTTACATGTTTTAAACTTTTGCAAAGTCATTTTGAGTGTAAAATTATTTTCTTTGTGTGAAATAAAATGTCTAAAAAATGATTTGCAAACGGTTTGAAAAATGGTTGCAAAAATATTTGAAAAATCTATATATATATATATACTGTTTGGAAAATCGTTGCAAAATGATTTTCAAATGTATGTACATGTGTGTCAAACTGTTTGTAAAATTTATTTTGGACTATAGTTTTCAAAATTGTTTGAAAACCTGTGTCAAATAAGTTTGAGGAATACATACATCACACAAAAAATCCATTGTATATATAAAATTGATCACTTACCCTTGTAAATTCTTAAAATCCACTTCTTGTAAATATAAGAAGCACTCCCGTGTAAATATTTGTACCTAGTTTTTATCCAAAACCTTTGTTTTCAAAAATCCCAAAAACATTTGCAAAATTAAAATCCAAAAATATTTGAAAAATCTTTTTGAAAAATCTAAAAAATGGATATGCATCATATTTTCAAATATCCATAAAAAGTTCAAAATCTTTGAAAATTGCATCACAAAAATATTTTCTGCATTGCATTTGCATAGCATGAGCATTTTTCGGATTGAGTTTGACAGTTGAACGAGTCTAAGTAAAATCCGGAGATTGGAGCTTGATTGGATCTTAAATCTACCTAATTAACAGGAACCTTATAGGAACTGGGATTGAGGTACTTCATGTCTAGTTGACTTAATTCTTTGATGATCACGAGACTTAGTTCA
The DNA here is from genome assembly GCA_037367405.1 of Ottelia alismoides. Classification (NCBI taxonomy): domain Eukaryota; kingdom Viridiplantae; phylum Streptophyta; class Magnoliopsida; order Alismatales; family Hydrocharitaceae; genus Ottelia; species Ottelia alismoides. Next base: position 257,005 of record JAZKJV010007468.1, on the reverse strand, counting down.
ATGGATTCTTGATTGCCTAAGTAGAGTATTTCGGAGCACACGCACGACTCTTGTTGATAATGACCTAACTTGGACACCTGCACCTTTCACTTGGCTCGATTCAGTTGGAGTGGTGAGGGGATTGGATTTGCCGGTATGAGACGCACACAGATGGAAACATTTGTCCTCCTCTAGGGAGGGAAGTGCGCCCCAACCCGTCCAGTAATGATGAGTTTCGAGGATAGGAGATCGTGGGTTGCAATAAAGCTTCAAAAGAGGGATAGTCTACTGGCTCAAGAGGAAAAAACTCCCTATGTAAATGTTGTTGTATATAGTATTCAAAAAAAAATATTGCAAAAGCAAAAACTCCAAAAAAAAAGGACAGGCCTGTACAAAAATAAAAAAAAGCCTGCCGGAGGGTACATATGTTGTAAAGTCAAATAAGCAAGCTTGAGTTTCAAAGTCAGATTATGTGAGCCTGCAGCTGGATGACTTGACTACACTGGTCTTGCATCCTAGGATAGGTAGCTACACTAGCTACCGTCCATTCTTCTCTTCACCCCCTCCTCTTGGGTTGGTTACCACTTGAACTTAGAAGGGAATACCCTGCTCCTTGAGGGATGAGTTGTTGGATTGGGGAATCATTGGGTTGTCATATCGGAGAAGTCAGTCTCTTTGTCATTTCAGTTGAGGAGAGTCACCATCACTTACACTGTACGAGTCAGATTCATAGTCGTAAGGGTTTGCGTATGAGTTGAAATATTTCTGATCTGGCTATTGAGGAGACTTGAACAAAGTTTTGGGATTCTCGAAGGCTGTTGGATTTCAAATCCGGTTCTCATTAAGGTTCCGCCCGCACTAAAAATCCAAAGGTCCGACTTAAGCTCCAAACTTTGATTTTGTGAAGATAAGTTTGATAATTAAACTTCATCCAATTTTCTTCTTTTTCTTTTCTTTGTTTTTCTTTTTCTGCACTTATTGCATAAGTGTTTGCTAGGGACTAGCAAAGGTAAAGTATAGGGGGATGATGAAGCTACGTTTCATCATCTTTATTCTATCATTTTGGCCTTGAAAACCCTAGTAAATGCATGTAAATAGGCTTAATTTAGGCACTTTAGCATTCATGCATCATTGTGTAAATATTGTATAAAATGCGGTTTTTAAAGCCAAAATTATAGAATAAAGAAAAGAAAAGAAAAAGAATAAAATATTGCAAATATTTTATGACCCAAAACGCCGAGACCTAGGCATCTTGATGACTAGGTCGACAAGGAATAAAGTAGGGGTAGATAAGGGCCAAAATACAATAAAAATACCTTTCATTTCATTCATTCTTTATTCATTTTGGGACCTATTTTTGCTTCTACTTTTTATATAATCAAATAAAGAAACTTTAAACATGAAAGTTGTGGATAATTTAATAAAGAAAAATACAAAATTGATTTCACTGAAAAATAATGTACAGATAAAAAGTTATGGTCTGAATAAAAATCCAGAATCCCAACTTCCCAGACCCGTATCTCATAGATGAAAACTCCAAATGTAGCAAACTCACCTTTAATTGTATATAGAATAAAATAATCTATTTAATGGCGGTAGTTTCGCATTTGGCGGAACTACGGTTTGAAAGTTGAGTTTTGGACCCACATTGTACAAATGTACTGATTAAAATAATCAATTTATTCTTTATTCATTATTTTTGTATTTTTATATTTTTATAATTTTGTAAGTATTACTTATAATATATTTGTACATTAAAATCAGAATAAAAACATAAATAAAACTCAAATAAAAATACTTGTATATATTATAATACATAGGTATAATATATGTATCTATACCTATACAAATAACACTTTCATTTTATTAGGTGTATAAAATATATCAGAAAATTTAAAATAAAAATATATTTATGTATATAAAAGTATTTTATAATTTTAGAAAATAATAAACAAAAATAAATAAATTAAAAATACAAAATAAAAATAAAATACTCAAAAATATATATAATATCCCTATGAGGGGTATAAATGGTAACTAGTAAAAATATACTTCATAAAAATAATTAAAAATCACCACAAAATAATTTAGAAAATAATAAACATTTTTCATGTTATAATCTAAAATTGAATAATTCATTTACTATTTTTAATTCATTTAATAAGACTTTTTTCCCAGGGTTTTTCCTGGTTGGTCCACGTGGACCAACCAGGAGGGTCCGAGAGTTGACCGCGGGTCAACTCTCTGACCCGCCCCCTGTGGCCTTGTCAGAGGCTCGTTTTTGGGCCGTGTTCTCGATTTTTTCGAGGGCTCTACGTACATCATCTCGTGCAGGCGCATTCTTGACTTTTGTTCGTCGATGATCGAGGATGCTCGCCCATATCTTTCCTCGGGCGTTGGATCAACACGTAGCTCGATGCACATCGTTTTTCGAGCCACGTTCGCCACTATTCAAATAACCCCCAAAACCTTCTTTCCGTCCTTGAACCCTTCTTGACCATTTTTTCCTCCTCTTCTGGCGAGCTCAGGACTGGACCTCGTGACAGGAGGTCCTCCATCTCCAACCAATCGAGGTGGTTTTCTTTTGTTTTTCTTTATCTTTTCCATGCTGTAGGTTCGTTGTAGTCCTCGAATTAACTCCATCTCTTCATTTCCGTGCTTTACGATTAATCAACCGCCCGTCACACCCTCACCGGAGCTTCTCCGACGAGTTTCACCTCCGCCGCCCATTCCCTCAAAATACCCTCGTTTTCGCCCCTGGAACCACCCTCTCTCGTCTCGTGTTTTATCTGTAGGTGCCAGGTGCGCAAAGGCCCTCCTGGGGGTCGATTTTGTTGTCGCTCAAAGCTCTTGGGGGCCGTCCTCCCTTGCCACTCCGCAGCGGGGCTCCGGTCATCTTAGGCCATTTTGAAGCCGCTGCCCCCCTTGAGGAAGCTCTCAGGAGGCTCGTGGTGCCGTCGGAGGGGAACGAGACGCTGCGCGCATGGAGTTTTTGAAGCTTCAACGTCATTCGGGCCGTGTCCCTGCTGTGTTCGTCCTCCACGCCCCAACGTGTTGATCTCGACCTGTTCTTGGTGGCGTACAACCACCGTCAGATCAGATATGGCCCCTGCCATTCGATCGCCGATGAAGTTCTAATCGTGGCCGTAGGAAGCGAAGGGGCATCGGGCACTACTGTGTCGACATGTGGCTTCACTAAAGCCCAAACGCCGTCCGATCCGTCCCTCTATTGGGTAATTTGTGACTCAACCCCGGCCGTTTTTGTATTAAGTATTTTAGTTTAAAACTTTTCGTTTGCTGTTTAAAACAACTGTGACATTTGCGAACTCGCCCCCAAACGTGTGTATTATTGCAGGTTAGCCCCGCCAGGTCACGTGCTTTGAGCACGTGGTCTGGCAATTTTGTAGGAGACCCCCTGGGGTTTTAAGTATTCGTTTTTAGTGCTAAAACATGTAATTGCAGTTTATAATTTCAGTGACAATTGCATCTTAGCCCAGAGGTTTTAGAAAATTGCACGTTGATTCCTCCCAGGAGCGCGTGATCTAACACGTGGCCTTGGGAATTTTGTGCGTTGGCCCTCGCGGCTTTTGGTTATTGGTGATTAGTCTGAGAAGTGTATATTTCAGTTATAACTTTCTGTGAAAATTGCGCATAGGCCCTCAGATTCTGACCTATTTACAAACAGGTCCCTGCCAGCCTTGATCTTTTTGCTTCCTTAAACCATTTATTGGGAGCCTCATTTTAAATCGAAAAATTCTCAAAAATTGAAGTTAAGCTCCTGAGTGCTTGATCTTTAACGCCATATTTTTAGTTTTTGATTTTATTCCATTTTCATATTTATTAAAAATCAAAAATATGCTTTTTTCTACTGTCTAGCCTAGAAAATACCAAAAAAATATTAAAATACCTCGAAAAATTCCAAAAAAAATTACTTCTCTCTATTTTATCCTCTTTTAGCGTAAAACCAAAAATCACTAAAAAATACAAAACCAAACTCCTAAAAATTGTAAAAGCCCAAAAACCCTTCCTAAAAATCTAAAAAAATCCTAGAAAAATCCTAAAGATATAAACTCAGTTGCTGTAGTTTCTCTATTTTATTCTCTTTTATGGAAAATTAATTTGAGGAATTTTTGACACTGTTTACTATTTTTCATCCTCAATTTAATTTTGGCCAGCAACTTTTATTCACTGTTTTCAGTATTTTTGACTTCAAAAATACCAAAAAAATTAGGAAAAATCTAGAAAGATCCCAAAAACATTAGAAAATCATAAAAAGACCAAAAATATTTCATTCTCTGATTTAAGTGTTTTTACTTATTTTTATAAATACTTCATGTCTCTCTTTCTTACTTTGTATATATATTCTATTATTAAAAAAAGAAGAAAAAAATAAAAATATAAAATATAAAAAGAAAATATAAAATCAGAAAATTAAAAATCAAAATAAAAAATATAAAATTAAAAATCAAATAAAAAATATAAAATCCAAAAACCCACAAAAATATAGCATAGATAGACACTTGATCACATTCATACATTTTGTGCATTTTACCCCGTTCTACCTGTCTGCTCCCTGTGTTCGACCGCTACACATACTTGCACCTATACACATCTTGTTGTAGAGTTATAATAAATTTTAACTCCGCACATTTACTTTCATTGCTTGATTTATCTGTTGTGGGTTAATTGTTGTTTGAATCAGGATATATTGAGCGGTCACCGCATCGACTGCGGTTTCGCCTTGTGAAACCGTACGACCCTCGATTATCTCGGTTCAACGGGGTACATCTCGAAAACAAAAGGAAAATAATTCGGGAGAGCACGAAGGTCAAGTCAAGAGAAGTGAGAAAAAGGTGTAAATGCGCAGAAGCTATCTAGAATGCACACAAAACAATCACAAACAAAATGAAAATAAGACAAACCCCTCAATTCACCTACTCAACTCGGTGAAGATCGCAAATGCGTTCTTTTTATCTTATATGTTTTAGAGTTAGGTGAGAAGTACAAAAGCTGTGCAAACACTCAGAAGGCTGAAATAGGATTTTGGCACTAATCCTTAGTGTGTGCGCGAGCAGATAAAAGCGAAGACAATGAGGGGATTACTCGCCCCGAGACAGTTTTTTTCTTTTTGATAGATTTTAGGGTCGAGTAATATTAGCAGTCCCAATTTTATTGGTTATCACTTTTTTGTATTTTTAATAAGAATGCACACGCTTATCGAGGATTCAATTCCTTTAAACACCTAGGTGGTCAAAATCAGAGGGAGAGGCGGGAAAAGCAATGAAGGCAGCAAAACGATGATGAATGCTAAATCATAAATGCTCACCTTGCCTCTAGCGCTCTACATGCAAAGATGCTCAGCAGAATTGAAACCTAAACTATATGTAATGCAAGCCGATGAAATCGCCCTAGTGTGTGAGAAACTACTATTATCGTGAAGAACAATTTTCAAAATTTGAGTAAGTCCAAATGTTTTCTATTGGAGCATGAAATGGTGATTAGCGTGTTTGGACCTATTACTATCGATAAGCCGATCCTAAAACTAAGGGCTCAATCACACAAATAAAGAAAACAAAACCAAAAAAACAAAGGAAAAAATGCGATAAAAACACGAGAAAATCGCAGTGAGCCCCAAGTGTACAAACACTTGGAAATTGGGCCCGAGTGTCCAGAGTCTGAGTATCTTTATTATTACAATAAATAAGAGTCTCTCACTCACTTCAAATTACAAAAATAAATAAATACAAAAAATACGCTAAAAAGGTGACTGTCTTCTCAAGTCCTCCCCGCCTTCTTTGATGCAAGGTCAGAAATTCACAACGCCTTCACGTGGGTGTGCGGGCGCCTCGAGTGAAGTGCCTCCCTCAATCCGTGGTCCTCGCAGAAAGTCAACAAGTGAGGGTGATTAGACAAGTCAAGCAATTATATCAAATAGGAAAAATAAATAAAACCACAAAATAGAGAAATAATCACAATCAAGCAAAAAGCCAATCTAAGCGTTGGTACTCCCCGACAAGGACGCCATTTGTTGAAGAATATTTTTCACAGGTCTAAAATATGTCTCACACAAGGCGGAGACGCAGTCGCTGTGGTGACCCGCAAGAAACCTGTTCTTCAAAAAATAATTAACCCACAACAGAGATCAAACAATGGAAAGCGGTGCGGAGTTAAAATTTATTATAACTCTATAATGAATGTGTGTAGTGTGCAAGCATGTAGAGGTCAAACACAGGGAGCAAGCAGGTAGATCGGAGCAAATGAATGATCAAAATGCGAATGTGATGTATTTGCCTATAAATATTATTTTTTGTGGGTTTTTAATTTTACATTTTTTATTTTAATTTTAATTTTATATTTTTATATTTTGATTTTTGATTTTCATATTTTATATTTTCTTTTTATATTTTATATTTTTTATATTTTCTTTTTCTATAAAATAAGATATATATATAAAATAAGGGAAGGAGAGATAATGTACTAATAAAAATAGTTAAAAATAAGAAAAATCTGGAAATAAAATATTTTTGTGCTTTTTTATATTTTTATAATGTTTTTATGATTTTTCTATATTTTTGCTATTTTTTTGGTATTTTTAAAGTCATAAAAACTCAAAGTAGGGAATAAAATAAAGATCTGAGATCAAACTGGGGATGAAAAATATCAAACATGGTCAAAAATTTCCCAAATTACTTGTAAAATAAACATAATAAAATAGAGAAAATTCAGAAACAAATAAATATATTTTAGAATTTTTCATTAATTTTTAATATTTTTATAAAGATTTTTGGGGTTTTGTAATGTTTATGAGTTTTCTTTCGTATTTTTTAGTTATTTTTGGCCTGAATATAAAACACACAAAAATAAAAAAAATATAATTTTTTGAGACTTTTTTAAAGAAATTTTATAATTTTTATATATTTTCTAATGCAAACAGAGATGAAAATGCATGTTTTTTATTTTTCATATATATTAAAAAGGCTAAAAAATAAAAAAATATGACATGAAAGTTCAATGAAACAACAACCTAAATGTATTTTTTAGGATTTTTTAGGGTTTTATAGATGCATGATAGAAACAAAGAGAAAATGGAACCCTAACAGGGGTATTTTCGTAGATATGCAAAAGTCCAGGGGCATGTGTGCAATTTTTTCAGAAAAAATAACTAAATAAAAATATTTCAAGACCAATCATAAATAATCAAAAGCCCAAGATTATATCTGGAAAATTGCTGAAGTCACATGCATGGGGTACGTGACCTAGAAGGGACTAAATAGCAATTAACAAAACTAGGGGGTTAATGTGCAAAAATACAAAAATTTTGTAACTACATTTGAACGTTTCTGTACCTAATCAAAATAACAAAAATAGTGAGGGCCCTTGCACAAAATTCCCACGTCTTACGTACGCCAGGAACGTGAGGTAACGTGGACAGGGACCTCGATGCAAATAGTAGAAAGGTAGAGTTGTTTTTGAAAAATATACAAAATATAAATAACAAAAGATGAAGGATTTTGTACCAATATTTAAATACAAAAACCACCGGGGTTAAACTACAAAATACCTACGCTCGGGCGGATCAGACGGCTGAAGACCGCCACTTGGACACGTGGCGCGCCCTTAACGCGTGATACCCTTTCGTAGCAGATGCCTACGATTAGATCCTGGTGAAGATCGGACGGTAGTGGTGTAGCGAGATTTAACGGAGGCTGTGCGTCGCCAAGAACTCAGCTGAAATCGATGGCAGAGAACGTCAGAGGACGAACTGGCCAAGAACTCCAGCGTGACGAAGTTCCTCCAGCCGGCTCTTGCTACTCCGACGACTGTTGAAGCTACAAAATGGCTGCAAGGCTCCTGCGAGCTCCCTCTATCGATTGGAGGCCCCAAAATGGTGTGAAGGGCACCGGAGGACCACTGTGGCGTGAACGAACTAGGGCTGCTCCCAGAAGTTTTTCCTTCAAAATTTTGACCCCCAGAGGGAGTCTCTTAGCCCCTGGCACCTTCAAGGATGAAACACAATCAAGAGAGACGATTCCGAGGGCCAATGAAGGTGGAGAGGGAAGTGAATGGCGCGGGAAAAGGTTCGCTGGAGCAAGGCTCCAGCGAGCTTCGATGGGCGAGATTAAGGTTAACTTGCATGATAAAAAGATAGAGTAAATACTCTAACTTACCCGAGGATTAACCTGACACTAAGAATGCGATAAAAGACTCACCGGCCAAGAAACCAGGAAGCTGACCTCGACGGTGGCAGCCCGTCGGAGGTGGTGGAACACACCCTCGCCCACGCCTTAAGACGCCTTGACGGAGCTGGTGAAGAGCCCTATCACCGCCTTCATCCGGAGCTCCAGAAGAGAGGGCCAGGATGGGTCAAAAGAGTTAAAAAAGGAAGGGAAAGTCAGGTGGTTTTTGAATAGGTGACGAAGGTGCTTCAAAGATCGAAGCGGTGGCAGTGATGCAGTGGCCCAATGGCCAAGGCAAGATGTGGGCGAGCATCCTCGATCAGTGGAGAAGAAAAGTCAAGAAGGCGTCAACATGAGAGGAGGAAAGGATCACCCTCGAAAAAATCAAGAAATCTAGACAAAAACGCACTCTAACACACAACAGGAGGCGGGTTAGAGAGTTGACCCGCGGTCAACTCTCGGACCCTCATGGTTGGTCCACGTGGACCAACCAGGAAAAATCCTACAAAAAAGATTTGTTTAATCAATTAAAAATAATAAATGATTTAATTAATTTAGTTTATTAAATAAAAAATATTTATAGTTTTATAAAGTATTTTATTATGATTTTTATTTATTTATTAGAGGTATAAAAATACAAGTTACCTTTTATAGGTTATATACAGATATATTTGTCTATATATTTTAATATTTTATTTTTATTTTATACATTTAATTTTGTTATTTTTCTTTATTATTTTATATATTTATAACTTTTTTTATAAATTGAATTTTTTGTGATGTATTTTATAGAATTAAATAAATAGAAGTATTTTTTATAGGTATAGATATAGGTATTATACCTATGTATTTTATTGAAGTATTTTATTTTTATATTTTATGATATTTTTTATTCCTATTTTAATATACACATATATTATAAATAATATTTACAAAATAATAAAAATATGAGATTATAAAAATAATGAATAATAAATAAAATGAATATTTTAATCAGGTAAAGTATACAATATGGGTCCAAAACCTCACTTTCACAATGCAACTCTGAAAAACATGAATCTACCTTCATTAAATAGCTTATTTAAAATTATATACAATTAAAGGATATTTTGATATATTTCAAGTTTTTATTTGAGAGATACAGGTCTGGGAAGTTGGGATTTCAGAATCTTATTCAGATCATAACTTTTTATCTGTACACTATTATTGTGTGAAATCAATTTTGTATTTTTCTACATTTATATCTACAACTGTCATGTACAAAGTTTCTTTATTTGAAGTAGAAAAAGTTGAACTAAAAATAGGTCCCAAAATGAATAAAGAATGAATTAAATAAAAGGTTTTTATTAGTTTTTAGCCCTTATCTCCCCCTACTTTATTCCTTGTCGACCTAATCATTGAGATGCCTAGGTATCGGGGTTTCGGGTCATAAAATATTTACAATATTTTATTTTTTTTCTTTTATTTGTTTATTCTATAATTTTGACTTTAAAATAGTATTTTATATAATATTTACACAATAATGCATGAATGATAATGCCTAAATTAAGGATATTTACACACATTTACTAAGGTTTTTAAGTCCAAAATGATAGAATAAAGATGATGAAACGGAGGTTCATCAGTGGGGGATGCATGTAACACCCCCAACTCTCGAGGTATGGGAATAGCGTGCAATATCGGTATTGCACGCCCGTGTGGTTCGGTGACCAAACTATGAAGTTATGGATGACTTCACCTTAGCTTACGGACAACTAAGGATGGGGTTTACCGCACGAATGTTGAAGACCACGAGTTCCCCTTGGCACAACACAAGTGTTTGGCGACACTTGATGGAGCTTGAGTTGCAACATCCCACATAGGAGCATGAGGCCCATTGATGACATGACATGATGACATGACATGCTGACATGACATGCTGATGAGGTAGATGACATGGCATGCTGACGGGGCAGGCAACATGACTTTAGTTGCAGAAGACGAAGGGATTTGCATGGAAGATGAAGAGCCAAGGCATGTGAAGAGTTATCTTGGAAGATGAAAGGTCTCCGTAGAAGACTAAGAATCCTTGCATTCACTGTACATGTAATAATGGTGTACCTTCATATACCCCCGATTTGTCTTTATTAGGAGGGATAAAGCTCATTTGTAGATAACACACTCAGAGTAAGTCTCTTGCTAATACAAAGAGGGTTCAATGCCATTGCTTTTGTGTCCTTATGTTAGTGCTTGCGTTCGAGTATTTTAGCGGCATGGTTAATCAGTGTCCTGGTGTACATCTACACGCAAAGGGGAAGGTTGGTTAGCTTGCGAGAAGCTAATGCCACACGGGTTCTCAAAAATTAGAGTTGAGATTTGTGACACCTGCCATGTTTCTGCTTCAATTTTACGGAAGATCTTTAGTCTAGGACTGCTTGAAAGAGGGTTACGTGTAATTTTAGTTCATTTTATTGACTTAAGGCACGTTTGTAAAGGCCTTCTCATTCCTCTTTAGTAACGGTTATCATGCCAACACCAATAAGAAATGTCCCTGTTGGACATGCGAGCCCACGACGAGCCATTATGCAATAAATGTTATTGCAAATATCATTCTCTGATCTTAAATGAAGAACAACTAATTTGCATAATACGTCCCTTAGTATAATTAGGGTTATGTACCTTAGCTATCTTGATGAGCATACAACTGTTGATTCAATTATTGAATCATAAAGGCTGGTGCTTGGAAGAATATCTAAAGAGTTAGATTGAGGACTCATCAAGCACCGTCAAATGATTATTAAGAGAGGATCACCAGCCTGAGTAGGAGATGGCAATCCTTTCTCATAAGGCTGATATATAACCGACCTCTTGATGCAGGTCCTCTATATAGGAATAGAGATTCAGAGGTGTTAGATAAGTTAAGTCAAAGAGTTGACTTATCAAGATCGAGATAACCAAAGTCCTATGTCATATACTGTCACAACATAGGCACGCATCCTCTGACCAGAGATAGATGTGTTTCTGTATGTCTGAGTATGTACATTTGGCAGACCAATAGGTTGATGACCTAATCAAGGTCTACACACCGGCGTGTTGGTGTGTATGCAAGGACATATGAGTAGTACGATCACTCAAAGGGATCATATAGGTTCATTTCTAGGACCGGAAGACATGAGCTAACTCATGAGATATTGGGAACAATCAAATTCTGTGCACGGTCGTCTCGCTTTGGAGGCTTGACTGAATTTGTAGGTTTGATATATACTTTTGGAAAGTATATAATCAACACCTGGGTATGATATATGCTTTTGGATAGTATATGATTGATACCAACTCCCAATAGTCAAATGAGAAACTGAATGATAAACTTGAAGTAGACAGTGTAAAATTGATATTTCACTTCGGGTTTAATCTGGGCACTATGCATGATGTATAGGTATTAGAAATACCTGAGGGTGATGTGATCATAAACGATTGTATAACCATGACGCTTCCATTCCTAGGGAGTGATGAAACGGGTCTGGATTTTAGTGACTCCTCTCAGTAGAGAAGTAATCTGATCTTGATTTAAATATTGTGACATTGATCTGAATGTGATTCAGGTGGCTCTATAAGAGTTATGATTAGTATCATCGTTCTACTATATATACTTAGTCATTCATGAAGCTTCAGAATATTCATATTGTATGAATTGAATGAAGCATGTATAAATGTTGAAATGCTCTTATATTGAAATTTTTTAATTCAGCATAAGAGATCCTTCGTCTTAAGAAATGGTTTTTTATAGATAAAGGGAGCGCAATGGAAGCATGGGTTGGACCCAAGTAAGAAGAAAAGTCAAAGAGTTGATTGTACTTCTATAACATCCTTGTGACATCCAAATAGTTGGATGAATGCCAATACTACAATAACCTAATGTACTGATAGTATGACTATCTTGTCTATATAGGATCCTTAGAGAAGGATCCAAATGGTGCATTGGAATAATCTACATCTACATATAATCATTGAAATTTGACATTCTTATTTGATATGATCAAATTCTAATAATTGTATCTTATTCTTCTAATAACACTAGCAATTGGTTACATATGTATTGGAAGACTATAAAATTTGATTTTAAGGTTTAATAGTCATCGACATGTATATTGATGCAATTGTTGCAACAATCTCTATTGGATAGATGGACTTGTTATTTTCAGTGGGAGAGCCCTTAGTCTTAAAGAATGTCTCGATGACCTAGATATTGGAATACACTCATTGTTTATTCCTAAAAGTTGGAAATAAACATGAATACTGTAATAGACCTATCATAAAGAGTTGTGATAATAATCTTAAATCTAGTGGACTTCGCTAAATTAGAAAATTTATGAATGGTTCATTAACATTTCTAATACTGAAATTAAACCTTAAAAGAATGAAGATCATTTGACAATGATCTAAGACCATTTGCCAATGATCTAGCATCAAGCATTGGATATTTGTCTATTGATGAGATCAATGGACTAATAAGAGATGGAACTTTAGATTGTCTGAAATTTCATATCTTACATATGAATATTGTGAAGGATATTGAGAATCCTTAAGCGCATCACGGAAGCGTGTCGATCGCATCGTATGCAATCGGAGCAACTAGTCGTACTAGATGCTAGATGCAGCGGAAATTAAAATTTTTAACTTTAAAGATGAAACCACATGATCACGAGAACACTTCTCGAATCGTTTCATCAAACCACAAAGTACAAGGAATACCTCTTGAAGCGTGGTTGTGATCGCGAGATCCCAAAGTAGAGATCCTCCTATCTTAAGTCCGACCCACGGAGAATGCGCTTGCGGGCACGATGATGAGTCGCATCCTTCCCGCAATCCTTTGACGAAGATCCAAGCGTCGAGGCGTAGAAAAATTGATCTCCTTCCTAATACACAAAGTGGACGGCCACTTGAATATTAGGGAGACCCCACGAGAATGAGAGAGAGAGAGAGAGTAGAGTTCTTCAACTCAAGAATGTTGTCATTTGGAAAGGCTACCCTAGCCCTCCTTTTATACTAGTTTAGGATCCAATGGATCTCAATCCATGGGACACATGGATCCAAGGGCTATGCTTGGTCCATGCTAAATCAATGGCTATGATTGTTGTTGGTTAAAACCAACAACATTAATTTAAATTAAAAAATGTTGCAACATTATCAACATAATTTAATTTAACATTAACTAATTAAGAGATAATGTGATAAATAAAATGGAGTCAACCAACCTCCCTAAAATTGTGGTGGTCAATTTTGGCTCCTTTTTATTTATCTTATTATTCCTTAATTAATTTTGTATTCACAAAAATATTCACCAAATTAATTCCCAATTAATTTGTGAATATTTCAATCATGCCATTGAATATTATGTGAATCATATTCACAACCCAAACTAGTTAGTAAATTGCATTTCCAATTAATTAATAAATGTGAATCTAATCCACATTATTAATCAACAAATGCTATTCACATAAATTCTCTCTCTTATATATGTATATCATAAATCATATTTATAATACACATATATCATGGATAGTGTTATCCACATTCTCTTAATCCTTGATAATTAAATCCCATTTAATTATCTTAGATAATCATTTTCACAATATGAATCATATTCATATTTAAGCTTGATAATTAAATCTCATTTAATCATCAAGTCCTTGCTTGGATATTTCATCAAAAGAATTATTCTTGAACCTTTTCAAGAATAATGTGCTTTCTCCGCAGATACTTGGAGATAAGGACAGGGCAATTGTATTATTCCATGTATAGTGACTTGGATATTGAGATATTATCTCAAATCCAGATCGAACGAACCTCCCATAGATGCTTGATTAAATCAAGACCGCAAATCCAATCTTCTCATTGAATCTGAATCCCATTCAGACCAATGTCCAACACTTGGACTAAGATCGGATTGCTTCTCTACTGAAAGGAGTCACTAAAATCCAGACCTGTTTCATCACTCCCTCGGAATGGAAGCGTCATGGATATACAATCGTTTATGATCACATCACCCTTCAGGTATTCCCAATACCTGTACATCCTGCATACTGGAAGACCCATGGTCAACCCGAAGATCAAGATCTATTTTACACTGTCTTCTTCAGGGTTTGATCACCAAGTTTCTCATTTGATCATTGGGATTTGGTATCGATCATATACTTTCCAAAAGCATATAACATACCTAGGTCTTGATCATATACTTTCCAAAAGTATATATCAAACCTACAAATTCAGTCAAGCTTCCAAAGTAAGACGACCGTGCACGGAATTTGATTCTTCCCAATATCTCATGAGTGAGCTCATGTCTTCCGGTTCAGTAGTGAACCTGTATGATCCCTTTGAGAGATCGTATTACTCATATGCCCTTATATGCACACCAACGCGCCGGTGTATAGACCTTGGTTAGGTCATCAACCTATTGGTCTGTCAAATGTACATACTCAGACATATAGCAATACATCTGTCTCCGGTCAGAGGATGTGTGCCTATGCTGTGACAGTATTCAACATAGGACTTATGTTATCTCGATCTCGTTAAGTCAACTCTTTGACCTAACTAATCTGACACCTCCGAATCTCTATTCCTATGCAGAGGACCTGCATCAAGAGGTCAGTCAGATATCAACCTATGTGAGAAAGGATTGCCATCTCCTACTCAGGCTGGAGATCACATCTTAATAATCATTTGACGGTGCTTGATGAGTCCTCAATCTAACCCTTTAGATATTCATCCAAGCACCAGCCTCTATGATTCATATATTGAATCAACAGCTGTATGATCATTAAGATAGCCATGGTACATAACCCTAATTGTACAGAGGGACCTATTATGCAAATTATTTATTCTTCATTTCAGATCAGAGAATGATATTCGCAATAACATTTATTGCATAATGGCTCGCCGTGGGCTCACATGTCTAACAATCTCCCACTAGCCCAAAGAGCCATTAATGGGCTAATCATTTAAACCCACACTCATGTGACAATCATAGGCTATTTTAAAATAGCTAGGTAAGCTGATCAGTCACTCTGTTCCCAAAAGACTATGCCAAGTCCTTTTACGGCACTTGCATATCCCTAGGTAACAATCCTCGCATCCAATGCGAATGTTGCATCTAATGCAACCAGTACTCAATCTTGTCAAAACAGGTATAGTGTCCTTGACACTATTGCTCAATAGCTATTATAACCAGTATTTCCATAATCCTTATCAGAATACCCATATTCCTGGATATCACTATCTCTTAAGGTATCCACAGTTAAGACCTTTTAGATCTCTATCTAAAAGTCTTAATTTCTTGAAGATAAGACTTAGAGATCACTATCTCTAAAGCCTTGTCATCTTTGAAGATATCGTTGTTACTGCAATCAAGTGTTCTTTCTCCATAGTAGGATTAGTAACAGTTTACTACTCCCACTGCATGGCAGATATCCGGCTTTTGTACACATCTAGCATACACTTAGCTTCTCGTAACTGATGCACAGGTGCAAGCAGTTCTAGCATTCACTTCCTCAACTCTTTGAGGTGCTATCCCTTTAGATAGGTCAGTACCTAATCTTAAGGTAAGAAAGCCTTTCTTGGAATTTCCAAAAATGGAACATATCCAAGGTGTACTACTAATGTGACAGTCCCAATACCCTCTTCTCTTTGCTTCTGAACAACTTCAGAACTAAGATCTAAGAGGTATTCTTGAGATCATATCTCAAGGTATGGAATAGCCAGTCTATAAAACACTTATTATCATCCTTATATCATTCCAAATGATTAGGATATTATCTACATTTAGCATGATGAACACAATGGCACTCCCACTAAGCTTCATATGGTACATCAAGATTCTATCTGAAATCATAACATTTATAATTTCATCAAATCTTATGTTCCAACTTCAAGAAGCTTATTTGAGTCCACAGATGGATTTCTTTAGCTTTCACACCTTACTTTCCTCGACCATGAAACCCTGGGGCTACTTCATTGTGAATATCCTCAGAGAGGTATTCTTAGAGGAATGCAATCTTGAATTACATCCTGAAGATGCAATAGTCAAGTTGTGTAGCTAAGGTTAGCAATATTCTGATGATTTTAAGAATGGTTACCGAAGAGCAAGTCTCATTGCAAGCAATGTCTTCTCTTCCGGTGTGTAGCTTATGGCTACGAACCGAGCTTTGAAGGTCTCTACCTTCTCATCAGGTTCCCTCTTCTCTTGAAGATCCATTTACACCTTAATGGGTCAAACCCTTATAGGTGGATCCTCTAGGGTCCATATACAACACTTGTACATGAAGTCTACTTTAGACTTTATTGCTAATATCCATCTTTCCATGTCACGATCCTCAGGAGCTTCATCACATGAAGTCCGATCATTGTCAGACTCAACTGACACATGAAATATATCCTCAAATTCATTTGAAGAGGTATTAGTGCTCCATCTTTAATTATCCTTCTAGTTTCCGATCTCAGGAGCCTCATTACCATCTCAAGATTAAATGAGTTCCTACACTTCATTTTCATCTTGATTCTCAAGAGAGTCATCCTCTAAGAATCACATTCTTAGAGATGAGATCTTTTAAGAACCTCAAGGTCATAAAGTAGGTATCCAATACCATCCTTTATTTTCCTAATGAAGTAGCACTCTCAAGTGCTAGATTCCAGGTTACATGCATGGAACCTCATTAAGGATATATATATTGTAGTCTCTACTACACATATATACCAGGAAACTAAGAGGAAATTAAGCTAAAAAAATATCATTGACCAAATCATGTCACACATGATCCAATTGTATCTCCCTACAACTCCATTGAGTTTAGGTGTATTAGGAGGATTGAGATAGAAATGATATTCATATCTCCATAAGGTATTCCTTGAATTTTATCTAATAGGTACTTTCTACCTTGGTTAGATCAAATTCATTTAATCTTCCTTCAAACTTTGGTTGTAAACCAAAATTGTTAAATCTTCGAACATTTCAAAGGTTTCTCAGGTGAAGAGAAGAAATCTCATATCATACATGATCATCAATAGATATCACATATCCATAATGTTCACTATGATATAGATGATTCACATACATCAATATGTATGAGATCCTGAATACCATGACATCTTACACCTTTCCTAAGAGAAGGGTGTATTGGACATTCTATGAATACAATATTCACAAGTATGTAAGATTTGAAATTTTTAGACATTCTAAAGTTTCATCTCTTACTAGCTATTGATCAAATCAACAGACAAATGTCCAAGGCTTGATGCCAGATCATTGTCAAATGATCTTCATCCTCCTATTGATCTATCAAGGTTTAATTTTCAGTATTAGAAATCTTAATGAACCATTCATTAATTTTTCTAATTTTGTGGAGTCCACTAGATATTAGATTACTATCTGAAATATTTCCATCATAACTCTTTATGATAGTTCTATCTCAGAATTCATGTTTATTTCCAACATTTAGAAACAAACAATGAGGGTATTCTAATATCTAGGTCATAGAGACATTCTCTAAGACTAAGGACTCTCCCACTGAGAATATGAAGTCTATCTATCCAACAGAGATTGCTGCAACAATTACATCAATATCCATGTAGATGACAACTAAACCTTAAGATCAAATTTCTAATCTTCTAATATATATATGCAATCAATTGCAAATGTCATTAGAAGATTGGGATACAATTATCAGACTTTATCTTATGAAATAAGAAAGTCAGACTCAATGATTATATGTAGATTATTCTGATGCTCTATCTGAGTCCTTCACTAAGGATTTTAGACAGACTTGATAGTCATACTATCAACACATCAACTTATTGCAGCATTGGCATTCATCCAACTCTTTGGATGTGATATGGAAGTCACAGAAGTAGGTCAACTCTTTGACTTTCCTTCTTACTCGGGTTCGACCCATGCTTCCACTGCGCTCTCTTCATCTATAAACAACCATTGTTCAAGACAAAGAATCTCTTATGTTAAATTCAAAAGGAATTCAACGTAAGAGCATTTCAACATTTATACATGCTTCATTAAATTCATACAATATGAATATCATAAAGCTTCATGAATGACTTGAGTATAGATAGTAGAATGATGACACTCATCATATCTACCTACATCTTAACTCTTGGAGACTTAGGTTCAGGTAGGTATTCAAACATTTTGAATACATCATCTCTTTCGAGCTACCATTCTGCATAATGCAGAGAACCATGTCATTCATGATTAAATGTCTAGAGCACATATGTATGTCAAAATATCTTCTTTTATTTTATAAGGATTATTCGACAATTACGATCACCATCGACATGTCACTTCCAAAGTACACTCGATGAAAGATCAAGACTATAGAGACATACAAACCCTAAGGTGATGTCTTATTGTCTTATTTAATTGTCCTTCCTCATTATGTTGAGGGGACTTGCACACTGCAACCACATACATTATGTGTCCAATTACAAGTACAATATCTGGATCATGAGTCCAATCCAAGATATTTTTTTACTGGTTATCATTGAGTATAGCATTGAGTGGGTTTAATGAAGGATTATCTGAAATAAGAAATTTGCATAAGGGTATATATATATTATATATACATGTTTTACTTTGATTTAGGAATTTTTATATCAAAGTTGTCTTGCCTTGTCAACACTGAAAGTTCATTCTCTTAATCACTTTCAATGTAGGAGATATTCTTACCATTATATCTCTAGCAAGATCTGGGATCTCCTTTCCTATCTTTGTTGCATCCCAATAATATGAGAACCTACAACTCGGATAAAAAGAAGCGGGAACACATTCCGCCTTGCAAGTCCAACTTGCATTTCCCAATTCGGTCTTTAACACCCGGGCCCACCACCCCTAAGATGATGTTGACCCGTCATTAATTGAACCAACCGTCAACAGGCTTAATACTCGCTATACGCAATCCAATATCGCCCCAATAATATGAGGACTCGATATTGGGGTCACTACGTATACGGCCTTACTCTTTCGAGAAGCAAAGAACCCGATCCAATTAAATCATATATAGGATCTGTCACTTCGGACAGGCGTCTCCTATATACAACAACTGGCGACGGAATCCTTTGCCTTGACGGGAGACCATGGATGTCACTTATGTGATCCTCCACCTCATATTCAAATTGTAATTAATTATCGTGAATCGTATTCACATAATTAATTCTTCCAAGAGAAATACACATCTATTCACAATAGAGTGTTTGTTGGATATAATTAGTTTAATCACACTAAATTAATCATCAATCCAATCATCAATCAACAAACATGTCTTTTACTTGAATAGTAGGTATATACTCAAAGTACGTATTATTCGAATTTTAATAATTAGAAAAATACACATTGTCTGTCTCCGGTATTATACAGTCCCTACCCGCTGTCATGGCCAGTACCGACGAGAGTGGGACGGACCACATACGTTGCAACCCGCTACCCCAATGCTCTCCGACTAGGCACCATATCCGCCTCGGGAAAGGATAATACCAGATAGACCATCATGTACTTTGAGATGTTCATCGGTTTTTCAACCGAAATTATACCATATAATATAAATCAAAACATTTTTTATTATAAGGAGATTTGCTAGACAAATCCCCAATCCTATTCAAGCAAAAGGGTTTTTCGTGTAAAAGTTGTCCTACAACTATTGTAGGATAAACTATAGTTTTCATGAAGGCAATGTTTGTTGATGAACCAATGATCAAGATCTAATATCTCATCATTGTGGTTTAGGCAAGTGTCATTCAATGAAATAATTATCTCTTTAAATATTTCACAAATATTTATCACTAATTATTCCAGAAAATTAACAATTAATTTTCATCATGATAATTGAATGACATATCACAAGGTTCAAGATCAAAATTGTTAATTTCCAGCAGTGACCCCCAATCACTAAAATTAACTTATCTTGATCAATTTAAATCCAAAAAATGCAAACTCAGTTTCCAAAGATTTCCTATTTGATTTATTAAAGAACCCAAGGGATAATTCACGCATTTCAAGGCGTATTAAAACCGTAATTATCTCATTAATTACGTTCAAATCCGCAGTTCCCGCAACAGTGAATATAGACATATTCAAAAGACCATATCTTGAGCAAATGAAGTCCAAATTTAGTAAACTCAAGTCCTATGGTTTCCTTGTTTAATGGGAAACAAAATACAATTGAAAATTTCGTGTTTAAACATTTTAAACAGTGCCGAAAAATTCAATTAGACAGAGGTGCGAAAATTGAAATGCAGTAAAAATTTCGCAACCCTTTCAAGAACCAAATCGTCTAAGGTCTATGGATCATATCCAAAACCATATTCGACCTATGGCTCTGATACCACTTGAAGGATATTGAGAATCCTTAAGCGCATCACGGAAGCGTGTCGATCGCATCGTATGCAATCGGAGCAACTAGTCGTACTAGATGCTAGATGCAGCGGAAATTAAAATTTTTAACTTTAAAGATGAAACCACATGATCACGAGAACACTTATCGAATCGTTTCATCAAACCACAAAGTACAAGGAATACCTCTTGAAGCGTGGTTGTGATCGCGAGATCCCAAAGTAGAGATCCTCCTATCTTAAGTCCGACCCACGGAGAATGCGCTTGCGGGCACGATGATGAGTCGCATCCTTCCCGCAATCCTTTGACGAAGATCCAAGCGTCGAGGCGTAGAAAAATTGATCTCCTTCCTAATACACAAAGTGGACGGCCACTTGAATATTAGGGAGACCCCACGAGAATGAGAGAGAGAGAGAGTAGAGTTCTTCAACTCAAGAATGTTGTCATTTGGAAAGGCTACCCTAGCCCTCCTTTTATACTAGTTTAGGATCCAATGGATCTCAATCCATGGGACACATGGATCCAAGGGCTATGCTTGGTCCATGCTAAATCAATGGCTATGATTATTGTTGGTTAAAACCAACAACATTAATTTAAATTAAAAAATGTTGCAACATTATCAACATAATTTAATTTAACATTAACTAATTAAGAGATAATGTGATAAATAAAATGGAGTCAACCAACCTCCCTAAAATTGTGGTGGTCAATTTTGGCTCCTTTTTATTTATCTTATTATTCCTTAATTAATTTTGTATTCACAAAAATATTCACCAAATTAATTCCCAATTAATTTGTGAATATTTCAATCATGCCATTGAATATTATGTGAATCATATTCACAACCCAAACTAGTTAGTAAATTGCATTTCCAATTAATTAATAAATGTGAATCTAATCCACATTATTAATCAACAAATGCTATTCACATAAATTCTCTCTCTTATATATGTATATCATAAATCATATTTATAATACACATATATCATGGATAGTGTTATCCACATTCTCTTAATCCTTGATAATTAAATCCCATTTAATTATCTTAGATAATCATTTTCACAATATGAATCATATTCATATTTAAGCTTGATAATTAAATCTCATTTAATCATCAAGTCCTTGCTTGGATATTTCATCAAAAGAATTATTCTTGAACCTTTTCAAGAATAATGTGCTTTCTCCGCAGATACTTGGAGATAAGGACAGGGCAATTGTATTATTCCATGTATAGTGACTTGGATATTGAGATATTATCTCAAATCCAGATCGAACGAACCTCCCAAAGATGCTTGATTAAATCAAGACCGCAAATCCAATCTTCTCATTGAATCTGAATCCCATTCAGACCAATGTCCAACACTTGGACTAAGATCGGATTGCTTCTCTACTGAAAGGAGTCACTAAAATCCAGACCTGTTTCATCACTCCCTCGGAATGGAAGCGTCATGGATATACAATCGTTTATGATCACATCACCCTTCAGGTATTCCCAATACCTGTACATCCTGCATACTGGAAGACCCATGGTCAACCCGAAGATCAAGATCTATTTTACACTGTCTTCTTCAGGGTTTGATCACCAAGTTTCTCATTTGATCATTGGGATTTGGTATCGATCATATACTTTCCAAAAGCATATAACATACCTAGGTCTTGATCATATACTTTCCAAAAGTATATATCAAACCTACAAATTCAGTCAAGCTTCCAAAGCAAGACGACCGTGCACGGAATTTGATTCTTCCCAATATCTCATGAGTGAGCTCATGTCTTCCGGTTCAGTAGTGAACCTGTATGATCCCTTTGAGAGATCGTATTACTCATATGCCCTTATATGCACACCAACGCGCCGGTGTATAGACCTTGGTTAGGTCATCAACCTATTGGTCTGTCAAATGTACATACTCAGACATATAGCAATACATCTGTCTCCGGTCAGAGGATGTGTGCCTATGCTGTGACAGTATTCAACATAGGACTTATGTTATCTCGATCTCGTTAAGTCAACTCTTTGACCTAACTAATCTGACACCTCCGAATCTCTATTCCTATGCAGAGGACCTGCATCAAGAGGTCGGTCAGATATCAACCTATGTGAGAAAGGATTGCCATCTCCTACTCAGGCTGGAGATCACATCTTAATAATCATTTGACGGTGCTTGATGAGTCCTCAATCTAACCCTTTAGATATTCATCCAAGCACCAGCCTCTATGATTCATATATTGAATCAACAGCTGTATGATCATTAAGATAGCCATGGTACATAACCCTAATTGTACAGAGGGACCTATTATGCAAATTATTTATTCTTCATTTCAGATCAGAGAATGATATTCGCAATAACATTTATTGCATAATGGCTCGCCGTGGGCTCACATGTCTAACATATTGTATTCAAAGTAGAAAAGTGTCCAAAGCACCCTTCTATGGGATTGGTGTAAGATGTCGAGTTATTCAAGATCTCATACATACTGATGTATGTGGATCATTTGTATCATTATAAACATTGATGATATGTGATATCATTCGATGATTATTTTTGATATGAGATTTCTTCCCTTCACCTTAGAAAGCTTTGAAATGTTTAAAGATCTCACAATTTTGGTTTAGAACCAAGGTTTAAAGGAAGATGAAATGAATTTGATTTAACCTAGGTAACTTGTACATATTAGATGAATTCAAAGAAATACCTTATGGAGATATGAATATCATTCCTATCTCAATCCTCCTAATGCACCTAAACTCAAGAAAGTTGTAGGGAGATACAATTGTATCATGTGTGACTTGATTTCATCAATGATGAATCTTAACATAATTACCTCTTAGTTTCCAAGGTATAGATGTAGTAGATACTACAATATATATCCTCAATAAGGTTCCAAGCAAGTAAGCTGGAATTTAGCAACTGAGAGTGCTACATCATTAGGAAAATAAAGGATGGTATTGGATACCTACTTTATGACCTTGAGGTTTTTAAAAGATCTCATCTCTGAGAATGTGATTCTTAGATGATGAGACTGTTAAGAATCAAGATGAAAATGTAGGGAAGGAACTCATTTAATCTAGAGAAAATAATGAGGCTCCTGAAATTGGAAACTAAAAGGACAATTAAAGATGAAACATTAATACCTCTTCAAATGAGTTTGAGGATGGATTCCTAGTGTCAGAGAAATCTGACGATGATCTTACTTCATGTGATGAAGCTTCTGAGGATCATGATATGGAAAGATGGATGTTAGCAATAAAGTCTAAAGTAGACTTCATATACAAGTGTTGTATATGCATCCTTCGAGGATCCACCTATAAAGTTAAAACCTATTATGTGTGAACGGATCTTCAAGAGAAAGAGGGAACCTGATGAGAAAGTAGAGACCTTCAAAGCACAGCTCGTATCCTCAAGATACACACCAAAGAGAAGATATCGATTGCGATAAGACTTGATCTTCATTGACCTTTCTTAAACCCATCAGAATATTGCTAACTTTAGCTACACAACTTGACTATGACATCTTCAAGATGTGTGTCAAGATTGCATTCCTCTATGAATACCTCTCTAAGGATATTCATATGAAGTAGCCCCAGGACTTCATGGTTGATGAAAGCAAGGTGTGCAAGCTAAGGAACTCCATCTATGGACTCAAATAAGCTTCTTGTAGTCGGAACATAAGATTTGATGAAATTATAAATGTTATGATTTCAGATAGAATCTTGATGAACCGTGTGAAGCTTAGTGGGAGTGCCATTGTGTTCATCGTGCTAAATGCAGATAATATCCTAATCATTTGGAGTGATATAAGGATAAAAATAAGTGTTTTATAATCTGGTTGCTCTATACCTTGAGATATGATCTCAAGAATATCTCTTACATCTTAATTATGAAGTTGTTCAGAAGCAAAGAAAGAGGGTATTGGGATCGTCATATTAATGTATACCTTGGACATATTCCATTTTCTGAAAAACTCCAAGAAAGAATTCTTTCCCTTAAGATATGGTACTGACCTATCAATAGGGATAGCACCTCAAAGAGTTGAGGAAGTGAATGCTAAAACTGATTGCCCTTATGCATCAGTTACGAGAAGTCGAGTGTATGCTAGATGTGTACAAAAGTCAGATGTCTGCCATGCCGTGGGAGTAGTAAACTGTTACTAATCTTACTATGGAGATAAAACACTAGATTGCAGTAATAACAATATCTTCAAAGATGACAAGACATAAGAGAGAGTGATCTGTAAGTCTTATCTTTAAGAAATTAAGAATTTATAGATGAAGATCTAAAAAGTCTTAACTATGAATACCTTAGGAAATAGAGGTCTCTAAGAATAAGGGTATTCTGATAAGGATAATAGAAATTGCATATTGATTATAATAATTATTGAGGTGTAGTGTCAAGGACAATATGACTGATATGATTGAGTATTGGTTGCATAAAATATAACATCGCATTGGATGCGAACACTGTTACTAGGAGATATGCAAGTATTGTAAATGGACTTGGCGTAGTCTCTTGTGAATAGAGTGACGGATTAGCTTACCTAGCTATTTTTTAAATAGCCTATGATAGTCACATGAGTGTGGATTTAAAGATTAGCCCACTAATGTCTCTTTGGGCAAGTGGGAGATTGTTGGACATGCGAGCCCACAGCGAGTCATTATGTAATAAATGTTATTGCAAATATCATTCCTGATCTGAAATAAAGAATAATTAATTTGCATAATAGATCCCTTAGTACAAGTAGAGTTAAGTACCATGGCCATCTTGATGATCATACAGCTGTTGATTCAATTATTGAATCATAAAGGCTGGTGCTTGGAAGAATATCTAAAGAGTTAGATTGAGGACTCAACAAGCACCGTCAAATGATTATTAAGAGAGGATCTCCAGCCTGAGTAGGAGATGGCAATCCTTTCTCATAAGGCTGATATCTAACCGAGCTCTTGATGCAGGTCCTCTGCATAGGAATAGAGATTCAGAGAAGTTAGATAAGTTAAGTCAAAGAGTTGACTTAACAAGATCGAGATAACCAAAGTCATATGTCGTATACTGTCACGATATAGGCACACATCCTCTGACCGGAGACAGATGCGTTACTATATGTCTGAGTATATACATTTGGCAAACCAATAGGTTGATGACCTAATCAAGGTCTATACACTGGTGCGTTAGTGTGCATGCAAGGGCATATGAGTAATACGATCTCTCAAAGGGATCATAAAGGTTCATTTCTTGGACCGGAAGACATGAGCTCACTCACAAGATATTGGGAAGAATCAAATTCCGTGCACGGTCATCTCGCTTTGGAAGCTTGACTGAATTTGTAGGTTTGATATATACTTTCGGAAAGTATATGATCAACACCTGGGTATGATATATGCTTTTGAAAGTATATGATCAATACCAACTCCCAATAGTCAAATGAGAAACTTAATGATAAATCCCTGAAGTAGACAGTGTAAAATTGATCTTATACTTCGGGTTTAATATGGATTTTCCAGTATGCAGGACGTACATGTATTAGAAATACCTGAGGGTGATGTGATCATAAACGATTGTATAACCATGACGCTTCCATTCCTAGGGAGTGATGAAACGGGTCTGGATTTTAGTGACTCCTCTCAGTAGAGAAGTAATCTGATCTTGATTTAAATATTGTGACATTGATCTGAATGTGTTTCAGAAGCAATGAAAAGATTAGATTTGCAGTCTTGATTAATCAAGCATCTTTGAGAGGTACATAGGATCTGGATTTGAAATGTGATCTCAATATCTAAGTCACTATAAGTGGAACAATACAAACACCATGTCCTTATCTCCAAGTATCCGTGAGAAAGCACATTATCCTTGAAAGAGTTCAGGATAATTTCATTGTTTATATATGTATCCGAGTATTGAGAAAATAGATAATTAAATGTGATTTAATTATCATAAGTAATATGAATTTGATTCATATTATAAAGTGAGTTATCTTAGATAATTAAATATGATTTAATTATCAAAGATGTAAATAATGTAAATGTGATTCACATTATTTGGGCACATGAGAAAAGAGATCCAAGATGATTAAATGTGATTTAATTAACATGGATATGAATAAAGTAGATAACACTATCCATATTAATCATATATATTACAAATGTGATTTATAATATATAAGAGTGAGCTATATGTAATTTAACTTGTTAATTAAATGTTAATGTGAATTGGATTCACATTGGACATTAAATTGAAAATGTAATTCACATTTTATTTTGGGTTGTGAATGTGATTCACAAGTTTCCAATGGTATGATTGCAATGTTCACAAAATAATTTGGAATTATTTTTGGTATATATTTTTGCAACAAAAGCTGTTGCATATTTGGAATATTATGTGAAATATAAGATCTAAACATAATTGGATAAAAAAACATCCATTCCATACATGGAGTGGACGACCAACTTGGGCTCTCCAAGTTGGTGGCCGTCCACCCTATACATGGAAGGAGGCTTGATTTCTTTCCAAGATATTCCATGTTTGTTGCTTTAATTTATATTGAAATATATTGATTGATTTTCAATATATTTAATTTATTTCAAAGATAACAAATTATTGTTGTGTTTTTAACAACAAGATCATGGCCATTAAAAGAAACACAAATCAATGTGAGGTATTGGATTTGTGTTGCCCATGGATTGAGTTCCATGGATCCCAAAATATTATAAATAGAAGGGCACCCCTTGCTCTTCATATGCTAATAAGAAACATAAGGCTCTCTCCCTCTCTCTTTCTCTTTACACGCCCTTTCTCTGTCTCTCTCTTATGGACGTCCACCATGGATGCCAAAGAGGGAGTCTCCATCACCGCAGCACCATCATTATGTTGCCGGAACATTTGCTCGTGGATCTCCGTCTCCTTCGGTGCGCCTCGCTCATGAAGAAGACGTCAGATCTCGTGTATCGAGATCAAGAGATTCGTCGCTTGGATCATCAACATGGATTGTGAGGAGCATGTGTTTCATCAACACGCTCGCAAGCGTCTCCTCCGTCAGATCGGACTTGAGACAGGAGGTCTCTTCGTTTAGAGACTCGATCGCAACCAGGCTTCGAGACGTAACCCTAATACTTGTTTGTGATTTAGATGAAACGATCCAAGAAGTGTTCTTGGATCATGTGGTTTCATCACATGAAAAATTTTAAATTCCACTGCCTCGAGCAACTAGTGCGTTTAGTCACTCTTGATCGCATACAATACGATCCTCAAGCTTCCGTGATGCGCTTAAAGATCTCTCCATATCCTTCAGTTCCTCTGTCACTAGTGTCATCGATGTACCACTAAGCACACCGAGACCACTATTGTCGTGCCGCCGCCACCGATGCATGTAATGCCACCATATCATTACATGTCACCTCCGTGCATCGTGCCTCACTACAAAAAAATTTATCTAAGGCAACAGATCTTTTGATATATCTTATGATGCATGCAATGCCACTACCATTGTAGTTGTCAGCTCATTCTACCATCATGTCACTATAAAATATGTATCCTATGGCTACGGAATCTTTCGACAACGAAATTTCTATCACACAAGCCATGCAAACTTGTTGGCTACCAAAATTCCATTTTAAAATAAGTTAAATACAGATTAAATTATCATAAAATATAGGATATAAGCACTTTTCAATGATAATATTATTGCTAATAGAAGTCATAATTGAATTAAATATGAATACTCCAAAAAATAGTGACGATTTGTGTCATCATATTCCATATTTACAGCAACAAAAACTTCGACTTACGATAACTTAATCACTGTGAAAAATACTTTGCCAAAGTATGGTAAGTAAAGATTTGCAGTAACAATATGTTCATCGCTACTACTTTGACAATGGAAAATTTATTGTGTTTAATGCATAACGAATATGCAACTAAAACATCTTTTACTTTCTACTAACCAAAATTTCATTAGAAAAGAAACAATTTGTAACCAAAATTGTCATTGCCAGAATTCAACGCTGCTATGATAATTTGT
Source organism: Ottelia alismoides (assembly GCA_037367405.1). Classification (NCBI taxonomy): domain Eukaryota; kingdom Viridiplantae; phylum Streptophyta; class Magnoliopsida; order Alismatales; family Hydrocharitaceae; genus Ottelia; species Ottelia alismoides. The sequence continues at coordinate 228,472 of JAZKJV010007468.1, read as the reverse complement.
TGTAGTGCACCCATCACACATATGGATGAAAACATATAAGATACCGATTGAATAGGGCTCTTTTATATCCAAATCCGTTTTATCTTTATCGAACACGAATATTAATATAAATAATCACATATCAAATTAGAAAATCATAACCCAAAATAATCAGATACGAATTTAGATTGAATGATCACGAATACACATCTCGGGGATGAAAATGGATCAGATATGGATCGGATATGCCTATTTCCGTATCTATATTAGCTTCATCTCTATCGTATACGAATACGGATACGGATATAATTCGGATTTGCATTATGGAAACCATATCCTTAAAAATATGAATATGATCCGAATCGGATATTTATCGAATCCAAATACGGATCGAATAAAGAGTGGATCCGAATATGGATCGAATAAATAGCTAATCCAAATATGAATTGAATAAAGAGTGAAATCCAAATATGGATCCAATAAACACGGAATCTGAATACGGGTCGAATAAAGACCACATACGAATACGAATTGACTTTTTATCAAAGTTCATAATGTATTTAAAAATGGTAATAAAATATAAATAAGTTGCATCATGACAAAAGTGAGTGTCGAGGTGACCTACATTCTTGATTGGAAGCAAAAAGGAGATATGATTTCGTAAGTTTTGTCCGTGCCCATACCAAAAAATACAAATTTATTAATATCATTAATATATTGTATTATATAATGTATAATACTAATATAAAAACACAGGATTGCAGCTTATATTATATTACCTATAAACAATATTAAATATTGTATTCGGATATCTGAATCCGGATCCGGATATTCAAGCCATTACCATATCCGTATCCGGAAAATTTTTACAATCCATATCTATATTCGATCCATATTCGATTAATATTCAAATACGGATATCCGTATCCGATAGTTTTTCGAATACGGTAAGCGGATATTCAGATATATCCGTATCTGTTTTCATCCCTACATCCGGATCTGATAATGACCGGATACAAATGTAGATTTACTAATGATTATGAATCATGATTGAATGAAGATAAATTGAAAATATGGATGGACTTTTTTTTGAAAGGTAAGTAAGTATATTGATTTGAGACCAAAAACATACAAACTGAAGTATTAACCCCCCTCACAAAAACCCAAGAGATGGGGGAGGGAGATCATTATAAGGTTTCACTAGATAGTAGTTACAGGGTGCCCATTAGTAGGCATTCATGGAGAGCATCAGCCGTGAATGATCTTGAGATTGTTCAGAATTTGATTGGCAGTTGTCCTAGCAGTCTTGGACAAGTCCGCCCAACGACGGTTTCTTTCCCTCCAAATCCACCAAACAGATGTTGCAATAGCAGCCAAAATCTTTAATGCTAGTTCCTTATCATGGCTATTTATCGTCTTAACCCAGTCCAAGATCTCAAAAATATTGGACTTATCAGCAAAGGATGGCAGCCGCAAGTCTGCGGAAACAACCTCCCATAAATCTTTAGAGTATGGACAACCCCAGAACAGATGGTTGCATGACTCAATGGGGTGGGAACACAACAAGCAGTTACCAGCCGCGCAGAGGCCAATCTTGATAAGTTTATCACGAGTAGGAAGCCTGTTACGGACCACCCTGAACAAACAACACCTTTGGGGGCGGCCTTGGAGCCCCACACTTCCTTGCAGTAGGTAAAGATGGGCCCTCTAAATCGGATGAGATCATAGCAAGATCGGAAAGAAAAGCCGTCAGCAGAAAGAGCCCACTTGTAGGGGGGGGGGGGGGGGAGGCATGGCTGCACCAGGGCTGGAGAGATGATATCACGACATCTTAGGAGAGCTTTCCAGTGGAGAGAGTCACTTGGGGAAATCTGGACATCCCAGAATGACTCTCCACGAAGATATTTAGAGCGCAGGTAGTCGGACCAAATAGAATTTTCTATCCTAAGGAACCTCCACACCCATGCAACCTTGGACGCAATCTGAAGGTCCCTTAGAAACCTGATTCCAAGCCCCCCTTCCCCTTTCGGAAGACAGATATTTGTCTAAGGAAGATCATGGCCTATCTCCACGGACACACATTGTATTAAGTAGAAGTGGAAAAGGTCACAGACACACACGTATACAATCAAAAAGAGCAAAAGAATTGCATTAATACTGATATGATTTTCTGAGGGGTTGAAGTATAGTAAGGCTTGTCCTATTATGATTCGTATTAAATTTGAGGCAAAGAAACATCATACCTATATATTATAGCCCGTGAAGTAGGCACTGTTCATGGCCTATCTCCACGGGTCCTAATTTACCCTTCAGTCATAGCTATAATTTTTGTTCCATAAAATTCCAATTATACCTTTGTGTAGATTTATGTTGTCTATTGCATGCTAATCTACTGGCTTCATACGTGTTGCCAACCTCTACATGTGTTGAACATAAGCCATGCATCACCCTTTCCGTAACGTGTGTAGCATACCATCAACCTTTCCCCCCTCCCTTCTCCATTTATCTTCATCTACAAGTTATCTCTTGTCTGTTTCATGTCAAAAGATCATATCCCCATCACTCCCGTATCCATTGCCCTCCATATCTATTTCAGTCGTGGTTTTGCCGGTGCGGTTGCCAGGCTCGTGTAGATGAGCAGCAAAAGAGATTTGACTGTGCATTGGTGGGCTCCAGATGAAGAAAACTGTGCCTATGAAGGCATGGCACCTTGGGGGAGAGGTTTGGACTGTCGTCGAGGGAGATGATGGGTCACTGTCCACTGTGACTCTCATCGCCAATGCTACGTGCCGACGCCGCCTCCTCTATTCTCCCCTCGTCAATGTCACCTCTCCCTCCCAAATCGTCGTCACATGTAAGACGCTAGCATCAACTGTGTTCTCCATCTTCTTCATTGTTACACCCAACTGCAATAAGCCCCTCGGATGGCAAGAGGCACAAGCTTTATAAATGACAACGACGCCGACGACGTTATCATCACAAGTAGACGAGAAAGAGAGGAGTATGCAGGTTGTGGTATCGATTTAAACTCCCCTTTTTGGTATACGTATTTCAAACAAGGTTTTTATTCTCCTTCTCGAGGTATATGCGGCATGTATTTTTTTATGGCTCGATTTTTCGTTAAATATGGAGAATAACAAATCAATCTGATTTTAAAAAATAAATTATCCAACTCTCTTTTTGCGATCACATACCCTATATATGTAAATATAAAATGTTTTGTAAGGTTTTCTAGCACCGAACCTCATTACACTACAAAAAAATTGAGCGATAGTGACGGTTTTTCAAATTCCGTCACTAAATTAGTCGTCATTAATATATAATGACGATATTATTTGTTGCGAAATGATTTTGTACTCGAAATTAACGATGAATATCATATATGTCATTATATCATTAGCAACGGTCCACATATCGACGCTCATCCATGGCTATTTTTCAAACTTCTAATTAATCGTTGTTAAATTTTGAACTAAAAAAATAGCGACGATTAGTTGATATTTTGAAAAATAGCAATGGACAAGCATCGCTATATGTACCGTTGCTAATGATATAACGACATATATGATATTTGTTGCTAATTTTGAGTACGAAAAATCATTTCGCAACGAAAAATATCGTCGTTATATATTTAACAACGGTTAATTTAGTGACGGATTTTGAAAAAAAAACCGTCACTAAAGCTCAATTTTGTTATAGTGTTAGTTTTGGCAAAGGACAATGTTTGGTCTTCGACAAGCTGAGGCAAGTCAAGCAGCTCTCCATATTAATCCACCCTTTCTCTCTACCTCATGTTTTTTATATTTTTTTCGTAACATGATTAAGATGCACTATTGTTTTCTTTTCGTATAACTCTCTCTTTTTCTTGAATAAGTAATGGGACGATTTCAATGATATTAACATATGCTTATTGAATCAATGCAACCTATAAATCATGAAACCACATACGCCATGTAGAAGCCCGATTAACAACCTATTTTTGTTTTGAAGTCGCATGATACATATTTAACAATCGGTTACTCACTACAAAAAATTGAGCTATAGTGACGGTTTTTTCAAAATCCATCACTAAATAAACCATTTTTAAATATATAACGACGACGATATTATTCATTGCGAAATGATTTTTCGTACTCGAAATTAGTGACGAATATCATACATGTCGTTATATCATTAGCAACGGTTCACATAGCGATGCTTATTCGTTGCTATTTTTTGAATTTCTAATTAATCATTGCTAAATTTTGAATTAAAAAATAAAGACGATTAGTTGATATTTTGAAAAACAACATATAAGCGTCGTTATTTGGACAGTTGCTAATGATATAACGACAAATATGACATTCGTTGCTAATTTTGAGTATGAAAACTCATTTCGCAACGAATAATATCATAACTATATATTTAACAACGACTAATTTAATGACGGATTTTGAAAAAAGCGTCACTATAGCTCAATTTTGTTGTAGTGATTACATGTCTACAGTGAAGCAGAGAAAAGGTGTCCCCTGTTGTTTACAAGTTAGGAGGATAAGAAGGAAGAGGAAGAAGCAGATGAGAAGGTTTTTTATGTTTTTTTACTATATATTTAGTAAGAATTGAAGGCTTATTGCTTGATCGGGAATGACCTTGTATCCTTTCCTTTTCCACAAAAGGAACTCTAGCAGAAGATTGTGGACTTAAAGCATCAGTTTGTACCGGATCAAACGATTTTGACAGAGGGTGCACTATCAACCGCTAAAAGAAGCAAAAAAACTGATATTGAAGGTTAGTTTCAAGGATGTAAAAATTCTTCTGTTCTCGAGGTTCTTATGTTCATTATCTTCTTTAGCACGTTTACGCAGTGTTTTGATTTCTATTTAAAAGTTCATTCAATGAGAGTGAATTTTTTTCCATGCAGTGTTAGTTTCAAGAAATTATCTTATAATTATTTTTGTTTTTATAATAAAATATTCAGAACTACCATTACTGTCATGATTTCTTTTGTTTGCATCTTTTACCATCGAGTTATGATTAAAATTTAGGGAAAGTCCTTGCATCTTCAATGGTGATTGTATGTTGTTTATGTTTACCCATTCTTTTGTATCCGATCGAATCAAATGTTATTCAAAGTCAACAGTTTCTATGTAACTAAATATAAATAATTGACATCAGTTTATCACTTATCCTTTCTAACTTAACACATCTGTTTATATTTTTTTCTTGTGATTTAATCCTGAAAAACGTTACATTTTGGTTATCTTTTTTAGAATAAACTCAGAAAAAAATAGGCACATATTTTTTAGGTAATTTGGCAAAATTTTATAATAAAATATTCGACATTGAATATCTTATCTATAATAGAGGGAACTTTATATAAGGTTTTCCAATCTTGGAGCTAATAGATATAGATTTATTCTTCACTATGTTGTATGTAATTTTTAATGTGATTATATGAGCATGGGACTCCCTACATCATACAACAGAATTGGACATTTTGAACGAAGCTTTTGTTCAATGTAGCTGACTTCTGTATCATAACCAGATTTTTTGGATATAATATTGATGATACACTTATTACAGCAACACTGAAGCCTTAAAATAATGGAAACCAAATTGTTGGTTCCATCATCTTTATTTATAATTTAATATTTTAATGTGCATTTGTAGGTATGAACATAATCTGAAGCATTTGCTGCAACATGCCACAAGGGATAACCAAGCAATCTTGACTACAAGAACAACCACCATGACCAGAGTCAATATATCCTTCAAACATATGTTAGGCATAATTCCCGGAGTGGACATGATGTCAAACAGCACAATTTCGGCCTATTTTGCGATTAATTGTCCTTTGTATGCATTGACGATAAATTATTTTATACATATATAATGATGGAAATGGAGTAGATAATCCTGATTTTACAATTGTTGTCGTCACTTACATGCATAGAAAAAAGATACAAGGAGATTCTTTTGAAGTTCACTGAACAATGACATATGATTGGACAAAATATAGTTGGACTTCATTAACTGTGGGATCGCTCTCATGTGCTCGATAGGACCACAAAAAACTTGCAGGTAACATGTATCTGACCAATGGACTTCTGAAATTTAGGCTATATTAATACTGTAATTAAGACTGTTTAAATTATGCTATTCGGTTCTAGAAGGCTTGACACTAGTTATAGTTATCAGAGGACAGTCATCTAAGTTGTATCCACAGAGGATAGAAGGAGACGAAGAGGTGGGGATATGGGTAGGGGAGCGGAGTGGGCGGTAACGATGGTTCTGATGAATCTGGTGGCTCTGCAAGCACAGGAGACACCACCTTCTCCGCACACGACAGCGCCGGAAGGAGCAGATGCCCTGCCGGGGTGCCCGTCGGAGTGTGGTGGGGTTCACATCCCCTACCCTTTCGGAATTGGCGACAGCTGCTATCTTCCGTCGAGGATAAGTTTTCAAGTAATTTGCACAAGCAACAAACCCATGATAGCTGATCGTGATGGTAATTTCAATTACGAAGTCCGCGATATCTCTCTCTTGGATTCCACGGTTCGCGTTTCAACTACCACACCATCCATCTGCAACTCGAGCTGGACTTACAAGCCTCCCTTTAACGGCTACAACCTGAGACTCGCCCCCTCAGCCAACGTGTTCGCAGTCCTCGGCTGCAACGTTTTGGCATTCTTCAGTGGCTATGCCATTATAAACGAAGATTATCCTGATGCCTCTTCTAGTAATAATAATTATACTTTCGTAAATCGAACAGTTGGTTGCGTGTCCACTTGTTTTGACTCAAAGGGCGTTCGGCGGACCAAGCAAGTGGAGATGGAAGTTTGCGACAGTGGTTGCTGCCAGACATCGGTCGATATTCCTGCACTGTCTTACTGGACCGTTGTCCGGGGTATAGATAACGCCGACCTTACGACCACCAGCAATGTCACAAAATGTTACTACGCCTTTGTGGTTGAGAAAGGCAAGTTCAACTTCTCCGGAGCGAAAAGTGATGCCCTTCCACAAGAGTCAGACAGTATCACGTCCGTCTTATTCTTGGTGTGGTCGATTGGGAACTACAAGGTCCAAACATGCGAGGACGCCCTCAAGAACATGAGCAGTTACGCGTGCGCGAGCAGTAACAGCGAATGTGTCAACTCCATCTCTTGGGGGTATACCTGCAGGTGCAAAGACGGTTACGCGGGCAATCCCTATCTCTTAGATGGCTGTCGAGGTAACACATATTAATCCGATCTACCACATTAATTTCTTCCGTTATTTTCCATGAATCAGTAGCTTTTATCCTTTTCTTTTATTTGAACGAAGATCCAGTCTCGCGTTTTTAGATATGTCAGGCGCATAAATTCAGAGAATTTGTCCGTAGATATAAGAAATGAATGCTTGCTCATCTCCCAAGCGAGCAAGAGACGATGCCAACATGACTAGACAAAACCGAAGGGATGGTAAATTTATTCAATGAAAAAGTTGAAAAGATACCCTTGTCATTGTTAGGGTTGTCAATGTAAGTTTAACATAGTAGGTAGACAAGCTTCAGCCCACTAACCCTCTTGGTAGGAGGACGCTGATGACATCAAGGGGTTGTTTCCTAATTGAGTTGGATTTGATTGAGTATCCGGTGTAAATAGTAATTGTTTAGATAGTTGAGAGGGTTTGAGATGGTTGGAATGATAATTGTGATGTGATATAAAATTAATTATAATGTGATGTAATATGTATTATATTAATTTTTTTAATGATTATAATATATTTTTATATTAATTTTATTTACTTAAACATGGATAAAAAATATCATAACATAGAAATTGAACAATTCATATAATCAATTTGAAACCAAGAATACGGAGATAAAATAGGAGGTATGCCACGTTAGTAACATGACCACCAAACATGCCCTAATTGTCTTGTCCCTTTTTCTATTATATCTCTCTCCTTTGTGATCATTTAATATTTGAACCGGGAATAATACCATTTCCCAGATAAATTAACTGTAATATTTTTATTCTGAAATGAAAGTCACATCATTATCACATTATGCATTACGTTCCAACCACAGAGTTTCTATGGCATCTTTCTTCTAAACTAAGGGAGTACCAACGATCATGAATAAATCTCGTGTATCTCCTATGTCCACCTCATTTTCTATCATCTTCCGTACGGTACGTGACATCAATTATTTCTAACATACGAATCTCGGGATACCCTGTGGTTGTAAAATCATACGTCTATACCTAATTATCTCTTGGTATTTTAAATTCTAAAGCAGGGTATTTATAATTGAAACAATTATAATTAGACTCTCAATTATTTTAACATAAGAATCTCGGGATACCTTGTGGTTGTAAAATCATATGTCTATACTTAACTATCTCTTGGTATTTTAACTTCTAAAGCAGGGTATTTATAATTGAAACAATTATAATTAGACTCTCAATTATTTTGGGGTATACTCTTGGATTTAATATGCGTGGGCTAAACTTATTGGGTTGACATGTTTTCTTTGTTTATCATTTCTTGATGACAATAAAATCATACGATTAAATATTACTAGATAAACATTGTTTAACATATCTGAAGTAGTTACCTAAAATTCTCTTGTGTACGGTAAATATTTAGGAAGATTAGTTGTTTCCTAACTTACATTTTGATTTAATGAATTTCAAAGTCAAGTATGATCCACGAAATGATGAAATATTTCTAAACAACATGATATTGTGCATATCTAAAAGTCCTATCTTTAAATTTCGATCAACATGGCTAGATTTAGGTAGCATTTGGATTTCCCAGCTTGCGAATGATTTTAATTTAATATTTTTTGGAATAGGAAGCTAAATATATCGTATTATCCATATTTTTAGCATATCGATAGTTTTAGAGTCGATTGCTTAATTTTTCATTAACTTTCCATCTTTATCGTTAGGTTTAGGTAGTATTTTATTTTCCTTGATTATCGACTAATCTTATTTTACATCATGATGATCTGAGTTTTAGTATCTACTTTCATTAATAGTTTTATTGTTTTTAAGTGTAAACCATTACATTATACGGTTCTCTAGATTTATTGTTGACAAGTGATCAATCAAAGTTTTTTTAATCCAAAAATGGGGAAACATGTGTAGGTGTTCACCCCAATATAGAAAAATAGTATGAGAACAACCAGGACTCTAGGAGAGTCCGAGCTAGGTAGATTACATTTTCAACATAGAACCTCTCTGCATGGAATATTACACCATTTCTAGCAAGTCAAAGATCTCATATACCTGCAATTGGCACCAATCTCTCTACATATGAACGGAATCTAGAGTTGATGAGAGATTCCCATAATGATGTCATGCTGCTATGATCAACCCAAGTCACTCTAACATCTGCCAAAAATTTTTCATCCTAGCACAACCCAAAAATAGGTGCTCGACGGATTCCAATGATGAATTGCAAAGAACACAAGAGTTATCCTCAGAGCGAAAGATATGGGCACACCTCTCCTTGGTGAGCAATCTCCATATTTCAGGAGCCACATGAAAACTTTAATACGTGTTGGAACTCTCAACTCCCAAGTCATCCTGCAATCCCTAACAAGATCCTCAAGAATCGGTTCAACTCCCTTGATTAGCATGTTGTAAGCCTTCTTGATGGAGAATTCACATTCTCTCGAAACCCAGAGGTCATTACCAGAAGTGGGGCCCCAAATCGTAGATACAGACACCATCAAGTCAAGGTATTCTTGCATACGTCGTTTAGAGAGCACACATGCGAAAGTAGGTCTCTAAGAGCCGTTATCCCAGACATCAGCAACAAGAGCACTTTTGTCCTTTGCTAGAGCATAAAGGCGTGGGAAACGGGAAGCCAGAGGCCCGCCATTCATCCATTCATTAGATCAGAAGAAGAAACTATTAACATAACCTAAGTGCGGACAAAGGAGATGAGGAAGGCTTGGGAGAGTCACACTAATACCTTCCACAAAGCCGTCTCAAAACATATGCTACGTAGAGCATTAACAGAGCAGACATCAATCTAGTAGATACTGCGAATGAGTATACTGTATAAGTCCTCATTGTCGCCCCAAATTCGCACAGCCCACTTCAGAAGTAGTGCATGATTCATAACTCTAGCCTCGGCACACTGAGCCCCCCATCTTCCTTGAGTAATGTAACCATCTTCCAATCCACAAGATGCAAAGCATGACCATCTCCACTAGTCCTGCGCCAAAAAATATGGAAAGTTGTATGAAAAAATGCAATTAATTGATCTAAATAATTAATGTTAAAATCTAGAATTATTACAGTTATTACAAGTTAGGATAATGGGATGCGTAGACGAGATGATGTGGCTTCCATCCACTACATGTTATTGTCTCTACGTAAAAGATAAATGAGATTTTTGCACCCATAACTTTATATACATTTGTAATTATGCACTATATCATCAATAACTCTAAATTGCATGTAGATATCCTAATAGTTGCTAGCCATCATATGACATAATCCTTTGTTAACTTCATTTTCTCTGTTAACTTTGAAAACATCAAGTAACTAACAATTTTAGTTCTTTTGAGCTCACGATGATATGAATGAGTACCACCTCCTCACTTGAGCTCCACTTTCACGTCCCTAAAGTGTCCGCCTACCCCCCTTCCCTCCTAAAGGCCAACCACAAGGGCCACTTCTTTTTAGCCAATCTTATCGTTCCACCTCATCCGAGACGATTGATATTGGATCGGCTCCCCCTTCCCTCTATATTAAATGCTTTGGAGTTGCAATCAAAGTGTCTCTTCCTCCTCCCATGATCCCAGCTGAGCCTAAGGGTATGTTTGGTACATGGGTTAGGGTGGTTAAACTGGTAGAGGGTAACCTATTTTTGTGTTTTGGTATTTTGATAGAGGGTTAAACTGGGGGTGTGTTTGTTGTAATATGATTGTATTGAAGTTTGGAAAAGTGAGTAATTATTGTGATGTGATTGTATTAAAGTTTAGAAAAGTGAGTAGAAGTAGAGTAGTTTACGATTTTTATATGATATAATGGTACAATCTATTATTTTTTAATGGAATTGATGAAAGAGAATTAATTTATTAATGTATTAAAAAAGAGAAAAAGTGAGACTTACATGGGAGAGAGAAAGAATGGGTAAGGGTGAAAAACCACACCCGAGCTAAAGATTACTATGGTCATTGTATCGATAGGATGAAATTTTAACAGAAAAGATATTTTTTAGTAATCTTTTTATTTTTATTATTTATACTCCTAAACAAGATGTATAGTGTCAAGTGCAAGAGTGTAGAACTCAAGGAGGCAAGTTGTTGGAAACTAAGGTTAAACTATAGAAAAGCTAAGGTAAACGGGTTCCTCGTTTTTATTTTATTTGTAAAGATTTTTTTGGATTTTTATTTGAAATTTAATGAATTTTATATTGTTTTTATAATTTTTAAGTATTTTATATATTTCATTATTATTTTAGAAAATATTTTGTAATCTTTAGTTGATTTTTATTTTATTATTTTATTTATTTATTTTATTTTCTATTTTTGTGATTTTTTTGAAGATTTTTAGGATTTTTATATATTTTGGTTTATTTTTAATTTTGAAAATTGAATTTTTATTGAAAAGAGATTTTTATTTCGGATTTTTAGGGTAGGAAAATAGTAGCAAAATATTTTTATTTTATTTGTATTGAAAAGTAGTTGAAATTATCTTTAAAATGGTATGTTATGAATTTTTGTGTGATTTTTATTTATTTAATTATGAATTTTTAAAGTTTTAATGTATTTTATATTTTTGGATTTTAATATTTGATTGTTATTTTATTTTTGGGTTTATGTGTAAAATATGGAAAAATATAATAAGGGTGATTTTTGTAGGATTTTTTTAGAGAGTTTTTATATTTATTTATATGTTTTTAACGTTTGCTATATTTTTTGGTATTTTAAATGATTTATTAATGAAGGAAATTTTTTTATTTTTCAAAACTTTATTTAATATTGTATTTAGTATAGTATACAATTTTTTTATTTATTTTTATTTTATTTTTATGTTTTGTATTTCTATTTATTATGTATATAGTATGTATATTGGTTATATACAATAATAGGGGTATGTATGTGATAAGCAAGAAATAGGGAGCACAAGTGATATATGCAAAAAGTTGTGGGGAGTAGGCGTGCAAATAGCCCAGCTCGAACATGTTCAAGCACAAGTTCTCCACCATCCTTGACCTGCTTGGGTTATCGAGAAACACTAAGGGTTAATTTGCAATCACTCCATAGATTCTCGTGACCTCTCACGTGCTGCTGTAGAGCGGGTCCTGTTCATTATTTCAGAATTCACGACGGGTATTCCTGCCAAAAGGGTGCCGAAATTTAGAGCATGCCCATGCGAAGCACGCGCACTGCCTGAGTTAAGCACGTGGCGAACCGGTGTGCCTTGGATCATATTCGATCCAAGGGGTGGCGTGTAATCTGGGCAGATGAGATGTTCAATGAGACGTTCTTCCCTTTCACTGAACCACAGGCGGCAGAGCAATCAAGGATCTGATCTCCGTGGGTGGAAGGAGTTAGATCTGTGCGTCTTCAGGAGATGACTTCTCGGTATGTGAAAAACAAGAAGACGTGAATCACTAAGTAATGGCTTGACAAATCAGGCTCACTGTCGTTGCGGTGACTACTCAAACCTTCTCGTTGATCAACAATTAACCCACACAAATAATCAAGTAATTAAGAGCAAGAGTTAAAATTTATTATACCCTACTTAAGAATGTATAGTGGCAAGTAAGTAGGGGTCGAACACAGGAAGCGAAGGCGTAAAGTAGGCAAGACAAGAATCAAGCACCCAATGTCTTTTCTGATACTTAGCCAAATTGAAAATTTTTTGTGGGTTTTTAAATTTTATAATTTTTTTATTTTTTTTATTTTTTTAATTTTCTGATTTTTTTTATTTTTATATATTTTTCTATATTTTCTTTTTCTTTTAGAGTATAAAATAAGATATATATTCGATAAAGAAAAGAGAGGTAATGTATTTATAAAGTTAGGTAAAAATAAGCAAAATTCTGAAAATAAACATTTTTTTTTGCTTTTATAATTTTTATGATGTTTTTGTAATTTATCTAGATTTTTGCCATTTTTTGGTATTTTTAAAGTAAAAAATACTTAAAAAAGGGAACAAAATAAATAGCTGAGATTAAAATAGAGTTGAAAAATAGTCAACGTATTCAAAAATTCTCCAAATTAATTTTTAATTAAAGAGAACAAAATAAAGAAAATTTCAAAACATGAAATATATTTTTGTGATTTTTATGGATTTTTAATATTTTTATGAAAGTTTCTAGAGTTTTTATGTTTTCATAATTTTTCTTTTATATTTTTTAATGATTTTTGGCCTTGATAAAATACACTCAAACATACAATATATAATTGTTTTGGAATTTTCCAAATGGTTTTATATTTTTAAGGTATTTTAGAATGCAAACAGAGATGAAAATGCAAGTTTTTGATTATTTATAAATATTAAAATACATAAAAAAAATGTAAAATAAAAATATGACATGATAGAGGAATCAACATGAACCTAAGGTAATTTTTAGGGATTTTTTAGGATTTTATAGATGCATGAAATAAATACAAATAACAAAGAGAAATTACAGTACCAACATGGGCATTTTTGTAAATATGCGAAAGTTTGAGGGTCGACGTGCAATTTTCCCAAAAATATACTTTCTGAATCGAATATAAATACATGAACCCCTGAGGGCGTCCCTGCAAAATGACCCAAATCACGTGTCCGAACACGTGCACGACTGGCAAGGACCAATATGTATTTTTTACAGATGTCAGGGACTGCCTTGCAAAAAGTCTAAAAAGTTTGCACTTGATATAAAAGTTTGTTAACTAAACTCGAAATAATAGAACTACCAAGGACCTGGCTACAAAATGTCACGCCTCACGTGGACCAGTCACGTGAGGGGACGTGGCCAGGACCAAAATGAAATAAAGAAAAGTTGCAGGGCCTATATGTAAATATCACCAAAGTTTTTAAACGGTAGATGAAAGATTTAAGAATGCTAATTAAATACAAAAACTTCTCGGGTAAAGTTTGAAAATACCCAAGACTAGCGGATCCGACGGCAGATGCTCGGTCACTTGACACGTGTCGGCCGCTGGAGCGCTGATACCCCTTCGTGGATGAGCGACCAAGATTAAATCCTGATCCTTGATCGGACGGTGCATGAGAAGCAAATCGGACGACTGCTGAAAGATCTGGGCGCCTGTTCTTGATCCAATGGTCGAGGGATCCCTTCGACGAACTAGGAAGAACTCACGAGGAGCGAACTTCCCCAGCTTCGATCTTCCTCCTCCGTTGCTCGGTGGAACTCCAAAAAGGCCCGAGGTGTTCCTGCATGTCTCCTCTAGACGCTGGAAGCAACAGAAGGCGACGAGGTGGCCTGGCGTGCTCACATGGAGGTGGCGGAGCAAGGGGATAGAAGGAGCTTCGACGAATGCCAAAAATTTGCTCCAGACGATGCTGTGTCCTTTGTACCTGCAAGAAAGAGTGAAGGAGCCGGGGGCAAAGTGCCTCGACTCTGTCGGAGGGGGGAACGGCAGTGGAAGTGTGTGGGGATGATCAACGATGGCCGGAAAAAAACTCACGCTCCGGCCGTGCACAGATGATACAATTTCATGGTGATGCGGATAAGATCAGTAATTGATTTGAGCTAAGTCTGACTACTGAAGTCCTAAGGAACTCAAAGAATATAAAAGAGAAGAGAAAACACTCACCAAGGTGGCGCTAGCTATGAGCTTGGGCGGTGCCCTCCGGCGAGGTGGATCAGACTCGATTCGACACCTCCTCGACCTCCTGAAGGGTGCGACCAGTTCCTGCTGTCACCAAGAAGGTCACCGGGTCTTAGGTCTAGGATTGAGTGGTGGAAGAGCGATCCAGGCGTCAAGGAAGGTCAGGGATCTTTTTGAATGTGTTGACGGGGCGGCTCGAAGAACGATGGATCTGAGGCGCTTCAGTGATCCAAGGATGGAGGTGACATCTGGGCGTGTATAATGGATCTACGAGGATCAAAAGTAGTGAAGGAACCATCGCGAAAAAATGTAAGACGCGACCTTGAAAAAAGGTTGAAGATGGTCAAAACGACAGTCTGACACAAAGCCAGACCTCGGTCAGAGAGTTGACCGAGGTCAACCAATAGAGAATTCTGGTTGGTCCACATGGATCAACTAGAAAATTCTTGGCAAAAAAAGCTTTGTAAATTCATTTAAAATAGTAATTGAATTTATTTATTTTTTTTATTATGAAATAAAAATGTTTATTATTTTATAAATTATTTTATTATGATTTTTATTTATTTTTTCGAGGTATAAAATAACAAGTTCCCTTTTAAGGGCTATATAGATATATTTATCTATATATTTTAATGTTTTATTTTTATTTTGTATATTTAATTTTATTTATTTATTATTATTTTATATATTTTTAAATTATTTTTATATACTTAAATATATTTTTATTTTATTTTTTGATGTATTTTATACACTTAAATAAATAGAAGTATTAATTATACAGGTATATTTACAGGTATTATACCTATGTATTAAATAGAAGTATTAAATAGAAGTATTAATTCTATACAACATATTGACATACTCCGGCACGCATTTTATTTTTGTACAGGCCTGTCCACTTTTTTGGAGTTTTTTTGAAATACTATTTACAACAACATTTACATAGGGAGTTTTTCCTCTTGAGCCAGTAGACTATCCCTCTTTTGAAGCTTTATTGCAACCCACACTCTCCTGTCTTTAGAATTCCTCATCACTAGACAGGTTGGGGTGCACTTCCCTCCCTAGAGGAGGACAAATATTTCCACTTGTGTGCGTCTCATACCGGCTAATCCAACCCCCTCACCTTCCTACTGAGTCGAGCCATGTGAAAGGTGCAGGTGTCCAAGTTAGGTCATTATCAACAAGAGTCGTGCGTGTGCTCCGAAATACTCTACTTAGGCAGTCAAGAATACATTGAACCAAGTCTCGGGATCCTCAAAGAATTAAGTCAACTAGAGCTAAAGTACCTCAATTCCAACTCCTATAAGGTTCTTGTTATTAAGTAGATTTTAAAGTCCAACCAAGCTCCAATCTCCGGATTTTACTTAGGCTTGTTCAACTATCAAACTCAATATGAAAACTAATCATGCCATGCAAATGCTATGCGGAATGCAGAGAATATTTTTGTGATGCAAATTTCAAAGATTTTGAACTTTTTTTGGATTTTTGAAAAGGATGATGCATATGCATTTTTTGTATTTTCAAAAGGATTTTTCAAATGTTTTTGGTATTTTAATTTTGCAAATGTTTTTGGAGTTTTTGAAAACAAAAATATTTTTGATAAAAGCTAGGTTAAAATATTTACATGGGGAAGCTTCTCATATTTACAAGAATTAGATTTTAAGAATTTACAAGGGTAAATGGTCGATTTTATAAGTATATATAATAAAGAATTTCAGTGTAATGTATATATTCCTCAAACTAATTTGAAAAGGTTTTTAGAACAATTTTTGAAAAACTATAGTCCAAAATAATTTTTGAAAATATTTTTACAAACATGTACATGCATTTGAAAATCATTTTGCAAAGGTTTTTCAAACAGTATGTATAGATTTTTCAAAACATTTTTGCAACCATTTTCAAACCATTTGCAAATAGTTTCTCAATCATTTTTTTTTCACACAAAGAAAATAATTTTCAAAACAAAAATGTTTTTACAAATCAGGTGAAAATAATTTTTGCAAAATGTTTGAAAAATAGTTTGAAAATTTAAACAAAGATTTTCAAACTATTTTTCAAACATTTTGCAAAAAATATTTTCACCTGATTTATTAATCAATAAATACAAAAAGAATTTGAGGAATGATAACATCTTTTTATTAAGTGTTTTTAATGAATTTTATTAGGTGTATTTATCCATATTTATTAAGAAAAATATGAAAGTACGAGTTATGGCTAAAGTATGTACGCAATATATACGACCCCCCTATACATAGCTTGAGCTATGTCCTCATAGATCAGAGAGAAAAAGATAAGACATAACTCGTACTGAGTATAGGGAAAATCTAAGGAATATACATATGGATGAAGAAATGAATGTATCAATGAGAAGTTGACCGTCCCCCTATACTTAGGATCAAATAATCCTAAGTGTAGCAGGCTATACACAAATAGGGATGGTCAAGGGTGGAAATGAACAGATCGTACTCAGATTGTCTCCCCCTATACTTAGGTAAGATATACCCAAGTATAGTCAAGAAGAGGAGACAATGGAGAGGATCAAAGAATAGAAGAACTCAGGGTGCGCGCCCCCTATACTTAGTACAAAGTGCATCCTAAGTATAGAAGACTGATAACAAGGGGCGACACCTTTTTGATAGAAAAACAAAATAGAAAAGGAAAAGAAGAAAAGAAGAAAAGAAATCAGAAGATGGAATATGAACAACTCGGGATGTACATCCCCCCTATACTTAGGATAAAGTGCATCCTAAGTGTAGCAATGATGATGGAGATGACATCATGTTGGTAGAATAAGATATAAGAGAAGGAAAAGAAGAAAAGAATAAAGAAGGAAGCCATTCAAAAATATTTTGCTCTGCTTTGTCTTCTTCTTCTGTTTTGGAAATATCAGGCTCATCCTTATAGATTACGTGAATAGAGTCAACGACAGACATGAATGTATCATGTTCAAGGTAAGGCTTCAAAACCTGTCCATTGACCACAAATGGTTGTGCGTCAACTGACAAACTAGATATCAATACACTTCCATTGTCATACACATGCTTTACCATAAACGACCCAGTCCATTTTCTTTTTCAATTTACCTGAGAAGATCTTTAATTTCGCATCAAACAACCACACCTTCTGACCTGGCTCGAAGGACTTGCGACGGATATGCTTGTCGTGCCATGTTTTGACCTTCTCCTTGTACATCAGGCTATTGTCATATGCATAATCTAGGAATTCCAATAATCTATTCAGATCCAACTTTCGGTTTTTCTTGGCTTTTCTCAAATCCAAATTACAAATGTTGATGGCCCATAGAGATTTTTTGAATCAATTCAGCAGGTGATGCCATGGCTTCCATACACAAGGCGGTAGGGAGACATTACCAAGGGTGACTTGTACGCTGTTCTATAAGCCCAAAGAACTGAATTAAGCAACTGAGACCAGTTCTTGCGATTCGGACGCACAAGCTTCTGTAGAATTGTCTTGATCTCCCTGTTTGAACATTCAGCTATGCCATTGGACTGCGGTGGTAAGGTGAAGCAACACGATGTTCAATGCAGAATTCTTGAGTTAGCTTCTTCAACTCTCTGTTTATGAAATGACTACCCCCGTCAAATATTAGAATCTTGGAGATCCCGAGCCGTGCTATGATGTGATCTCTTAAAAATCGACAGACAGTCCTACTGTCGATGGTTCAGGTGGGGATAGCATCCACCCAATGACTTACATAGTCGACATCAAGTAGAATATATTCATAGCCATAGCTATTAGAAAATGGGATCATAAAGTCGATGCCCCATACCTCGAAGACGTCTGATATCTTAATGAATTTCAGAAGCGTCGTGTCTCTCATTCCTATGGTTCTGCCCATCCTCTGACAGTCAGTGCAGCATTTGACATAATGGTCTGTATCTCTGAATTGTGTAGGTCACCAGAGGCCACTCTGAATAACTTTTGCTTCCGTTCGTCTGCCTGAATGATGTCCACCAGAATCTTGGTCATGGCACAAGGCGAGGACACTTGGAACATCCTCCTGAGGAATGCACCTCCTCCAGATACAGTCTGTCCCCTCTCAAAATATGTAGGATCCTCCCACTGGTAGAAATGTATTTTAGACAAGAATTTATCTATTTTCAACTTCGGCCAATCCTATGGGATTCTCTTAGTCATGAGATAATTCACAATGTCTGCATACCATAAAAGCGAGGTGACTAACATAATTGCCTCATCTAGAAATGTCTCCGTGATTGGTTGCAGGCTCAACTCAGGAGATTCTGGTTCAGGAAGCCTCGATAAATGATCGGCCGCCACATTCTTTACCCCAGATTTGTCTCTGTTTTCAAGGTCAAATTCCTTGAGGAGAAGGATCCACCGAATAAGGCATGGTTTGGCATCCTTCTTCTGCTGTAGATACCGGATGGCCGAATGATCAGTGTAGATGATCACTTTGGATCCGAGAAGATAGGATTTGAACTTCTCCAAGGCAAAAACTACTGCTAGCAACTCCTTTTCGGTGACAGTGTAGTTTCGTTGGTCTTAATCGAGCATTCGACTAGCGTAGTGAATTGCAAATGGTACATTATATTTCCTCTGTCTGAGTACCGCACCGATGGCATGATCTGACGCATTGGTCATTATCTCAAAAGGTTGAGTCCAGATCGGTGGCTGCAAGACAGGGGCCTGCGTGATCAGTTCTTTCAGCTGATTAAAGGCAAGGAGCACACAATCATCTACAATGAAATCATTCTCCTTTCCTATCAACTCAGTCAAAGGTTTGGCCAATTTACTGAAAATCTTTGATGAATCGTTGGTAAAAACCGTCATGGCCCAAGAATGACCTGACGTGCTTGATTGTTGTAGGTGGATCAAGTTTAGAAATCACCTCCACCTTGGCCGGGTCAACCTCCATGCCACATTTAGAAACAACGTAACCCAACACAATTCCTTCTGTCACCATGAAATTGCTATTTTCCCACAAGAGCACCAAATTTACTTCATAGCACCTCCGTAAGACTCGGTCTAAATAATCCATACATTGATCGAAGGAGTCCTCGTAGATCGAAAAATCGTCCATAAAGACCTCAAGAAAGTTGCCCACCATGTCGGCAAAAATTGCTAGCATACACCTTTGATATGTGACTGGGGCATTGCAAAGCCCGAACGACATCCGTCTGAACGCATATGTACCAAAAGGACATGTGAACGTGGTCTTCTCTTGGTCTTCAGGAGTGATAGCAACTTGATTATACCCAGAGTATCCATCCAAGAAGTAGAAGTATTCCTTCGCAGCCAATCTCTCCAAGATCTGGTCTATGAAGGGTAAAGGAAAGTGGTCCTTCTTGGTGGTGAGATTAAGTCTTCTATAATGCATGCGCACTCGCCAAGAAGTGGGTACTCTGGTCACGATCTCCTCTCCTTTATCATTATTTATGATGGTGATCCCTGATTTCTTTGGCACCACATGCAGAGAGCTCACCCATTTGCTATCGGAGATGGGATAAATGAATCTCGCATCGTGCCATTTATGGATCTCTTTCATAACAACCTCCCACAGATTAGGATTGAGTCTTTCTCTGAAGTTCTCAAGAGGGTTTCCAATCTTCTTCCAGGAAAAAGCGATGCGAGCACAAAGATGGGATTGATCCCATGGAGATCTGAAGTTCTCCAGCCCTATTGTCTTGCGGTTGCATTCAAGAACCTCCATCAAACGAGATTCTTGGTCTACGGTCAGATGCACATTGATAATGATCGGGTACATGTTAGGTTCTCCCGTAAGAAAGGCATATTTCGTATTAGAGGGCAAGGGTTTCAACTTTGGCGGTGTCGGAGCTGCTTCATAATTGACTTCATATATTAATTCAGGTGGTGATTCTTTCATCTATTCGGCATCCACCATGCTCCGTTTTGCCTCCTCATTCAAGTCTTGACAGAATGTTTCCGTAATTTCCTTGTCATCACAAGATTCTTCAATAATTTGCTCTTAATCTTGGAGGCACATCGCCCCCACAAAGTCTCATTCAGTGTGTCAACAAGCACCTCATCCTGATCGATAAGGGAAATTCGACTGCGGTCTCTAATCCTCCTCGGGGCAGAGGAGTTCATGGATCTCATTGTCATCCAAGAATATGTTGGTGTCTTGAATTTTCGCCCGAAAGTCACAGTCTTCAGAATACTCAATCACCCTTGCACATGATGCAAATGTTCCTTTTGGTGGTGCTACGTCATACAGGGTCTCTACTTCGATTGTTTCGCTTCCAATGCCAAAAGTAATTTTTCCAGTCCCATAATTAACCACTGCGTTCAACGTTCGCAGGAATGGTCAACCAAGTATTATTGGGGTTAGGAGCAATGGAGAGGGACATCCATATCTAGTACCACAAAAATCGGCCGGGAACTACTTCCCTGAACCGTGACTATCATGTCCTCCAACAGCCCCAAGGCCGCTTAACTGATTTGTCTGCAAACTGCAGAATCATCTTTGTAGGTTTGAGAGGTCCTAGCTTGAATTCTGTAAGCAGTGAGGTTGACATCAGGTTGACAGAAGACCCGATGTCGAGCAATGTACGTTCAAACTCCTGATTAAACATCTGACAACACACAAGAGGTGCTACCATATATGGCTTCTTATTCGAGAGGTTGCTGATGGCATTAACTGTAGCCATTGTGAGGATGTACTTTTCGGTGCCACCCTTATTCCTGGAGTTATGAGGGTGAGGCCTGCGCCTGGTTGTGCATGCATCTTTCAATCCTTTCTTCATGGTGGGCATGTACTCAAGAGCTTTCTTCATGGGCATGTTCAACACTAAATTCTGAATAATCTCTATGATGGCAGAATCAGACAAAGCATTTTTCAATTTTTCATTTTTTTGTGTTTTTTTCATTGCTTATGGGAAGGAAATATTCACAGGATCTCCCACAATGTCATTCAAAATAATGTTCATATTGTTGTTTACAGGTATATGGTAAAAAGGAATGGAATCATCTACAATGTGTGGACCAAAAACTGCAGGCTCGACTTATGGTGCTGGCATTGGACTCGCTGCAAGTGCAGGATTCCTCCTATCAGGAGTTGGTTCTGGGGCAGGAGCAGGTGTCTCCAATGCTGGCCTATCTCCACGAAGTTGCTGCAATCTTTTTGTGTTTTGTTGTTTTTTCTTCATTTTTTTGTGTTTTTCTGGTGGTGGTGCTCCTCCAAAAATACTTCTTTACCCTTGCGTTGGTTGGACTAACAATTCCCCATCAGATGCAAGATGCTTCCCTTCACCGTCGCCGATGGATGGAGTGTCCTACCACTCCTGAGAGTAACAACATTAAATAAAAAGTAATTTAATTCACCTGAATCGGGTAGGACACTGCCAGCTACCTGCTCTTTGCGTCGGACATTGTTCAGGTTAGCTTCGACTTGAGTAAGGATGGCTTTTTTCGCAACCGTCAAATCCTCGATCTTCTGGTTCATCTCAGCCATGTCTTTAGCAATTGCTCAAGACAAGCAAGGGTCGGGTTCACCAGCACAATCTTAGAAGAGTCCCCCTGATGGGGCCTAGGATGAGGGTATGAAGGGTGAGACTGTGACTGGTATCCCTGTGAGAATTAGTGAGGAGGTAGGTTAGAGGAATATTGTGAGTTCTGTTGATGAAACGGAGCAGTCGGTTGCTGATGATATCCTCGACCGTGATATCCTGATTGTTGAGGACTGTTCTGATAATTCTGTCTCCAGGTGTTACCCTGAGACAGAGGCTGATGCTGATACGAGGGCTGGAAGGGTCTCCCACCTTGCTGCTGCTGGTGATAGGGCATGTTGCCCATGTTCTAACCCAGAGAATGTCCCTGAGGACAGGTAAGTTACGCTTCATTGTTCCATACACCATTGATTTCTTGGATCAGTGACGGGGGTGGAGAGAACTGCTCGGAGTAAGCTGGATGGGACTCAGGCTGATATACAACTATCTGTGTTTGAGGCTGCGGGGGCTGCTCTGGAACCTGGACGTAATACACGTTCTGAATAGGTTGGGGTTGCGGTGGAGTCGGCAGAGGTGTTTGATGCAGTGAAGGCTCCTTCTTCTCAGCGTACGACTCGATAGTGGCAAACATTGAGTTGCACATGTTGGCATTCAGAGCTCGAACGAGATGCTCCAGCTGCTGGGAAATCAGGTCAAGCTTTTCCATCCCTGGGTCCTTTTCTCAATCACTGATAATTTTTCGAGGTCCTGTGACCTCTTCTCAATGATGTCCACCTTAGACAGATGGCTCCTGATGATGCTCAAGTTGGAGCTCTCATCCCTGTCTTCGGTGTGAGTAGCCATGTCTACGAGCTTGCTGATGGCGGCTGGCATCTTCATGTATTCTCAGGACAAGGATTGAGCGACTTCTCCTTCAATCATTTCTCAAAGACGTTCTACACCACGTCTTCGTCCTTGTTAAAGTGGGAGCCATCGCAAGCGGCATCGATGAGCTTTTGGATCTCAAGTGTGAGCCCACCAAAGAAGTGTTGTACAAGACTAGTCTTTGGGATCTCATGGTGAGGACACTTCTCCTAAAGATCTTTGAATCTTTCCCATGCTTCATGGATAGTTTCGTGGAGTTACTGGCAGAAACTGGAGATGTGGACACACATCTGGTTCAAACGACCGAGAGGATAGAATTTGTGGAGAAATGCAAATTTGAGCTCCTCCCAGGTCATGACTACCTTCCCCAAGTGATCGACTCAGTACAAGGCCTTATCTTGAGGCTGAAGGGAAAGGCGATTAGCTTGACTACCCCCAAAGGAATTCCGGGGTAGTGAGCAGTAACATAGATGAGGCCGAACTTCTTAAGATGGATATATGGTTCCTCAATGGTATTCCAATGGAATGTGGGGAGCAGAGAAAGAAACTGCGGCTTCAGCTCGAAGTGGGCGTGCATTTGTGGAATTTGGATCCACTCAGTGATGCGGCGTGCTTCAGGATTGTATGTCTGCTTCATCGTCGGCTTCGGCTGCTGGGGGTCTACATCCCATTCTATCAAATTCAGGTCTTCCAACTGAAAGTTCATCTCCGGCTCCTCCAAAGTTGAACTCTTGGTCAGGATTTAGCTCATCCTCTCTTCGGCCATCTCTTGCATCGACCCTCCTCCTCAGATCACTCAGCATATCTTGGAAGGCGATCTGGGCCAGGGCTTGGTTGGTCAACTACTGCTGGATGCTTGTATGGATGCCAACAACTGACTATTAACATCATTCTGAGTGGTATACTGCCCTTCCCCAGGGTTGACTTCTGCTTTAGTTTAGGGCTGTGCCCCTTTCCCCTTCCACTGACCATCTCAGATTCTGCTTGACTTGATGCCTCGAAATCGGGCTCTCGGTCTGCACATGGAAGAATGCCACGATCAGTCTGAATTGCAACACCAGATGAAGAAAAATATTTTGTGTTAAGATCAATATAGAACTTCGTTAAGGATGATCAATATAGAATTTCGTTAAGGATGGCGATGTATAAGGAGATGAAATCAATGGCCATCAAAAACGAACATAGTTCGGGACAAGAGTGATCCCGATTTATGAAGAAGGAGGGGAGTCTGGAGATCGGTTCACAGAGTTTGAACTAGGTTCTCGGAAATCGCCCCTATGTATTGGAGAAGGCAAGCATATGGAACTGATGTGGGTGTCCATAGAGTCTCGACCAAAATGTCCATTCGTTGCCATCTCGAAGGTCAAGCAGAAGATCGATGTGGATGAAAGATACGGAGGTCAACAAGAAACAAAGGGAGCGTAAAATAGTAGAAGGCCCACAATGAGCAACGGTCAAATGAAAGGAGAGAAAAATGGCGCAAAGTTGCGATGTTTTTGATTCTTGACCTTAATAAGACTAATCAATCAAACCTCAAAGCAATGGATTCTCCAACTCGACCCGTGAAGCCGTGAAGGTTCCGACAATTATCTTTGTGATTTTTAGATTTGAATTCAGGCAATTATCTTGTAACGAGTCTTAGAACGCTACGCTTATAGAGAGTGTAACACCATAAACGTATCCGTATTTGTCCTCCTCTTGTGTAACCTATAGTCTGCACTTTTTGTGGTCCTTGTAACCCTTCCTGGATCCCTACTCAGCCAAAGAAATTGAGGGAGGGAGCCGATAGGCGAAACCAATACTTCAGAACTCACGCGCAACGGAATCGCCCGTGACCGTGCAACAACCTACTCAGACGCAAGATGATGAGACATACACCCCCGTGAAGGCGTGGCCTTGCTCGATACTTGAGACAAGGTCAATGCTCTACACAATAGAGAGTCATCATTGACGACCCAAGCCCAACTCGTCGAGCGTACGATAGAAGTGGCCAAGTACTTCGGAAATCCAAGCGATACACAAGGCAGCCACATACTGGGTTTTGGGCTCTAATCCTTACGACATCGCTCACCTCACTGGGAAGGAAACCTTCCTATGCAACTGAAAATAAATGAGGGCTTTGCTCACCCCAAGGCAATGAGTCCAATAAATCAATTTATTTAGATCAAGTATTTTTGACAATCCCTTTTTTAGTTTTTTGTGTTATAACTTGTTTTGAGTAGATTCAATACAAAGGCCTAAACGTTTTGGTATTTTCTTTGATTTCTAATTGATCCAAATACAAAGGGAGAAGATCGGAAAGCAATGCAAGGCGACACAAAGATGGAAATCTTCACCTTAGTGCCTATGTGTGAATGCTCAGTTAGAAGACTTACAGTGCCCCCAGTTCTCTCCATGCGGATGCAAAACAAGAATTATAAACCTATACTAAATGTCGATGCACACAGGAACCGTCCTATGCAGGCAATTGCTACACGTGAAGAACCAAATGCTAAGTACTCAGAATGAAGACTAAGTCCGAGGTCTCTGATGCTGATCAGTGCCTGCCACAACGGGTCTTGCACGCGCTGTAACGACCTCTAGCGGCATGGGGCTTCAAGACTGAGTACTATAGCAATTAATTATATTATGTCCAAACGTTAAGACTATAGGTGCATGCAATGGTTATTAGGTGTTTGTCCTTAAATTACATGATCAAGCACGCCTAAAGACTAAGGTCTCATTCCACAAAAGAAAGAAAACAAAATCGGAAATCAAAATAAAAAAATACGGAAAACGCGCCAAAACTGCATGAGCCTCCAAGTGAACAAACACTTGGAAATTGGGCCCGAATGTCCAAAGTCCTGCGTAGCTGTATTATTACAAATTTATAATCAATAAATCTCTCTCTGAAAAAATAAAAAAACCTAACTATCCTTTCTCTCTCTATCTCCTCCTTCTCTCTCCTGCTGACCAAGGTAGAATAGCCGGCTCTGCTTCCCAAGGTTGAGTAGAATCATCTAGGCGATCCTCCTCGGTCCGTGGTCCCTCGCAAGAAGACAAGAGAAAGATGTCAGACAATTTACAACTTAATAATCAAATAAAGTGAGATACTAAGAAAGTAAAAAGACAAAGATCTACTCTACAAGTTGATGCTCCGCAGCAATGGCACCATTTGAAAAACGAGAACAAAGGAGTCGTGAAGTAATGGCCTGACAAATCAGACTCACTATCGTTGAGACGACTACTCAAACCTTCTCGTTGATCAACAATTAACCCACACAAATAATGAAGCAATTAAGAGCAAGAGTTAAAATTTATTATACCCTACTTAAGAATGTATAGTGGTAAGCAAGTAGGTGTCGGACACATGAAGCGAAGGTGTAAAGCATGCAAGACAAGAATCAAGCACCCAATGTCTTATATGATACTTTGCCAAATTGAAACCTTTTTCTAGGTTTTTAATTTTATAAACTATTTGATTTTATTTTTGATTTTATATTTTTTATTTGATGTTTAATTTGATGATTTTTTATATTTTTATATTTTTTATATTTTCTTTTTCTTTTAGAATATAAAATAAGATATAGATATATTCGATAAAGAAAAGAGAGGTAATGTATTTATAAAGTTAGGTAAAAATAAACAAAATTCATAAAATAAAATATTTTTTTGCTTTTTATAATTTTATGATGTTTTTGTAATTTTTCTAGATTTGTGCTATTTTTGGTATTTTTATAGTAAAAAGTACTTAAAACAGGGAATAAAATAACTAGCTGAGATTAAAATGGAGATGAAAAATAGTTTAGTTTCAAAAATTATCCAAATTAATTTTTAATTAAAGAGAATAAAGTAAATAAAATTTAGGAAATATATTTTTGTGATTTTTATCTATTTTTAATATTTTTATGAATGTTTTTAGAGTTTTTATGTTTTTATGAGTTTTCTTTTATATTTTTTAGTGAATTTTGGCCTGGAGATAAAAGACACTCAAACACACAACATATAATTTTCTTGGGATTTTTCAAAAAGTATTTATATTTTTTAGGTATTTTAGAATGCAAACAGAGATGAAAATGCAAGTTTTTAATTTTTTATAAATATTAAAATGCAGAAAAAATGTAAAATAAAAATATGAGATGATAGAGGAATGCAACGAGAACCTAAGGTAATTTTAGAGATTTTTTAGGATTTTGTAGATGCATGAAATAAATACAAATAACAAAGAGAAATTAAGGTACTAGCAGGAACATTTTTGTAAATATGCGAAAGTTTGAGGGCCGACGTGCAATTTTTCGAAAAATATTAAACATGTTCAAAAAGTTTCTGGACCAAATATAAATACGTGAACCCCTGAGGGCGTCCCAGCAAAATGAACCAAATCACGTGTTTGAACACGTGCACGACTCGCTAGGACCAATATGCAGTTTTTACAAATGTCAAGGTTTGCCAAGCAAAAAGTCCAAAAAGTATGCACTTAATATAAACGTTTGTAGACTAAACTCGAAATAACAGAACTACCAAGGACCTGGCTGCAAAATGTCATGCCTCACGTGCACCAGTCACGTGAGGGGACATGGCCAGGACCTAAACGAAATAAAGCAAAGTTGCAGGGCTTATTTGTAAATATCACCAAATTTTTTAAACGACAGATGAAAGATTTAAGACTGTTAATTAAATACAAAAACTTCTAGGGTAAAGTTGCAAAATACCCAAGACTTGCGGATCCGACGACAAATACTCGGTCACTTGACACGTGTCAGCCGCTAAAGCGTCAATGCCCCTTCGTGGATGTGCGACCAAGATTAAATCCTGGTCCTTGATAGGACGGTGCATGCTAAGCAAATCAGATGACTGCTGAAAGATCTGGGTGCCTGTTCTTGATCCAACGGTTGAGGGATCCCTTCGACGAATTGGGAAGAACTCGCGAGGAGCGAACTTCCCTAGCTTCGATCTTCCTCCTCCGTTGCTCGGTGGAGATCCAAAACGGCCCGGGGTGTTCCTGCGTGTTTCCTCTAGACGCTGGTAGGAACAAAAGGTGACGAGGTGGCCTGGCGCGCTCGCACGGAGGTGACAGAGGAGGGGGACTGAAGGACCTCCAGCGAATGCCAAAAATTTGCTCCAAACGACGTTGTGTCCTCTGTACCTGCAAGAAAGAGTGAAGGAGTCAGGGGCAAAGTGCCTCGACTCCGTAGGAGGGTGGAACGATGGTGGAAGTGTGTTTGGATGATCAACGATGGCCGAAAAAAAGCTCTCGCTCCGGCCTTGCACAGATGATGCGATTTCGTGGCGATGCGGATAAGATTGTTGATCGATTTGAGATAAGTCTGACTACTGAAGTCCTAAGGAACTCAAAGGATATAAAAGAGAAGAGAAAACACTAACCAAGGTGATGCCAGCTACGAGCTTGGGTAGCGCACTCTAGCGAGGTTGATCCGACTCGATTCGATACCTCCTCGACCTCCTGAAGGGTACAACCGGTTCCTGGTGTCACCAGGAAGGTCGTCGGGTCTTAGGTCTAGGAATGAGTGGTGGAAGAGAGATCCAGGGGTCAAGGAATGTCGAGGGTCCTTTTGAATGTGTTAATGGAGCGGCTCGAAGAACGATGGATCTGAGGCGCTTCTGTGATCCAAGGATCGATGTGACATCTATGCGTGTATAATGGATCTACGAGGATCAAAAGTAGTGAAGGAACCATCACGAAAAAGTGTAAGATGCAACCTTGAAAAACGGTTGAAGATTGTCAAAACGATAGTCTGACACAAAGCCAGACCTCCGTCAGAGTGTTGATCGAGGTCAACCAACATAGAATTCTGGTTGGTCCACGTGGACCAACCAGAAAATTCCTGGCAAAAAAGCTTTGTAAATTCATTTAAAAATACTAATTGAACTTATTAATTTTTTATTATTAAATAAATTTTTATATTATTTTATAAATTATTTTATTATGATTTTTATTTATTTTTTCGAGGTATAAAATAACAAGTTCCCTTTTAAGGGCTATATAGGAATATTTATCTATATATTATAATGTTTTAATTTTATTTTGTATAGTTAATTTTATTTATTTTGTTTATATTTGATATATTTATAAATTGTTTTTATAAACTTAAATATATTTTTATTTTATTTTTCTGATGTATTTTATACACTTAAATAATTAGAAGTATTAATTATATAAGTATATTTACAAGTATTATACCTATGTATTGTATATAAGTATTTTAATTTTATGTTTTATTTATGTTTTTATTCTTGTTTTAATATACACATATATTATAAATAATATTTACAAAATTATAAAAATATAGAATTAACAAAATAAAGAATAATAAATAAAATGAATATTTTAATCAGTACAAGTATACAACAGGGGTCCAAAACTCAACTTTCAAAAAGTAGCTAAGAAAAATATGAAACCACCTTCATTAAATAGCTTATTAAAAGTTATATACAATTAAAGATGATTTTGATACATTTGGAGTTTTTATTTGAGAGATACAGGCCTGGGAAGTTTGGATTTTGGAAACTTATTCATATCAAAAATTTTTATCTGTACATTCTTTTTGTGTGAAATCAATTTTGTATTTTTCAATATTTAATTATCTACAACTTTCATGTACAAAGTTTGTTTATTTAAATTATAAAAAGTGGAACTAAAAAAAGGTCCCAAAATGAATAAAGAATGAATTAAATAAAAGGAATTTTTATTGGTTTTGTGGCTCTTATCTCCCCCTACTTTATTCCTTGTCGACCTAGTCATCGAGATGCCTAGGTCTCGAGATTTCGGGTCGTGAAATATTTACAATATTTTATTCTTTTTCTTTTCTTTTATTTATTCTATAATTTGGCACTAAAACAATAATTTATACACAATTTACACAAATATGCATGAATGCTAAAATGCATGAATTAATAGTATTTACACGTATTTACTGGGGTTTTTAAGGTCAAAAATGATAGAATAAAGATGATGAAACGTAGATTCATCAGTATGTTGCTTTTTTTAATGATTGTGTTCTTCAGATGCTTCGTGTGTGATCTTCGACATTGATCTCAAAGTTATGAAGTTCTTATCGCAAGTGATCATCGAGCGGTAGAGGGAATTAATTGATGGTTCTATAATCACTCAAACCTATAGGTGAAGAGGATTGCTTCCAAGTTCTTTGTTCCTCGATGGATCGAGATAATGTTCTAGGTACCGGTCATACAAAAGAAGCGATGGCTCGAGGTCGAAGCCCCAGCTCGAAACCTAGTCTAAGAGAGGTGATGGGTGATGGATGATGATCTCAACGATGAACATGGAGGGAATAAGGAAGAAGGTGAAATCGATGGTTGGATGTGAAGATCAAATATAAAAATCAACATAGATGTCGATATTTGAGGATAGAATGAGGAGAAGGAAAGAGGAAATGGAAGAGGAGGAGAATGATTACGGAACTCTAACCTTGAATGGATTGTGGATGGGAAGTTGTCGTCTGTCGACGACAGAGCTTGGTTGAGCTCCTGCTGTCTTGACCTCTACGTGCGGCGGTTGCGGAGGCTGAAGTGGCACAAGAGATTGTGGGCCACACTGGATCACATCGAAACTATCTCCCCTCCACAGCATCGCTCGACGGCGTATAAATGCGGAGCCCTGTCACTACTCCCTATCTAACGCCAGAGCTAACAGAATAAGAGGAGGAAGGAGCGCCTGTGGAGGAGATGATGTGGAATCACCTGGAAACAAAGCTCCGACGAGCTCAATGGTTGTTGCCTACTATGGAGGAGGCGACCTCTGGTGGCTTAATGTGTGGCGGGGCAAAGCCCCGTCGCGGAAGAGATCACGCCACAACTCCTCTCTCGTCCTCGCTCGACGGAGGTCAGATCCGGAGCTCACATGAACTTAGAGGTGCGTTAATGGTGGATAACCAGAGATGTAAGGGAGTTGGGGGTATAAATAGAGAGGTATCTTGGAGGCAACGATAGTGGATGGGGTCACCGGAGATGGAGTCCGGTGTCCTCGGGGTTGTTACGTCAACGGCTAACGGACGAGCAGTTGAGGATGTTGGGCGGCTGGAGGAAGAGGAGTTGTAGGAAGGAGGGTCAATGGCGCAAGGGGAAAGGGAAGAAGGCGTGTGAGGGCATGCGGTGCATGCGAGAAAAACAAGATCAACAAATAAAATAATTAAATAAGTAATGAATTTAATAAGTAGTTTAAATTAATTTAAGAAATCATTAGATAGCTAATTACGTAATCAAATAAGTAAATAAATAAATATATATAGTTAAAGATATAATTATTTAAACATTTAAATAACTTAATAATAAATTAATAAATAAATTTTATTTTATTTAGTAATAGAATATTAATAAAGTAAATAAATATGATGGATGTCCTACATTAAATAAGAAAAAATTAGAGCACATTATACATTATTTATTTTAATTTAAGATAGAGTATTAATATATTAAATAATAGGGTTTTTATCAGTTGTGACCCTCTAAGATATTGCAATTTCAGTTATGGCCCTTCCTTTTTTGGAATATTAGTTATGCCCCTACATTCTTGCAAAATTCGCAGTTGTGCCCTTCTGTTAAGGTAACTTAGGGGCATAACTGATATTACAAAAGTGCAAAACTGTAAATTTTGCAAGAAGGTAGGGGCACAACTGATATTTCAAAAAAGGGAGGGGCATAACTGAAATTGCAATATCTCATAGTGGTACATAAAAACCCTAAATAATAATATAAGTTACGGTACATTGTACATTATACCAATACGGTCTCGAAACTCACATTTTACATATTAACTTCGATTTTAGCGAAATTAGAATCATTTTGTAGATAGTTGAATAATATGAATTTTAAGATTGGGGTTGCCTAATTCGGAGTTCATACGACAGAGTTATGAGATCCGGAAAATTTAGGTAGCGGCTTCGTGGCTTCGGGTTATAGGTATTTTGGCTTAAATTATATTTTTATGTTTTAATACATTTTTTGAGGATTTTTAGAAAAGAAATTAAGTTGACCAAATTTACGGTTAATTAATTAAAAATCTTGGAAGTTTCTACATATAGTACAAATATACAACGGGGCCTAAATGCCAAAACTCACATGTTCTATTCTAATATTTTTAATTTTTTTAATAAATAGTATTGTTAATAAAACGAAGTTTAAAAGTAAGTTTGGTCCGTTTTGAGTTTTCTATAAATAGTTATGAACCTCGGAAGTCGGCTTTTGCGTCTTTTCGATCCATTATAATATTTTATTTTTGTGATGAATTGTTTTTCTGATATTTTTATTAAATAATATTTATTTTTGTGAACAACTTTTGTAAAAGAATTATTTCAATTTAGATTTTCTAAGTGATAAATAAAATAGGTGAAATATTTAAAATGTGGAAAATGGATAAATTGTATTTTTAGTCTTGCTTTTCTTGATACTTTTTTATGTTAGGATTCTTATCTCCCCCTACTTATTTATTTTGTCGACCTTGTCAATATTGACCTAGTCTCAGGGTTAGGATTAGTCTATAATATTTTATATCTATGGCCTTCTTTTCTTTTATTTTTCTTTTTATCTTTATTATTTTATTTTGGATAAAATAAGTGTTAAATATAGAATATTAATATTTATGATTGGAATGATAATTAGATGGAATTAGTGATTATTTACCTGCATTTTACCAAGGATTTTAGCCAAAATGAAAGAATAAAGGCGATGAATCACGGATTCATTATTCCGCTATATTTTACCATTGATAGTCCCCTTGCAAACAATTATTCCCAAAATAAGTGTTAGAAAAAAGAAAAATAAAAGAACTTAGAGCATGCTTGTTTCTTTAAACCGAATCTCACTTCACCCAAAATCTAGAACTTAGATTTAGAACTTTACATTATTAGTGTGTCAGGACTCTATTAGAATTAGGATTTAAGTCTCAACAGGCCTCAAGTTTCACAAATCCTTATCCAGGTTCATCTAAAAAGCCAGCTCAGATCCACTATCCATGACTCAAACTTTTCATCTTTGAAAGCAACTTGTATTATGTGTGAAAGGTTTTAGCTCTTCCTGCTTAGAGAATCAAAGAAACTGCCCATCCTAGTAATACACTCCCATTGGGCCCTCATCGAGCTACTCGATCCTCGAGGAGGGGGTATTTCCTTCTAAGATCATATCGTGTTGTGTCCACAATCGAGTATAGGAAGAAGATAGAAGAATGAGAAGAGAACTTGAGTATGATCAGTGTAATCACATCTTTTTTGAAGCCTAGCCAGTTTAACCAAGTCTCCACTAAGACAATGCACGCTTTTTGAAGCTTGGAACATTGTGGTCATTATGGTATTTGGTGTATTTGGTTTCTTTTTTATAGAAATGATTATTGCACTTTATATATCTTTTATGCCCTAACGGATATAGCATCTTTTCATTCCATCCATTTTTTGAGGTCTTGGAAAAATTGTGCTAGCAGATCATTCCCTCATCCGAAGCTTTATTTCAACCCCAATCTCTGTTGTCTTAACATTAGCGCCACTAGACAAGGATGGAAATGCACTGTCGAAATGGATTGCCTTTCGTAGCCCCATGCAAGTTGAGCTAAATGTAGAGTGCATGAGTTCAAAATTGCTTTAAATGGAGAAGAGTTAAACGGATGACACCACGTTTCTACTTAGGCACTTAAAGTTGAATTCCAAACAAGGTCTCATGGAACGCAAAGAATTAAGTCTAAAAGAGCTGAAGAGTCTCAATTCTAGTTCCTAATAAAGTCCTTTTAGAATTAAGTGGATTAAGGACTAAACCAAGCTCCATCTCTTGGACTTAGATCCATTCGGTTCAAGAATCATACTTGTTCTGAAAAATGCTAATGAATGCAATAATTTTTTATGAAGTAGATTTTTTTGGATTAAGCTTTTTAAGTAATTTTTAAAGAAGTTTGAAAAATTTTAGTGAATTTAAAAACTTTTCAAATTTTAAGTGTTCTTTGAAAGAGTTAGTGGATTAATTCTATTTACATAAATTTTACAAGAGTTGTATACAATTTACAAAGTATTTTCTACAACTTTTACATACACAAGATTATATAGCTTTTATACAAGATTTTAAAAGGATTTTATTTACAATTTTTTAAGGATTTTATCAAAGTATTTTACAACATTTTTTAATACAATTTTAAAGCCATTTTTATATGTCATATTTATGATTTTCTTACGACTCTTTAAAAAACCAAATATACACCCATACTTTTAGAGAGCCATATTATTAAAAATACAATAAAGTATGAGTTATGCTTTCTAAAGTATATATGGTATATATATACGACACCCCCTATACTTAACGTGAACTATGTCCTCATAGTGACCAAAGAAGCGGCAAAGGAAGACATAACTTGGGCTAAGTCTAGATCGGTGAAGAGAATCCTATACTACAACAAATTAAAGAATAACGAATAAACGAAGTCGTTAACATATTCAAAACCGAAGATGATCGAGGTCAAAAGAATGTACACACTCAACGGCTCGACTTGTCCCCCCATACTTAGTGTAAAATATGCTTAAGAATAGATAAGAATATCAAAAGGTGAGGGACAAGCGAGAGAGCATATGATACAAAAATCGAAAACAATCAAAAGACGATATGAACGATATTACCACCCCATACTTAGGGTAAAGTACACCCTATGTATAAGCAACAACAGGGGTAATAGAACAGAATGATATGAACAACAATGATATCTACAACGCCCTATACTTAGGACAAAGCACATCCTATGTATAGCAAAATTTTTAGATGAAACCTAAGAGTGTAAGACAAACGAAGGAAGAAGAATAAAATCAAAAGTATATATACAAAATGAACGGATTGTACAAGCTCAAGAAAGACAAAAAGCGGCCTTCTTGTGTGACATATGGATGATATACTTTACAAGAGTCAGGTCGACATCAAGGTCATCCTCAGAGACATCCATATCTGAATCAGAAGATCCCTGACCTGTGGTGAGGAGCGGCCAAAATGGCCGAAAAGATGGACAGAATCTACCTCTAAAAGCTGCTCCATGGTCTCTAAAGTAGACTCAAGAA
Source organism: Ottelia alismoides (assembly GCA_037367405.1). NCBI lineage: Eukaryota > Viridiplantae > Streptophyta > Magnoliopsida > Alismatales > Hydrocharitaceae > Ottelia > Ottelia alismoides. The sequence goes on along the minus strand of JAZKJV010007468.1, from coordinate 193,373 downwards.
AGAGGTCAAATTCTGCGGCAATCTGATTAATCTCCTCACTGTTGACACGATTTTTCACGTTTTAAAAAGATAATTTCATCAAGTCATTGTCGTTCCCTGAAAAACCGCAATCAAACAAATAATATTACAACTACAAGCATGATGAAAATATAAGAGATGTATAATGCAAGTAGAGGTTTGTATCCGCAGGGACAAAGTAAACTCACTCTTTTTGTTCTTCTTTAAAGCTTGATTCGAATTTAGATCTTTTGCGACGAAAGACAAATGATGGAAAAATATGATCTACGGTGAAAATATTTTTGCCAACTGAAACGAAGTAATTGTGATTATAAATGCGATTTAAGGGAAGAAGTAGGGGATGAATCGCAAATGAGTATAGAATGATAGCGTAACACTCGTAATAAATCAAGATGGAAAAAATATAAACTCACAATGCATGTATTGAAAGGGAACTTTGAGAAGAGTTTACAGAACAAGATGCTTCCAAATTTAGTTTTAGATTAAACATCAATGTAAAAATTCCATGAGATGAAATAAAAATGAGAAAGGGAGTGCTTCTCTGTCCGGATGCGAAGTGACAATGATGGTGGCGACGGCGACTATCAAGTGGGTTGCTGGCATGCTCCAAAGCAAGGGAGGTATGCGAGGAGGTGGTCGCGAGCTAGAGCGTGAAAGGGGAGAGGTGCAGGTCGCTGGCCACACAAGGTGGAAGAAGAGGAGCTGTTGGAGTGCGCTGGAGGCTGCAGGCCATCATGGAGGAGCTACGGGCGGCGAAAGAGTGCAACATGGAGCTGCTGGCTGTGCGCTAAGGAACAAAGAGGAGCTGCGGGCTGCGGAGGAGTGCATTGTGAGTTGCCTGGGGAAGAGAAAGCCATGACTGGAGAGGTGTTCGTCCTTGCGAAGATGAGGTATGGTTGTAGCACTTTTTCACATATGCATGAGGAGAGGGTATCAGGGAGAGAGAGTGAGAGTTTGCAAGGTTGGAGGAGAGACATTGGGGTGGAGTGCGTGAGTCCTTCTTCCATTCATGTTCGTATGCTTTTATAGTTGTAATATATGGCTCTTGTTCCTACAAATAAAAGAGAGCATGCAAATAAAGACAAAAGAATTGATTACATGCATGGGGAATATATGCATGGGAAAGGATACCAATGTGGCGGGCTCCATGCATGAGAAGGAGAGAGAAGTTAAGAAGAGTCTTCATTGCACATGGGAAATGCTTTTGGTGAATTTGCAAGAATCAACCTCACATTTTCTTTCCAAGATAAAATTTCAATAGAAATTGTAATTCCAAACCAATGTGTTGGTTTTTAAATATTTTTCTCTCCATCTCTCTTGTATCAATATAATTTTAATGAAGTCTAGATTTAAGTTATATTTTGATGATGAACACAGATAATTATCAATCCCAGTGCTAGATGTAGTTCATAGATATATTTATATGGGATTTTATCACTTGTGCCCCTCTGAGATATCACAATATCAGTTATGCCCCTATCTTTTTGGTAATATCAGTTGTGCCCCTCACTTCTTGCTATTTTATCACTTGTGTCCCTCGGGTTAGTGACCGTCCATCCACAGTGCAAACGGACGTTAACTTTGAGGACATAAGCGGTATTAATGTTAAAAAAGGTTATATGGTAATTTTATACCCTCTTCATCGTCCTCTTCTTCTTCCTCCTCTTCCCCCATCCTCTTACTCCTCCTCCTCCCTCTCCGCCCGAAACTCCTCCCCAGCCCGCACCTCCTCCCAGCTCCGGCCCGAGCTCCCCGCACCTCCGCACCGCCGCGCCTGCCCCTCCCCCGCGCCGCCCAGCCCTGCACCGCGCCGCCCCCACCCCGCGCCGCGCCTGCCCCTCTCCCGCGTCGCCCCTGCCCCGCGCCGCCCCTCCCCCGCGTCTGCCCCTCCCCCTCCCCGCCCTTCCCCCACGCCGCCCATGGCGATCCCCACAACAAATAATAGTCCCAACAAAGGGGGAAACGAGAAAATTGTAGAAAAATCCCCCTGCTTATGAACGTGACGATGGCAACACACAGGCTCCTCCCTTCTATAAATCCATCGACGCTCTCCAGACCCACCTCGATCTACAGAACGCCAAACAGAATCACCAAGAGGAACATAGGCATCACATCAGCCATGTCCAGCGCACCGGAATCCGCGGTTCAACACAGCACCTCTCCCTTCAAGAACGCCAGGCAGGTGGTCAAGAAGGTCCTTTCGAAGCCCCAATCCGAAGGAGACGGAGCCACTGTGAGGAGGAGCATTGGAAGGTGAGAGGCTCTTACGATGATCATCCCTTGCTGCCCAATCGATCAAATTCCGATCTTGAGCACTTTCGCTGATGTGGGTCATCTCTCATTTTTCAGGCCCGAGTTGAAGCAGTTGGATCCGTTCCTCATGTTGGATGAGTTCTCCGGTAGGCCGTCCTAATCGTGACTTTCAGTTCTTGTGATTTTATTTTTAATATCGACGATGGATTGTTGATGGATGATCCTTTATTGCAGTTTCAGCTCCTGCTGGATTTCCAGACCACCCACATCGTGGTACGCATTGACTAAAGTTTCAAAAGGGAATCGCTTTAATTTATCATAAATTGGATGATGCATCTTGCTTCAATCCATCTATGGTTTTTCTTTTGCAGGATTTGAGATAGTCACATAAATGCTACAAGGAAGAAGAGGAGTCTGGACAATAATACCCCTCTTAACTGCACCAATGTTGGAAAAAATCATGGTTAAGTCAATTCATTGACGGTCAATCTGACGGAAGGGTACAACTGATGACGGAGAAAGAAGTGAGGGGCACAACTGATATTACCAAAAAGATAGGGGCATAACTGATATTGAGATATCTCGGAGGGGCACAAGTGATAAAATCCCTATTTATATAAATAGAGATCGTTGAAATATTTTATCCAGATATATAAACATGAATTTTCAATTTATACTTTAATTAGCTGTCCTCTAGATGTATTAAAGTGGTTTTCTCTGTTGGGTGCATAGAATAAATTAGATGTAGATTATGTGAATTTGGAGTTTATAAATCAAATATTAAGGTTGTACTCCACATAATTGAAGCATGTTATAACTGTATATAATGTAATCATCACACCTCCATACTTAAATCTTGCTAGTCTCGAGCAAGAATAAGATAAATAATAATAAAAGACAAGGGAAATAGTCAAGATAGATCGGATGAGGGTTTGCAGCAGACATACCGACAAAGTCTCGAGTTTTCAGATCCAAACTATACAAATACACAAACTTCAATAGAATTGACCCATGGATTAATGATTTTTCAAATTGTCGACTTGACTTGAGGTTTGTAGTTTCAACAGCCTCTCAGTTCCAACAAAATCAGACATGGTTTCATAAGGTCGATCAAGTCAGCTCATCCATAAGAAACAAGTATTCTCTTTGTCCTTGAATGGATATAAATAATGTTAGTGATGTTTTAGCTTTCGTGAGTCAAGAGAACGAGCTAAAAGCACAATCTATCAAGGTACCGAATGATTCCCGACACATATAGCCTCAGTCCTCACCTGAATTCAGGCATATTCTCTTTTTACCCAAGTATGTCAGCATTAAAAAATAGGTCATAATTCATTGGAGAATGGGACTTAATTTTCGGGGTTTTCCGTAGATCGCTTTGGTCCGTTGCTCTCATTTTTTCCTTTTGAAGAGCATAATCCTGGGCCTCTTTTAATAAATTAGGTAGCATCATTGGACTGCTACCACAACTTGTTGGTGGAGAAGGGTTATTTGGTGGTCTTCTTTCATTACTTTTGCTTCGCACATCTTTGCATGATTGGTGGTTTTTGGCACTCATTTGTATTGTCATATGCCTTTTGTGGTGTTTTTGCTTTGAGTTTGGCATCAAAGATAGTATCGGCTTATTGACTTTGGAGGCACGGTACTGGCTTATTTGCTGACAAACTTAGACTAGAGAGATTATGTTGCTAATGAGTCAGGTTCCTTCACTGACTATAGACAAGGTTCAGGCATTGGCACAACCAAGAGGACAACTCATCACCTCAACTAGATTGTAATTGTATCTCGTAAAATAAACTCAATCAAGCTAAGGGGAATGTACAGTTGCTTACTATCTAATGAAGAGTATAAGAGTGCTACTAGTTGCTCAGGTGATCTAGTTAGATACAGAAGTTCATTCACTAGTGGAGTTAGTGGAACTGAGAGAATAAAGTCCATATGGACCTGAAGAAAGTTTAAAAACTCATGCCTCGTGAAATTCTGATGGAATTAAGTGGATTAGGGTCAACTCAGCTTCAGTCTATGATCTATGCAATGAAGAGCTGATTTCTCAAAAGTAGGATAAAAATAGGGAAGGCCATATTTTTTGTGGTTTTCTCTCTTTCTCTCTCTCTTTTTTAAATTTTGTAAAACATATGCAATTTTTGAAAAATATGCAAACACCCCCATTCTTATCAGATGCCATGTCCGCATGACTTAGAGGACCAACAGATTTGGGCGAGTGATGTGAAAACATGTTTTTGTATTTTGTTGGGTTTTTTTATGTAAAGAGGTGTACTCCCATACTTATCTAATGCAATGCAGTAAAAGATAAACATGCAAGAAATAAGAATAAAAGATACCTGTGAGGAGAGGCTCACAAGAATGCATGATTTAACACCTTAGCTCGGTGATGCGTACTGCTTATTGTTCCTGTAGAAGGTATGTTGCACAAACAGGCTTAGGACCAGAGGGCTCAACAAGGGGTTTTAATCATTGACCATTGACTTTGAAAGTGGCTTTGATTAAATGTGATTTAATTATCATGAATATGAATAATGTGGATAGCAATATCCATATTAGTCATATATATTATAAATATGATTTATAATATATAGGAGAGAGCTATTTGTAATTTACATTTGTTAATTAAATGTTAATGTGAATTGGATTCACATTGGACATTAAATTGAAAATGTAATTTACATTTTATTTTGGGTTGTGAATGTGATTCACAATTTTCCAATGGCTAGATTGCAATATTCACAAAATAATTATGAATTATTTTGTAGAATATTTTACAACAATTGTTGTTGTAAATATCGGAGATATATGCAATCTTGGAGATTGCATTGGAATCTCCCTTTCCTAGTAGGAGAGGGGGGACGACCACCAATCCCTAAAGGAAAGGGTGGTCGTCCACTCTTCCTATATGGAAGGGAGGAGCCTCCTTTCCATTATATCCAATGTGAATTGATTTAATTTGGTGATTGAATTATATTGATTTATCAATATAGATTTAATCTAAATTAAATTAATTGTTGTTGGTTTTTACCAACACAAATCTTAGCCATTAAAAGAAATACAAATCAATGGGAGCCATTGGATTTGTGTTGTCCCATGGATTGAGATTCATGGATCCCAAAATGTTATAAAAGGAGAGGCACCCCATTGTTCTTCTTTACACAATGCTTGAGAAGCACATCTCTCTCTCTTTCTCTCTCTCTCTCCCTCTCATGGCCGTCCACCATGTCTGCCCTAGAGAGGTTCTTCATCACCGCAGCGTCGTCATTATGCTGCCCGATTGTTTGCTCGTGGATCTCCGTCTCCTTCGGTGTGCCTCGCTCGTGAAGAAGACGTCGGATCTCATGTGTTGAGATCAGGAGATCCTACCTCTTGGATCATCAACATGGATTGCGAGAAGCACACGATTCATCCTCGCGCTCGCAAGCGTCTCCTCCGTCGGATCGGACTTGAGACAGGAGGTCTCTTCGTTTAGAGACTCGATCGCAACCATGCTTCAAGAGGTAAAGCTAATACTTATTTGTGGTTTAGACGAAACGATCCGAGAAGTGTTCTTGGATCATGTGTTTTCGTCGCATGAAAAATTTTTAATTTCCGCTGCATAGAACAACTATTATGACTAGTTATTCTTGGTCGTATCCATACGAAGATCACTCTTCCGTGATGCACTTGAGGATTATACCATATCCTTCAAGTGGTATCAGAGCTTTAGTTCGGTGTTTTCGGACACGATCCATTAACCGAGGACGGCTTGGGTTCATTAGGGTTTGCGAAGTTTTCTTGCATTTCATTTTCGCATATCTGGTTTGAGATTATTTTCGAAACTGTTTAAATTGTTTAAACACGAAAATAATAATTGAATTTTGTTCCCCATTAAATAAGAAAATCGTAGGATCTGAGTTTGCGTGATTTGGATTTCGTATGCTCAAGTTATGTTCATTTTAGTGAACATGTATCCACTGTTTCGAGGACTTCGTATAATGACATAGTTAAGATGTTAATTGCGGATTTGAAATGTCTTGACATGCGTGCAAATCACTTAGGTTATGTTGTAAATCAAGTTAGCAAACTTTAGAAACTTACATTGCTTAATTTGAATTTAAATTGATTGAGATATGGTATTTTTAGTAAGTGAGGGTCACTACTGGAAATACTTTCCTAATCAAGAACCTAGTGAATGTCATTTAATCAATTATTGAAATTAAATTGTTTAATTTCATTAAATAATTGTGCATAAATATTTGTGAAATATTTGATGATAATTATTTCTTTATATGACATTGCCTTAACCAATATTTGATTAGATGTGATCTAGATCACAAATTGGTTACATGATCTACAATATCTTCATTCCAACAAATATGTTGCTTGAATAGGACTTGAGATTTGTTTAGCAAATATTATTATAATATTAATAAAAATTGTTTTGATTATTATTATATAGTATAATTTCGGTTGAAGAACCGATGATCATATCAAGTACAAAGTGATCTATTTTGTATTATCCTTTCCCGAGGTGGATATGGTGTCTAGTCGGAGAGCATTGGGGCAGCGAGTTGCAACGTATGTCGTCCGTCCGACTCTCATCGGTACTGGCCATGACAGCGGGTAGGGTTAGTATAATGCTTAAGAAATCATGATGTATTTCTAATTATTAAAATTCGAAATAATACGTATTTGAGATAATACCATGATTCAAGTAATAATAAAGAATGTTTGTTGGATATAATTGGATCATTAATTTAATATGATTAGATTAATTAGAATCCAATTAAATTAAAACACTCTATTATGAATAGAGATGTTATTTTCCTTGGAAGAATTAATCATAATGAATATGATTCATAATGACTAATTAAAATTTGAATATGATGTGGAGGATCACATAAGTGACATACATGGTCCTCGTCATGGGGAAGGGTTCCGTCGCCAAGAATTGTATGTAGGAGATGCCTGTTCGAAGTGACAGCTCCTGTATGCAAGCGCATCTGGATCGAGCTTTTTGCTTCTCGAAATAGTACGGACATATGCGTAGTGACCCCAATATCGGATCTTCATATTATTGGGGCGATATTGGATTGCGCATAGTGAGTTGTATTCCTGTTGACGGTTGGTTCAATTAATGATGGGTCAACATCGCCCTAGGGATGGTGGGCCCGGGTATTAAAGACTGAATTAGAAGAAGCAAGTTGGACTTGCAAGGCGGAATGTGTTCCCGCTTCTTTTTATCCGAGTTGCAGATTCTCATATTATTGGGATGTAACAAAGATAAGGAAGGAGATCCCAGATCTTGCTTGAGATATAATGGTAAGTATATCTCTTACATTGAAAGTGATTAAGGGAATGTACTTTCAGTGTTGACAAGGCAAGACAACTTTGATATAAAAATTCATAAATCAAAGTAAAATATGTATATATATAAATATATACACATGCAAATTTCTTATTTCAGATAATCCTTCATTAAACCCACTCAATGATATACTCAATGATAACCATTAAAATATCTTGGATTACACTCGTGATCCAGATATTGTGCTTGCAGTTGAACACAGAATGTATGTGGTTGCAATATGTAAGTCTCCTCATACTAATGAGGAATGACAATTAAATGGATAATAGGACTACAACCCTAGGGTTTGTATGTCTCTATAGTCTTGGTCTTTCATCGAATCTACTTTGGAAGTGACATGTCGATGATGATCGCAATTGTCAATTAATCCTTATAAAATCAATGAAGATATTCTGGCATACATATGTGCTCTCAACATTTAATAATAAATGACATGGTTCTCTGCATCATGCAGGATGGTGGCTCCATAAGAGATGATGTATTCAAAATGTTTGAATACCTACATGAACCAATATTTTAAGAGTCTACATGGATGTAGACATGATGAATGTCATCATTCTACTGTCTATACTCTAGTCATTCATGAAGCTTCATAATATTCATATTGTATGAATTTAATGAAGCATGTATAAATGTTGAAATACTCTTACATTGAATTCTTATGAATTATATATAAGAGATTCTTAGTCTTAAGCAATGGTTGCTTATAGATAAAGGAAGTGCAATGGAAGCATGGGTTGGACCCAAGTAAGAGGTATAGTCAAAGAGTTGACTGTACTTCTGTGACTTCCATATGACATCCAAAGAGTTGGATGAATGCCAATACTGCAATAAGTTGATGTGTTGATAGTATGACTATCAAGTCTGTCTAGAATCCTTAGAGTAGGACTTTGATAGAGCATCAGAATAATCTACATAAATCATTGATATTGACTTGCTTATTAAATAAGATATAGTCTTAAAATTGTATCTCAATCTTCTAACAATATTTGCAATTGGTTGTATATGTATTGGAAGATTAGAAATTTGATCTTAAAAGTTTAATAGTCATCCACATGGATATTGATGCAATTGTTGCAACAATATCTATTGGATTTAATGGCTTCATAATTTCAGTGGGAGAGCCCTTAGTCTTAGAGAATGTCTCTATGACCTGGATATTAGAATATATTCATTATTTATTTCTAAATGTTGGAAATAAACATGAATACTGTAATAAATCTATCATAAAGAGTTATGATGGAGATATTTCAGATAGTAATCTAAAATCTAGTGGACTCCACTAAATTAGAAAATTAATGAATGGTTCATTAACATTTCTAAATACTGAAATTAAACCTTAAGATCAATAGGAGGATGGAGATCATTTGACAATGATCTAGTATCAAGCCTTGGACATTTGTCTATTGATTTGATCAATAGACTAGTAAGAGATGAAACTTTAGAATGTCTAAAATTTCAAAACTTTCATACTTATGAATATTGTATTTAAAATAAAATGTCCAGTACGCCCTTCTTTGGGAATGGTGTAAGATGTCAAGGTATTCAAGATCTCATACATATTGATGTATGCGGATCATCTATATCATAGTGAACATTATGGATATGTGATATCTATTGATGATCATGTATAAATTGATATTTCTTCTCTTCAACTAAAGAAACCTTTGAAATGTTCAAAGATTTCATTATTTCGGTTTACAACAAAAGTTTGAAGAAAGATAAAATGAATTTGATCTAATCTAGGTAGCCTGTACCTATTAGATGAATTCATGGAATACCTTATGGAGATATGAATATCATTTCTATCTCAATGCTCCTGATACACCTTGACTCAATAGAATTATAGGGAGATACAATTGAATCATGTGTGACATGATCTTGTCAATGATAAATTTTAGCATGATTATCCCTTAGTTTCCAGGTATATATGTGTAGTAGAGACTACAATGTATATGCTTAATAAGGTTCCATGCAAGATGGAATCTAGCACTTGAGAGTGCTGCTTCATTAGGAAAATGAAGGTGGTATTGGATACCTACTTTATGACCTTGGGATTCTTAAAATATCTCATCTCTGAGAATATGATTATTAGAGGTTGAGACTCTTGAGAATCAAGATGAAAATGAAGTGTAGGAACTCATTTAATCTTGAAAAGATAATGAGGATCCTAAAATTGGAAACTAAAAGGATAATTAAAGATGAAACACTAATACCTTTTCAAATGAATTTGAGGATAGATTCCATGTTTCAGAGAAATCTGACAATGATCGAACTTCATGTGATGAAGCTTCTGAAGATCATAGCATTGATAGATGGATGTTAGAAATAAAAGTCTAATATAGACTTCATATACAAGTGTTGTATATGGACCCTCAAGGATCCACCTATATGGGTAAGACCTGTAAAGGTGTAAACGGATCTTCAAGAGAAAGGGAACCTGATGAGAAGGTAGAGACCTTCAAAGCATGGTTCGTAGCCATGAGCTACACACCGGAAGAGAAGACATTGCTTGCGATGAGACTTGCTCTTCGGTGATCATGCTTAAAACCATCAAAATATTTCTAACCTTAGCTACACATTTTGACTATTGCATCTTCAAGATGTAAGTCAATATTGCATTCCTCTATGAATACCTCTATGAGGATATTCACATGAAGTAGCCCCAGGGCTTCATGGTTAAGGAAAGCAAGGTTTGCAAGCTAGGGAATCCATCTATGGATTTAAATAAGCTTCTTAAAGTTGGACCATAAGATTTGATGAAATTATAAATGTTATGATTTCAGATAGAATCTTGATGAGCCATGTGAAGCTTAGTGGGAGTGCCTTTGTGTTCATCGTGCTAAATGTAGATGATATCCTAATCATTTAAAATGATATAAGGATAATAATAAGTGTTTTATTATCTGGTTATTCCATAACTTGAGATATGATCTCAAGGATGCCTCTTGGATCTTAGTTCTGAAGGTGTTCAGAAGCAAAGAGAAGAGGGTACTGGGACTGTCACAATAGTAGTACACCTTGGACATATTCCATTCTTGGAAATTCCAAGAAAGGCTTCCATCCCTTAAGATATGGTACTGACCTATCTAAAGAAATATCATCTCAAAGAGTTTAGGAAATAAATGCTAGAACTACTTGCACTTGAGCATTAGTTATGAGAAGCTGAGTGTATGCTAGATGTTTACAAAAGCCATATATCGGCCTTGCAGTGGGAGTAGTAAAGAGTTGCTAATCCTACTGCGGAGAGAAAACACTTGATTGCAGTAATAACAAAATCTTCATAGATGACAAGATTTTTGAGATAGTGATCTCAAAGTCTTATCTTCGAAAACTTAAGACTTTATAGATAGAGATCTAAAAGGTCTTAACTGTGGATACCTTAGGAGATAGAAATCTCCATGAATAAGGGTATTCTGATAAGGATTATGGAAATGCTGGTTATGATAATTGTTAAGTTGTAGTTTCAAGGACACTGTAGCTAACAAGATTGAGTATTGTTTGCATAAGATGCAACATTCGCATTAGATGGGAGCACTGTTACTGGGGATATGCAAGTGTCGTAAAAGGACTTGGCATAGTCTCACGGGAACAAAGTGGCTAATCATCTTACCTAGCTATTTTCTAAATAGCCTATGATTGTCACATGAGTGTGGGTTTAAATGATTAGCCCATCAATGGCTCTCTGGGCTAGTGGGAGATTGTTGGAAATGCGAGCCCACGACGAGCCATTATGCAATAAATGTTATTGAAATTATCATTCCCTGATCTGAAATGAAGAATGAATAATTTGCATAATAGGTCCCTTAGTACAATTAGGGTTATGTACCATGGCCATCCTAATAATCATACAGCTGTTGATTCAACTATTGAATTGTAGAGGCTGGTGCTTGGATGAATATCTAAAGGATTAGATTGAGGACTCATCAAGCACCGTCAAATGATTGTTAAGAAATGATCTCCAGCCTAAGTAGGAGATGGCAATCCTTTCTCATTTAGGCTGATATGTGACCGACCTCTTAATGCAGGTCCTCTGCATAGGAATAGAGATTCAGAGTTGTCAGATTAGTTAGGTCAAAGAGTTGACTTAACGAGATCGAGATAATCAAAGTCCTATATCGTATGCTGTCACGATACATGCACGCATCCTCTGACCGAATATAGATGTGTTGCTATATGTCTGAGTATGTACATTTGGCAGACCAATAGGTTGATGACCTAACCAAGGTCTATACACTGGCGCACTGGTGTGCATATAAGGGCATATGAGTAATACGATCTCTCAAAGGGATCATACAGGTTCATTTATTGAACCGAAAGACATGAGCTCACACATGAGATATTTAGAAGAATCAAATTCCGTGCACGGTCGTCTCGCTTCGGAAGCTTGACTGAATTTGTTGGTTTGATATATACTTTTGGAAAGTATATGATCAAGACATAGGTATGATATATGCTTTTGGAAAGTATATGATCGATACCAACTCCCAATGATCGAATGAGAAACTTACTGATAAAACCATGTAGTAGATAGTATAAAGTTGATCAAATACTTCGGGTTTATTCCGAGTCTTCTAGTATGCAGGATGTACAGATATTGGGAATACCTGAGGGTGATGTGATCATAAACGAATGTATAACCATGATGCTTCCATTCCTAGGGAGTGATGAAACGGGTCTGGATTTTAGCGACTCCTCTCAGTAGAGTAATAATATGATCTTAGTCCAAATGTTGGACATTGATCTGAATGTGATTCAGATGCAATAAGAAGATTAGATTTGCAAACTTGATTTAATCAAGCATCTATGGGAGGCCCACGATCTGGATTTGAGATATGATCTCAATATCCAAGTCACTATATGTGGAACAATACAATCTCCCTATCCTTATCTCCAAGTATCCACGGAGAAAGCGCATTATCCTTGAAAGGGTTCAGGATAATTTCATTGTTGATAATATGTATCCGAGCATTAAGAAATGGATAATTAAATGTGATTTAATTATCATGAATAATATGAATTTGATTCATATTATAAGAAGATATACCTTAGATAATTAAATGTGATTTAATTATCAAAGATGTAAATAATGTGAATGTGATTCATATTATTTGGACGCAAGAGAATAGAGATGCACGATGATTAAATGTGATTTAATTATCATAGATATGAATAATGTGGATAGCAATACCCATATTAATCATATATATTATAAATATGATTTATAATATATAAGATAGAGTTATTTGTAATTTACATTTGTTAATTAAATGTTAATGTGAATTGGATTTACATTGGACATTAAATTGAAAATGTAATTTACATTTTATTTGGGTTGTGAATGTGATTGACATTATCCTTCAAGAGGTAACCACAATACTTGTTTGTGGTTTAGACGAAATGATCTGAGAAGTGTTCTTGGATCATGTGGTTTCTTCACATGAAAAAATTTTAATTTCCGCTGCATAGAACAACTAGTACGACTAGTCGTTCTTCGTCGTATCCGATACGACGATCACGCTTCCGTGATGCGCTTGAGGATTATACTATATCCTTCATCTTGATCATAGGTGAATGGTACGTGACTAAAGTCTTGAATGTTGGGGTTAGAAGTAATCCCACAGATGTTATTCAGGACTTTATTTAGAGCCAAGTTAACAATTGCCTAGGTCATGAGATCCATTTGTTTGGAGAGGATTCCCCTTTATCATGATTTTGGTTGGATGGGTCACTAATGGATCTCTCTTGATCAACTAAATTAATCGGTCTCACATGCCCACTATATTGTTCAATGGAGGAGCTATTCTCCGAATTATCATCCATATTTTCAAATAAACTCCACATGAAGTGTTCGTCGCGGCTAACATAATTCCCATCACATGAGCCGTTGATAACTCTCTTGAATGATGTGTCTCTGCCCTCATAAAATATTTGAACCAACTTCCATTTGGAGGTTGCATGATGAGGGTATTTTCTTTGTAACTCCTTAAAATGCTCCCAGGCTTCGTGAATGGGTTCTTTGTTCTTATGGGTGATTTATGATATGGCTTATCTCAGGGCATTTGTCTTTCCTATTGGGAAGTATTTCTTGATGAATGCCTCTCTTTAGGCATCCCAGGAGATGAGTGAGGTTCCATAATTTCGGAGCCATTGTAGTGCTCGTTCCTTTAGAGAGTGAGTGAAGGCTTTCATATAAATATATTCCTTTGCTACCTCGGGGATGCTCATTGTGTCACAGGCAGATCGAAAGTCTTGTATGTGTAAGAAAGGGTCTTCACTCTCATTTCCATAGTACTTTGGTATCAAGGAGAGAGATGCTGGCTTTATTTCGAAGTCTCCTACCTCAGGTGGAATCTGGACCCAAGAGACTAAGTCTTCTACCGCAGAGTTATAATGTGTACTAATAGGTGGTGGTCGGATGAGAGGTGCTATGGTGTGGCGGATTTTCTGTGGCATTTTCTTCTCTCAGTAGTTGTAATTGTTGCAGAATGAGGTTCATGGTATTAGGTCGGTTCTCTTCTCCCATGTCTACTAAATCAAATGAATTCTCAGACTTCTCACTTGAACAATATGGGTGGGGTTTTTTTTATAGATCAGATCGTGATCTAATGGTCATTGCAATTGATTTTTCAAAGATCTACGACCTAACATACACAACACAAACACCAGAGAAGTTGATGATTCACCAACTCACACAAAAATTACCGCGGATGTGGTTATCTTTTCGATTTTAATTTAGTGATTCAACAAATATTAGCAGATAAATAAGAGTCCTTAATGAAGAGGTGTGTGGAAGATTGTGAGAAATCAATATCCTAATCTGGCTGGGGGATCCAGAGTGCGGTGCTCAAATCAATGATTTGTTCTTCTCACAAGAACCTGTGCCCAACGCGTCGAGGAGTTACGATTTCTCTCTACAATCAAACGTATGATCAGGGATTTTCGTCTCTATCCTAGAGTTCTATATGCTTGTGAGTTTTGTGTCATTCACCATGTGCATCAAACAAGCATTCAAATTGGTGTTCGCTTTCGCTCGGATCACTGCGGTGATCTTTCAAGCATATCTTTTTAATATGATCAAGCACGATTTTGGTGGACTTTGAATTAGGTTCAGAGGGAGAAGACCACAGAGATGATGCAATCAAGAACTCTTTTTTTAATTTTTTTGTTTACTTTGATGCGCAAACAAATGCAAGAAATGTAAATCTTAGAATGCGTAAGTGAAAAAGGAAGCTCACAGTGCTTGCATTTCTGACGCTAAATCTGTAATGTTTTGTCCTGCTGATGGCGAGCTTTTTCGAGAAGGGGGTAGAAATTGTTATTACAAAATTTTTTTACTTAGAACAAATTACAAGTTCGATAAAAAATTGCATGGATTTTTCATTTTTTTCTTTTTGGGGTTCATGTACCTGAAATAAAAAAATGCACAGATTAGAATATCGAAAACAAGTTCAAAATGAAGAAAAAAATTGCAATTGTTGCCTAGTCCACGGCAACGGTGCCAAAATGTTGACACAATTTTTCACCTTTTAAAAAGATAATTTTATCAATTCATTGTTGTTCCACAAAAAATCGTAATTAAACAAATAATATTACAGCTACAAGCATGATGAAAATATAAGAGATGTATAATACAAGTAGAGCTTCGTATCCGTAGGGACTAGGCTAACTTGCTCTTTTTGTTCTTCTTTAAAGCTTGATTCGAATTTAGATCTTTTACAACGAAAGACAAATGGTGGAAAAATATGATCTACGGTGAAAATATTTCTGCCAACTCAAACTAAGTACTTGTGATTATGAATGTGATTTAAGGGAAGAAGTAGGGGATGAATCACAAATGAGTATAGAAGTGATAATGTAACACTCGTAATAAATCAAGATGGAAAAAAAATAAACTCGCAATGCATGTATTCAAAGGGAACTTTGAGAAGAGTTTACAGAACAAGATGCTTCCAAATTTAGTTTTAGATTAAACGTCAATGTAAAAATTGCATGAGATGAAATAAAAATGAGAAAGGGAGTGCTTCTCTGTCCGGATGCGAAGTGACAATGATGGTGGCGACGACGACTATCACGTCGGTTGCTGGCATGCTCCAAGGCAAGGGAGGTATGCGAGGAGGTGGTCGGGGGCTGCAGCGCGAAAGGGGAAAGGTGCAGGTCGCTGGCCACACAAGGTGGAAGAGGAGGAGCTGCTGGAGTGCGCTGGAGGCTGCAGGCCATCGTGGAGGAGCTACGGGCCATGAAAGAGTGCATCGTGGAGCTGCTGGCTATGCGCTAAGGCACAAAGAGGAGTTGCGGGCTGCAGAGGAGTGCAGCGTGAGTTGCATTGGTAAGAGAAAACCACGACTGGAGAGGTGTTCGTCCACGCAAATATGCGGGGAGGAAGGCTCAAAAGAAAGATCTACAACCGAAATTGGTTCGGCCTTCGGAGTAAGTGCCACTAACAGTTTTGTCTCAATGACGTAGATACTATGGATCTTGTCAATACATCTCCAGACATGTGTACTCGGATCACCAAACGATGTGCTCTCGAAGTTTCCCTTTCTGGAGAGGAAATCTCGGGTCTCTGTAGAATCAAGAGAATATGATCATGTCATATCTCATCTGTGATCCCACATGCTTTTGTATCTGAGGGTCTGGAAGCACATTTGTATACTGGTAGAGTCTCTGTCGACTTGGGGTTCAGCACTGTGCTACTAAAAGGGAACGTGACAATGCCTGCCACATAATCAATTACGACCACAGATGCACGTAGAAAAGGCCGACCAAGAATAATAGCATCTTCTTGTGATGGTACCGAGGAATCAGAGTTTAAGACAACAAAATCCACAGTGAATATTTTATCATGTATGACCATGACAACGTCCTAAAGTATACTCTTCGGCCTCTTTATCGATTGGTCGGGAAATTAGAGAATCATTCTGGATCGCTTTAGAGGCCCTAAATGAAGAGTATCGAGAAGATGGAAGCGTTGTTCACTGATGAACCGACGTCTAACAAGGTGTGCTCGAACTCGTGATATGAAATCTGACAACTGCCAAATGGTGCTCCCATGTCTTTCTTTTTCTTCTTGAGAGTTGTGTGCTGGATGGCGTAATAAGTGGCAATGGTCAACACTTATTTTTCAAAGCAATGATTAAGCCTCTTCTTCCTTTTCGGTGTGGTATGCTACTTCAGGCATGTCTGAAGAAGAGGAATGCGGGCCAATGCCTCTAAAAGAGTGCGCTTGATCTAAATTCGGTCCAGCATCTCTTTCGTGAATTTTGAATCTTTGATTTTTTTTTCTAAATTTTCTAATTTTTCTCCCTTTCTTAGATTCAGAACATCTTGGAAGGATATTTGTACATCCTCTATGTTAGTATGTACACTCGAAGGATAAGAAGGAGAAGAATATATTTTTCTAAAATGGGGACTCGCTTCATGAAGCGTAAAAACTTGAGATCCATCAAAAGAGTTAGGAGTCTTGTCTTTATTCCTTTTTCTGGATTTTCTCTTTTTTTTTTCATTTTTTGTGATTTTCCGGCCTACACTATGAAGAGAATCAGAAGCTGAATGTGCACATATGTCGTTGCCGATTGTATGCTTCTTCAACCACTCATGTGAAGCGAGAATATCTAAAACTGATTTCTAATATGTGACAATGCTGTCGATAAAATCTCTGAAGATGTCCATCTACACCCTTTAATATGCGGTCTTCTCATGAATCAAATGGATGAAATGATCGAATGTGGGACTATCTATATCAGGACTCTCGAAATAATGTCCCATATCCATCTCGGATTGCTGAAAACTCTCAGAATAAGTAAATGAATCTGAGGTGAACTGCTCCTGAGGTTGATGTTCATAGCATTGGTTGGGATATGAAAACTGAATCAGTTGATAGGTTGGTTGAAACAGCATTAGCTCTCGCTCGGTATATTGGAATACCAGAGGAATATGTATCTAAGGCTCCTGAACTGGGACGCACGGAACTGACTCATACTCTAGCTGAGAACTCAATGGAATATGTGTCGATCTCTTAAGATGAGAATTCTTTGTATCTGTCTCAAGTTCCATTCTTGATATTGCATCAGTGTTCACATCAATTTCTTGATGTGCGATCCCTAAATCAGCGAGAGGTGGATCGCATCTAAGTGGTCTGTGATCTCCTTAGTGCATCGTCTTAGCATCAGAAATCTCTCCAAAGAGATTCCAAAGTGAATCATCATCAAGACTACAGTGTGAACCAGTACACGAGGCATCGACCAATACCTGTTGATCTGTGGTCATTCACAGATAGAAGTATTGAACTAACTCAGCTCGAGAGATCTCGTGATCTGGAAATCTCCTCAAAGAATCTGAAATCTAAGCCACATATCCTAGAATGGCTCGTGGGGATCATGTGAAAATTCTCTGATAATTTACAGCATGAAGTTTGCTCACCTAATGGGGTACAATTTCCTATGAAAGTTATTCGAAGAGTACCCCAACCAGCTCTCTCCTTTCCCAAATGTCGGAACCATCTCACAGCTTTGTCCTTGAGTGTCAAGGGAAAGGTCTTCATCTTAGCATCCTTAGCTATAATATCTGAGTAAAATCTTGTAGTGCAAATTTACTCGAACTCATAAAGATGCTCATGTGGCTCTTTGTACGGCTTTCCATGAAACTTCGATAATAGTAAAACAAAGTCTGAATCAATCAGAAATATTGGTAACTTTGATTTGGAAACCGACTCAGTTCTTGAAGAAGATGCAAGCTGCTCCATCCGCACTCCTATCTCATCAACTAGTAAACCTGATTCTTTCATCTAATATGGAATTGGTTCACGGGTGTCGAACCTCTGCTCAGTTGTCATGGTGTAACCGAAGGCTGACTCAAGAGAAACGAAGAGAAGGGGGTAGAAGGGGATGGAGAAGATATGGAAACAAAAGGAGACAATTCCCTGAGGTCAGAGTCATACTCAGGAAGAGTCAGAGGACTCGACTCAGGTTTGAAACACGATACATCCTAAACTGACATAAATGACTAGGTAGGTAATGAACGTAAAATTCGCCTCTTTAATTATAGAGAATTGTAGTATAGGAGGCGAAAAAACGATCGATCAAAAATCACAATCCTTTGAATGTTGTGGATTATTTTAACGTGGCAAGTCTACCAAGGTCGAACGTAGGGACACGAGCTATTTTAATATATTTATCAAATTTTGGTCAATTAGATGCATGTGTGAATAGTTCCTCATTTAATCTTCATGCATATGTGTGATAAAATGCAAATAAAATGATGCATGCATTTTTAGTTGATTTTTCATGCAATTATAAGGTAATGCATGTCAGAATGAATGAATGCAACATGCAAAAGATAGTATACAACTATGCCCTAAAAAGATGAGCACTAAGAAAATGCGAACAATCATGTATTAATGGCAGTGACATATAGAGCAAGGACACCATGTAGATTTAAAAAGTATTCCTATTTCATTTGGTGTTAGACGAGAAAATTAAACATGCCATGAGATAGATGATGAAATAAGGAACAAAATGACACTAAAATCATGTAATTTGGACCTACGATGCTCAAGTTATGAAGGAAACAATGCAGGGGCATAAATGTAATGAAAATACGAGGAAATAAAAAGATAACTAATATTCAAATAGGTCCTTGGAGGGACCTATTTCCAATAAACAAAACTCAAAGGGGCAATTCTGCAATTATTCCTAAAGCGTGGGCCCCTTTTTATAATTTCCAGAAGTCGGCTGGGTGGAGATATAATTTTCCCAGGCGCACACGTGAGGCACGTGCCCAGGGATTTCTTTACAATTCCATAAAGTATCTGGGGCGTTCCTGCAATTTTCCCAGTGCTACATGTGACATGCATGCGAGGACTAGTCTTGAAGGGCGGAGCGAGCTCGGAGGATACGTGGCGTCTTCTACTAGCTTCGACCTAACACTTGGTGTACATAGCCTGCAGGTCCGGTGATATTGTGTGGCTTGATTTAGGTCGTTGGATGACTGCCGCAGAGACATCATCCAACGACACCGGTACTCTGTCACTGCCGGAGGAGGGGGCAGAGTAGATGGAGCTCCAACGAGGCCGCCAGGGCTCCTCTGTGTTCCTTCATGCGAGCAAGAGGTCCAGAGACCTCCGTGGCCATGGGGCGAAGATCACATAGAGTTGACGGAGCTGCCAAGGTAGCTGAAGATGCCTGTCGACGAAGAGCACTGGTGGCGGAGCTTGAGGTTCAAGAGGATAGGCGAACTCCGGCCATTGAAGGAGGCGAGCACTTGCAGACGTTAGACGAATAGCTAAAGCGTACGGAGTGTTTGCGTCAGTGAAGTGAATGGAGTGAAGGTCCATAAGAGCGGAGGGAGCAGAGGACCTGGGCTCCTTCTCCAGTGAGGTGGAGGACGAGATGGGTCAGAGTGGGGGTGGCTCTGGAGAAGGGAAGAATGTGAGCGAGGGGGTCGGTGTGGATGTGGGATGTAGGGCGAAGCTAAGTGGATGATCGGTGGTCGGTGAGGGTGAAGAAGAACGTCAGAAAAATGACGAGAAAATAAGGAAATAGATAGGAGAAGGGTACCTCGTCGAAGAGAGTAATTCGGTGGAGGAAGAGTCTTGTGCGGAGTTTCAAAGCAGACCTCGGGTCCTCGCACGACTCGCCCAGCCTACTGCGAGGTGCTCAGCAACGCGCATGGCGACCGCAACATGGTCTGATGACCATGAATCGCATAAAGGGTGAACGATCGTCGATGCCTTGAAATTACCACCCTCCGCTATCACCAGAGGGTAGAGAAGCTAGGCCATAGCCCTATTGGATGGTGGATGCCAGTGATCGGTGGCGGAGTGGGGATATTTGTAGGTGGAGGGTTGGCATTACATGAGGCAGGTCGGAGGTTTTGAAAGGTCGAATGGATGAGCTAGAGTTTGTAATCTGGAGCACTAATGGGTGTGCGAAGAAGATGAGGGTAACGACTACGTAAGAGGAACATTAGGGAGAGGCGAGGTGACAGGAGAGCGGTGCGAAAATGGAATGGTGGGACGCGAGACGTAACGTCTCGGAAGGGGACCAACAAGAGGTAGGAGATGAGTGCTTAGCCATTGGATCTTTTGATCTAACACCTAGGATGGAACCATGGACGAGAGGTGGAGATCAGATCATAGGATCTAATCCTAGGGTTGAGGGATAGGCGCTAAAGGGCAGCCCAGATGGGAGTTAAGATCCCATCCAACGATGGAGGGAGAACAAGTGTCGTGACGTAAGGGGAAAAATAGGATAAGTGGGATCGGGCAGCTGGGAGCGAGGCGGAGAAGAGTAGCTGAGATCTAATCAGAGATCAGATTTGACATCTGGAATTGAGTGGGAAAGGAACGGATGAGATGGAAGGTAGCTAGGGAGATCCAGCGGCCAGGAGAATGATGAGTGGCGGAAGGAGGCGATGGCCACGTAGGCGGCCCAGAGGAAAAAAAGAATTAGTTAGAGGCAAAATTGGGAAAAAGTCAAAACATGAAACTTGTATATGTCGATGAGATCTACAAGTTTCATATTGAACAAAAAGCTAAAAGAGGTCATTTACAAAAGGTAATTTTTGGTGGGTATTTTTAAAGGGTTAAAAACACTGATTTTGGGGTTTCGATATGTTTTTGTATTTTTAGTTCTTTTAAGGCTTAGAGAAATTATAGATAATTAACTTAACCTCACTTTTATGGGTTTTTAATAAGAAAATAATTGCAAAGTAATTAAATACAATAATTATAGGTAAATTATAATAATATAATACAAGATAATAATGAGGAATTATTGATGATTTTTATTGGATTAATTAAGCCAGGGGATTAAAAACTGATTTCTAGCATGATGAATACGAGATTCATCAGTAGGGGCGCCTAAATGCACTGCCGCAAGATTCGTCCTTAGAGATCGTCTACCCATCATTGTGATTAGACATATGACTCCTAATCGATAGATTGAGATAGATCTGAAAGATAGGACTCACACCACAAGCAAACACAAAGCAAACCCTGAATTCACCAACACAACCCTGATGATGGCCATAAGAGTTCGATCGTTTATCTTATCAGTTTTAGGGTTATTTGGTAGAAAAATCTTCTCACAGATTAGCGTAAGATGATAGGTACACGAAACATCTCCAGAAGACTATCCGAGTTCTTCCAGGAAATCACCTACTCTCAACCAATATGAGAGTAAGTACAGACCATTTCTGGCTACCCATGTTACTTGAGGACAGAGCCTTATGCAATATCCTCTAAACCTCCCACTCTGCTAAGAAAACCCTGACCATTTCGGCTACCCTAGAATCCCCACTTAAGAGCAAGTGATTAAATGCATGAACTTAGTAGTATCCCAAAAGAAATCCATACTCTGGCTCTACCTTAAGGGTCGTCTCTCACTTACAGATCTGGAGAGTCCTGCAATTTATGCGCTGGAGATTGCTCTCCCAAAACAAGTGGAGTCCTTTACGCTTTGTTTTGGATTTGGATTAACATTAGCAGTCCTTATTTTAGTTTTTCGGTTATCTCTTTTTCGGATATTTTCAAACATCTAACGTATTTTTGTTTTTTTTGTCCTAAGTACGCAAGAAACTAGGTTATTCGACCTAGTCAAGCGTCTAACTACAATTACGCAGAGAGGGGGAAAACGAGAAATCCTAACAAGCAACTATCCTCAAAAAAGCTGTAAAAACCATCAATAAAAATCAAGATGTGAGAAAATCGTGGTGGGTGCCCTGCTCCCCCAGGTGTACAACACTTGGTGAAACATACCTCAAGAAGAAGGGAGAGAGAGAGGTACAAGTCAGGAAGCCCTAAAGGGACCCCTTCCTACAAACAATTTTTATATTTTTATTAAAAGGAATTACTAGAAATCAGCTTTACGGTTATGTCTTGCGATGTTCAACCTGTGCTACATGACTCAGAAACAAAAAGGCGTGAGGTTAGGAAATAAAATGGTGAAGAGAAAAAATCTTAAACCTACGTCTATGATCTACCTTAGCGCTAACTTGTCGACAACGGCACCATCTCAAAAACCACCCAATCTACTATTCTAAAAGAAAAACAATGTCACTGAATCGATCGGGTGAACTTTCTGTAGAAAAGATAATTTTTAGTTAATCTTTTTATTTTATATACTCCTAAACAAGATGCATAGTGTCAAGTACGGGAGCATCGAACTCCAGGAGGTAAATTGTTGGAATACTATGGCTAAACCAAATAAAAGCTAAGGTAACCGCTTTTCTAATTGTTATTTTATTTTTAAAGATTTTTCTTGATTTTTATTTGAATTTTAATGAAACATATATTGTTTTTGTAATTTTTAAGTATTTTGTATATTTTTTATTATTTTAAAATATATTGTGTAATTTTACCTGATTTTTATGTTGCTATTTGATTTTCTTTATTTTTATTTTCTATTTTTTTGGAATTTTAGAAGGTTTTTAGGATTTCTACGGATTTTGGTTTATTTTTATTGTTGAAAATAGAATTTTTATTGAAAATAGATTATATTTCGGAATTTAAGGTCAAAAATAGTAGCAAAATATTCTTATTTTATTTTTACTGAAAAGTAGTTTAAATTATCTTTAAAATGATATGCTATGCATTTTTGTATGATTTTTATTTATTTAGTTGTGAATTTCTGAACCTTTAGTGTGTTTATATTTTTTATGGATTTCAATATTTGATTTTTATTTTATTTTATTTTTAGTTTATCTGTAAATTATGGAAAATATACTAAGCTTTATTTTTGAAGTTTTTGAAGTTTTTATATTTTTATTTATTTTAACATTTGTTATATTTTTTAGTATTTTAAATGATTTATTAATGAAGGAAGATCTTTTTATTTTTCAAAACTTTATTTAATACTGTATATAGTATATTGTATGATATTTTTATTTATTTATATTATATTTTGATATTTTGTATTTTCATTTATTATGTATATAATATATATTGGTTATATACGGTAATAGGGGTATACATGTGATAAGCAAGAAATAGGGAGCATAAGTGTAATACGCCAAAGTTGCGAGGAGTAGGCATGCAAATAGACCAACTAGCACGTGTTCAGGCATGTGTTCTCGACCATCCTGGACCTGCTTGAGTAATCAAGAAACACTGAGAGTTAATTTTCAATTACTCCAGAGATTCATGTGACCTCTCGCGTGCTGCTGTAGATCAGATCCTGTTCATTATTTCAGAATTCATGATGGGTATTCTTGTAAAATGAAGAATATGATGAGATCCTTAAGTGCATCACGGAAGCTTGAGGATCGCATCGTATGCGATCGGGAGTGACTAGTCGCACTAGTTGCTCGATGCAGCGAAATTAAAATTTTTTTATGTGATGAAACCACATGATCTCAGAACACTTCTCGGATCGTTTCATATAAACCACAAACAAGTAATAGGATTACCTCTTGAAGCGTGGTCGTGATCGAGTCTCTAAATGAAGAGACCTCCTGTCTCTAGTCCGATCCGACGGAGGAGACGCTTGCGAGCGTGTTGATAAAACACGTGCTTCTCGCAATCCATGTTGACGATCCAAGACACGGATCTCCTGATCTCGACAAACGAGATACGACATCTTCTTCACGAGCAAGGCTTGTCGAAGTAGAAGGAGATCCATGAGCAATCAATCGGACAACATAACGACGACGCTGCAACGATGGAGAATCTCTCTAGGGCATCCATGGTGGACGGCTACATGAGAGAAATAGGGAGAGTAAGAGAGAGAGAGTTGTTGTCTCACTTGTATCCTAGAAGAGCAAGGGATGCCTCTCCTTTTATAATATTTTAGGATCCATGGATGTCAATCCATGGGACAACACAAATCCAATGGCTTACATTGATTTGTGTTTCTTTTAATGGTCATGATCTTGTTGTTAAAAACACAACAATAATTAATTTAACAAAATCAAATATATACTCAATATAATTTGATTTACACTAATTCAATCATCATTGGAGAAATAGAAAGGAGGCAAGCCTCCTTCCATAATAGGAGTGGACGGCTACCATATTCCATGGTGGAATTGTAGCCATCCACCCACTATATGAGGAAGTTGGCTCTCCTTTCTATATTACATGAGATTACATTATCTCATGATTCTCTCCAATATTTGCAACAATTTTTGTCGCAAATTATTTCACAAAAATAAATCCAATATATTTTGTGAACATTGCAATCATACCATTGGAAATTTGTGAAACATAATCACAATCCAAAATAAAATGTAAATTACATTTTCAATTTAATGTCCAATGTGGATCCAATTCACATAAACATTTAATTAACAAATGTAAATTACAAATAGCTCTCTCTTATATATTATAAATCACATTTATAATATATAGGACTAATATGGATATTGCTATCCACATTATTCGTATCCATGAAAATTTAATCATCTCCGATCTCTATTCTCTTGTTCTCAAATAATATGATTCACATTCACATTATTCATGTCTTTGATAACTAAATCACATTTAATTATCTTAGATAACTCTCCTTATAATATGAATCAAATTCATATTACTCATAATAATTAAATCACATTTAATTATTAATTTTCTCAATGCTCGAATACACATATCAACAATGAAATTATCCATGAACTCTTTCAAGGATAATGCGCTTTCTCTGTGAATACTTGGAGATAAGGACAGGGCGATTGTATTGTTCCACGTATAGTGACTTGGATATTGAGATCATATCTCAAATCCATATCGCAGGCCTCCCATAGATGCTTGATTAAATCAAGATCGCAAATCTAATCTTCTCATTGCATCTGAATCACATTCAGATCAATGTCCAACATTTGGACCAAGATTAGATCACTTCTCTACTAAGAGGAGTCACTAAAATCCAGACCCGTTTCATCACTCCCTAGGAATAGAAGCGTCATGGTTGTACAATCGTTTATGATCACATCACCCTCAGGTATTCCCAATACATGTACATCTTGTATACTGTAAGACTTAGAATAAAACCGAAGTATTAGATCAACTTTACACTGTCTACTTCAGGGTTTCTATCAGTAAGTTTCTCATTCGATCATTGGGAGTTGGTATCAATCATATACTTTCCAAAAGCATATATCATACCTAGGTCTTGATCATATACTTTCCAAAAGTATATATCAAACCTACAAATTCAGTCAAGCTTCCAAAGCGAGATGACTGTGCACGGAATTTGATTCTTCCCAATATCTCATGAGTGAGCTCATGTCTTCCGGTTCAGTAACTGAACCTGTATGATCCCTTTGAGAGATCGTATTACTCATATGCCCTTACATGCATACTAGCGCGCCGGTGTATAGACCTTGATTAGGTCATCTACCTATTGGTCTACCAAATGTACATACTCAGACATATAGTAACACATCTGTCTCTGGTCAGAGGATGTGTGCCTATATCATGACATCATATGACATAGGTCTTTGGTTATCTCGATCTCATTAAGTCAACTCTTTAACCTAACTTATCTAACACCTCCAAATCCCTATTCCTATGCAGAGGACCTGCATCATGATGTCGGTCATATATCAGCCTAATTGAGAAAGGATTGCCACCTCCTACTCGGGCTGGAGATCATCTCTTAACAATCATTTGATGGTGCTTGATGAGTCCTCAATCTAACCCTTTAGATATTCATCCAAGCACCAGCCTCTAATCAACAACTGTATGATTATTAAGATTGCCATGGTACATAACCCTAATTGTACTAAGGGACCTATTTTGCAAATTACAAATTTTCTTCATTTCAGATCAGGGAATGACATTTGCAATAACATTTATTGCAAAGGCTCATCGTGGGCTTGCATGTCCAACATAAAAAGTGTTCCAAAATTTAGAGCGTGCACATGCTTAAGCAGAGGAACGGTGTGCTTTCTGGAGACTACACGCGGCAAACCGGTGTGCCTTGGATCAAATCCAATCCAAGGGCTGGTGTGTAATCTGGGCAGACGAGATGTTCAATGAGATGTTCTTCCCCTTTCGTTGAATCGTAGGCGGCATAGTTCTCAAGGATCTGATCTCTGTTGGCGGATGGAGTTAGATCTGTGCGTCTTCAAGAGATGACTTCTCAGTATGTTGCTTCCATTAATGATCGTGTTCTTCATATGCTTCGTGTGTAATCTTCAACATTGATCTCAAAATTGTGAAGTTCTGATCAGAGGTGATCGTCGAGCGGTAGAGGGAATTAATCACGGTGCTCTAATCACTTAAATCTAGAGGTGAAGAGGACCGCTTCCAAGTTCATTGTTCCTCGATGGTTCGAGATAATGTTCCAGGTACCTATTCTGCAAAGGAGGCAATGGATCGAGGTCGAAGCCTCGACTCGAAACCAAGTCGAAGAGAGGCGATGGATGATGATCCCGATGATGAACATGGAGGGAATAGGGGCGAAGGTGAAGTTGATGGTTGAATGTGAAGATCAAATCGCAAAATCAACATAGATGTGGAAATTTGAGGATAGAATGGAGGAGAAGGAAAGAGGAAATGGAAGAAGAGGAGAATAATTAAGGAACTCAGACCTGGAATGGAATGGAGGATGTTGCGTATGGGAAGTCGTCGTTTATGGAAGGCAGAGCTCGGTGGAGCTCCTGCTGTCTTGGCCTCTACGTGCGGTGGACGTGAAGGTTGAAGCAGCACACGAGGTTGCAAGCCACGCTGGATCACGCTGGAACTGTCTCCCCTCCACAGCATCGCTTGACGACATCGGAACTTGGAGCCATGTCATTGCTCCATATCTAACGTCAAAGCTAACATAATAAGAGGAGGAAGAATGGCTGATAAAAGAGGAAGGATCGCATGTAAAGGAGATGATGTGGAATCACCTGGAAACCGAGCTGCAACAAGATCGATGGTTGTTTCTTGTTACAGAGGAGGTGACCTCTAGTGTCTTAACATGCGACGGAGTAAAGCCTCACTGCGAAAGAGATCGTGCCACAATTTTTCTCCCGTCCTCGCTCGACGAAGGTTAGACAAAGTTGTTACTCTTCCTCTGAAGATCCAGAGCTCACACGAACTTAGAGGTGCGGTAATCGCGGATAACCAGAGATGGAAGGGTGTTGGGGGTATAAATAGGGAGGTATCTTGGAGGCCACACAGTGGATGGGGTCACCGGAGATGGAGTCCAGTGACCTCAAAGTTGTTAGGTCAATGACTAATTAACGAGCAGTTGAGGAAGTTGGGCGACCACAGGAAGAGGATGCGCAGGATGGAGGGTTGATGGCGCAAGGGGAAATGGAAGAAGGCGCGCGGGCATGCTAGGAAATTAAGATAAAAATACCTAAATAATTAAATAACTAAATAATTAATGAATTTAATTATTAGATTAAATTAATTTAAGAAATCATTTGGTAGAATTAGGTAATTAAATAAGTATTTAAGTAAATAAAAATATATAGTAAAATATATAATTATTTAAATAATTAAATAACTTAATAATAAATAAAAAATAAAATTAATTTAATTTGGTTTAATAATATAATATTAATAAAGTATATAAATAGGATGGATGTCCTGCATTAAATAAGATAAAATCAAATAACAATATACATTATTTATTTTATTTAAGAATAGAGTATTAATGTATTAAATAATAATATAGGTTACACTACATTGTACATTATATTAATACGGTTCCCAAACCCATATTTTTCTTATTACCTTCAAACGATATTTCTTTTTTCTTACAGAAAAAATAAAAACCTAAAATAATAGTTTAATATGATTTTATGGATTCATTTGCCATTATTTATTATTACTTTTTTATTATTAACTCAATTCTGGAAATTATATTCTATTCCATTATGGAAAAATGTATTTTTAATAATTAATAATTAATAATTAATAATTTACATATTAATTATACTTTGATCTATTATACACAAAATACATACAAAAAGAAATTAAAATCATTCTTTCTTGAGTCGTATGAGGAGAAAACCTCTTATGCATTTCTAGCGGGGCATTGTTTATCTATATCTATCGCAATGAGACATCTATCAAATTAGCGAAATCAATGTCATTTTGTAGATAATTTAAATAATAAGAATTTTAAGGCTGAGTTTGCCTAATTCGGAGTTCATACAGCCGAGTTATGAGGTCCGAAAAATTTAGGTAGCGACTTCGTGACTTCGAATTTATTGACATTTTGACTTAAATTATATTTTTATTTTTATATACATTTTTAGAGGATTTTTAGAATAGAAACTAGGTTAATCAGATTTACGGTTAATTAATTTAAAATCTGGGAAGTTTTTACATATAGTACGTATATACAACGGGGCTCAAACGTAAAAAACTCACCTGTTTTATTCGAGTATTTTTTTGATATCTTTAGTAAATCGTATTGTTAATAAAATGAAGTTTAAAAGTGAGTTTGATATATTTGGAGTTTTCAATAAATAGTTATGAACCTCAGAAGTAGGCTTTTATGGCTTTTCGGTCCATTATAATATTTTATTTTTAATGAATTATTTTCATGAGATTTTTATAAAATAATATATATTTCTGTGAACAACTTTTGTAAAAGAATTATTTGGATTTGGAATTTTTTGAGTGATAAATAAAATAGGTGAAATATCTACAATGTGGAAAATGGATAAATTATATTTTTTATCTTCCTTTTCTTGATGTTTTTATATGTTAGGATCCTTATTTCCCCGTATTTATTTATTTTATCGACCTGGTCAATATTGACCTGATCTCAGGGTTAGGATCAGTCTGTACATATTTTATATCTAGGACCTTCTTTTCTTTTATATTTCTTGTTATCTTTATTACTTTATTTTGGATAAATTAAGTGTTAAATGTTGAATATTAATATTTGTAGTTAGAATGACAATTAGATCTAATTAGTGATTATTTGCATGTATTTTACCATGGATTTTAGCCAAAATGAAAGAATAAAGGCGATGAATCACGGATTCGTCATGGCTTAAACCCCCCCCCCCCTATCCAAACGGGGCCTAAGGATTCGTTTGGTTGCCAGGTTACCCCGAGATAACCCGATCTATCCCTCTGCATTCACAGGTTGGAATTCAATTACAAATAAATATAACATCACATCTCATGGCTTATTCCAACTCCTCTCCAACCCTCATAACCATCCAAAGACCTACTATTCACAGGAGGATACCCCAACCCATGCTATCTCAGTAACCAAACAGACCCTAAGTGTATCTTCCTCGTCACCGAAATTGTCTCGAGTTGAATATCAACCCATGATCCCTAGTCTTCCATAACCACCAACCCATTAAAAGTCCAAGCTTGGAGCGACAACAACTTTGATCCGCCACTTGTGTGCAAGACATGAGAAAGTTGTTGGGGATGGATATCACCACATGAATAGAACCACGATTAGAGAAGAAACCTCACACAATCGCAAACGACAAGGATTTATAGTTATTTGGCAATGTGCCTACTCCACTTGCTCACACCGGACTTTCTCTATTATTGTATGAATGATTTTGGAATACAATGTGTGGTGCCATACGGGCCCATTCCGAACATAACTAAAGGATAAGAAGCACATACAGAAATTTTCGTAATATTTACATCAAAACCTTTCTTTCTTCTTAACAAAAATCTTGTTGATATATCTTGAATCATAATTAGAATTCTATTAAATTTACTTTAAGAATCATTTTTTGCACCCTCTACTTCGTCCAACGTATAGCATAGGGGACTCTTGTCTCTAGGATCTTTTTATTGCAATAATATATAAACTCCCCATGGTTAGAGATTTATGTATCCTATGCATTATATGTTCTCTACAAATAGTGAAACTATCGTCGTAATGAAGAACTTAGCCCATATAAGGGTGAACCTCATAAATCTGTCTCCATGGTGTTCGCACGTTTGGTTTGTGCTTGTTTCTTCTTCTACTCGTAACAAATCCACAATACGCTTCGCCAACATAGAGTCAATCGCAGTAAGTCTTTGCATTGAGACGTTGGTAGCAAGTGCGCGGTCATCCAGAGGATTTCATTTGATCATCTGAGTTGCAATCAAAACATATCACATATCATTTTAATTAGAGAGCAATTTCCATACAAAAGCATCAAGATTAGTGAAACTTAGAGCTTTAAAAGAATAATAAAATTTTAAATTTCTGTACTCTCGGAAGGTTCCCATAAAAAAGAAGTTACCTCTCAAGTAATTTCAATGGTCGGGGAAGAGATATCTTCAAAGGCTCTTTTATACTGCTCCCTTTAGATCAGCCAACAAGCAGATTTCATCTTGGATTTCATATGCCAATATGAGATCAAATTCAAAGAACTGTCCAGAATCTACCTGAAATAGCTTTTTATAGAAATTACCGCAAGTGTATATATTTAAAAGAGACATTACTTTATTTGAGGTGGAAGTGATGATTTAGAATTAAGAGTTTGTCATGACATATCATCCATATCCTCAAGCGGAATTCCTTGGATTTCTTTAGCCATCATACTCCATGCCCCAAATCTACATGGGGAGATGATGCAGTCAATTGATCAATCACCCTAAGTTATACATTCAATTCTTTTCTCCGATTTGTTGATTTCATGTTGTTCGCTAGCTGGAACATGGTGAGCAACGACTTCTGGTAAATTTTAGCAGTGTTAACGAAGCTTCTCTTTCGAACATGGGTTGAATGCTTATTTTTGGAGGATCTCCAGGAGTTTGGGTGCTTCTCTTTAACCATTCTTTTCCTTTTACCCTATCTTCCCATAACATATCACCCTTCCCTGAGTTTATTTCTTTAGAGTGGGCGTCTCGAATTTTTCTGTACTTGTTTTTGGCTGCTGTCCAAAAATTTGAGTCATTCTGTTTGCATTTGTAGCATAAAGAGATCGGCTTACCTATATGGTATGTAGCTAGTATGCTATTAGATGTGAGAGTTAATTAGTTCTCATGTATTCTAACCCAAGATTTAGATAGCACAAAGTTTTTAAATTCCTCCAGATTTATAATGGCCCACCCATTATTA
The DNA here is from genome assembly GCA_037367405.1 of Ottelia alismoides. Classification (NCBI taxonomy): domain Eukaryota; kingdom Viridiplantae; phylum Streptophyta; class Magnoliopsida; order Alismatales; family Hydrocharitaceae; genus Ottelia; species Ottelia alismoides. The sequence goes on along the minus strand of JAZKJV010007468.1, from coordinate 161,774 downwards.
TTCTTAGGTCGACAAACGTGTCCCCGCCCAGCTTCATGCCTCTCTTTTTTGTCTGTTTCCTTGTAGGTGAAATATCTTCTAATTTTGTTAACGTCTTTGATTTTTTTTGGAAATGAGCTTAGATGATGCAATATGGTGTGTTACAACATGGGCGAGGGATGAGTTAAGAAGTCTTACTCTGTATACAATAGATAATATTTTAGCCTTCAAGCTCTAAAGTTTAAGGGTAGATTTTTTGGTGATAGACTAATAAGGTGTTTTTCTGGATGTGGATGAGAGTGGGATGCCCAAATACAAGATCAGAATTCGACTGAAAGTCCGTCATAATATAGTGCTAGCTATAGTTTTTTCAAGATCAGGGAGGAACCCCTTATTAATCCCGGTAGTAACCGTTTGTGTTTTCGTTGTATGCGAATCTGAGGTCCCTGTTGAAGAGGATTTTTCACGGATCTAAAATATGTCTCACACAAGACGGAGACACTACCGCGGTGGTGTCCTGCAAGAAACCCTACTTCAGACAATAATCAACCCACAAGAATAATTTAGCAATAAAAATATCGTGTGGACCAAATTTATTATATACCCTACAAAAATGGTCGTATAGTGAAAAGCATAGAATGGTGTCTAACACAGGGAACACACGATGCAACACTCAATATTATTTATAAATAAATAATATAGGTGAGGTGTATATATAACTATGCAAATATTAATCAAATAATGTGGATTTCTAATTTTTAATTACTTCATTTTTATATTTTTTTGTTTTATATTTTTGTATTTTGTTTTTATATATTTATATTTTTCTTTAGGTTTTTAGTTTTTCAATTCCCTTTTCTTTTTATAAAAGATATATAATAATATATAAGACTAGGTATATATACAATATCGAGTATGATAATGATAAATGCCATTAAGTAGTCAAAACACACAAAATATAATGTTTTTGAGTTTTTTCCAATATTTTTTTAAGGATTTTTGTTAATTTTTATATATTTTTAAAGTTGAAAATATCCCCCAAACAAGGATAAAATAAATACCATAATTTGAAATGAAGAGGAAAAATAGTAAAATAGGTCTAAAATCCTTCAAATTAATTTTATAGATAGCTAACGATATAAATAAAATTATATAAAAAGAAAATATTTTTTTTTGGAATTTTTGGGAATTTTATAAATTTTTATGAAGGTTTTGGAGGTTTTTCAATTTTAAGCATTTTCTTTTTCTATTTTGAATGATTTTTATGTGAATGTGAAAAATACTTAAATTAACATAATACATTTTTGGGCATTTTTCGAAATGATTTTATAATTTTTTACCTTTTTAAGGCAAACAGGGATTGGTCGTGCACTTAATGATTTAAAAAAAAAATAGAATAGGCATCAAATGCAAATGTAAGATTCTAGCTTGAACAAACATGCATCTAGGCACCAACTCCTATTTTTAGAAATTTTCGGAGCATGGCAACTATTTAAATAAATAGAAAATGACACAAAAATATTCAGCCCAGTAGGGGTATAATTGCAAATATAATAAATAGCAAGGGTTACAGTGCAATTTCACCCAAAATTTAACATTGACATTTAAAATTTATATATTAAAAGACAATTACAATAACCCGCAAGGGCTTACATGCATTTTTTACAAAATAAAACATGCACATGCACGTAACTCTAGTAGGGACTAAAGTGCAATATTCATTAGGTTTAGAGGGTTACATGTAATTTTATCCACAAACGTTTAAATTAGATAAAATATTTACATGATTTCTTAGCAATTGCAAAAAGCAGAGGGGTGTATGAAATTTACCCACTTATGCGCGGGGATCCAGCAGTCCTGGAGGCGTCACGTATCTGATCGTGCAGCCTCATTCGTAGGAAATCAACGTAACAAATTAGATCTGGACCGCAGTTCTTGATCAAACGAGGTGTCCTACGCAAGAACAAGAAAGAACACGTCTCTGGCAGGCTTGGATCCATCATTCATCTGCGCTCCAGCGATCGTTCTCTCCTCCGGCAAGCCTAACAGGTAGCTGGGCTTCCTCCGTGTGCGGATGTAATGTCTAAGCGAGGCGAGAGGAAGCTAGATGCTCCGAAGAGGTTGAGTTACCTGGAGTAGCTCCAGGTTATCGTTGACGTCCTAGGGGTGTCGTTAGTCCTGCAAGTCACAACCAAAATACTCTTGGGTGCGAGGGCTATCACCTCCACCCAGGGTTTACTCGAAATAATAGTGGATATGGAATGGAGGGGGGAGATCCAACGAGGGCGGAAGAAGGAACTCCGAGTCCTTGAATCAGGGCTTGATTCAAGGGGGTTCTGTGGAGAATCGTGGAGAACGTGTAGGGGAGCGAGATGGAGTTGAAGTCAGGATAGATCAACGGTCAGGTCGCAATGATTTTGACCTGGAACCTTAGCTCTAGGAATTTGGGGCTTTCTGATTTGAGTGTCAATCTCTTGATTGAACTACAAATTAAAGAGGCATAACAAAAACTAAATTACAGGATTACTTAGGAATGACGAAAAAAGGGGCTCAATAGAGCTTGGCGCTCCAGAGCAAAACCAGTCAGAAAATCTCCGACGGTGGGGTGGATTCACCTCCTCCTTGCCTTTCCTCGTTGCAAACCACGAGTTCTACCTTGCTGTCACCATGGAGAAGCTTACACGAGTGATCTGAGGGGTTAAAGATCGGCTAAGAGGCATCAAAAGTCAAAATGGGGGCGAAAGGGGTATATTTATAGGCGAGCTTTTGGTGATTTTCGAGGGGTGATGGCGTGAGATCGATTGGTGGTTGGTGAGGATTCGATGATGGGCGAAGATGAGGGATGAAGAAGCTACAGGAAGGTAGTGGTCTCGAGGGAAATGAGTGAAGATGGAGGCATGGAGAAAATGGTGAAGTGGTGCCATTGTGAAGCTCTGATAGAAGCCAGAGGGTAGGCTGGATAGTTGACCGAGGTCAACAAAAGGACGTGCCTGGTTGGTTTACATGGACCAACTACGAAATTCCAAGGTGAAAATGCCTTGGAAAATAGATAATAAAAAATAATTGATTTTATTATTTTTATGTTATAAAATATAAAATGTTTCTAATTTTCTGTTGTATTTTATGCATATATTTATTTATTTTTTAGATGTGTTTATTTACAATTTAATTTTTAGGGTTTATATATAGGTATATTTTTCTATGTTTTGTGCATTTTAATTTTATTTTTTATTTATGTTTCTATTATTTTATTCTCTTATCTAATTGTAACTTTTTAGATTCTTAATTATATTTTATTATATTTTTTTGATATAATATACACTTAAATAAATTAGTTTACTTATTATATGGGTATGGTTATTGTATTTTCATCTATGTATTTTATATGCATATTTTATTTTAATATTTTGTTAATGGTTTTAGTCTAATTTAATATGTATACATACTATAAACAATATTTACAAAATTATAAAAAATAGAATTATAAAAATAATAAAGAGTAAATAAAATGAATATTTTAATCGAGAATATTATACAATAGGGGTCCAAAATCTAATTTTCACATCTTGACTCCAAAAAATATGAAACCACCTTCATTAAATATCTTATTAAAAGTTATAGACAACTATTGTGTGATTTTGATATATTTTGAGTTTTTATTTAGGAGATATGGATTTGTAAAGTCTGGGTTTTAGGATTTTATTTTGTATATAAGGTATACACTATATATTATTTTTGTGTACAATAAAATTTACATTTTTCTTTACATTTTTAGCTACACTTTTCATGTAAAAGTTCCATTATTTGAGGTGTAAATAATAAAGAATAAAATACGTCCCAAAAATTAATTATTGGCTTATTTTGTAGAGTGATCTGTTTTGTGTTTTCTATACAATTAGTCACCCTATTTCCCCCCATTTTATTCCTTGTCAACTAAGTCATCATGATGACCGAGTCTCGAGGGCTAAGGTCACTTTAGTGTCCTTGACACTTCACTCTTTTCTTTTCTTTCCATTATTCTTTTATTTTGGAAATAAATACTACAAACATACAATATTTTATACAGTATTTGGAACAAATTAATGAATGTTTATTTCGATAAATTAATGATATATACATGCATTCAACTACGTTTATAGGCCAAAATGAAAGAATAAAGATGATGAAATGGATATTCATCACCCCCTATATTTGTCTTTGCTAGTCCCTAGCAAACTCTTATGCCTATATGTGCGGAAAAGAAAATAAAAAAAAGAAAAAGAAATAACTTAGAGTAATTTTCGACTCTTAAACTTGTCTTAATAATGTCAAAGTTTGGAGTTCAGAGAAGACCTTTGGATTATTGGTGTCAGAACCACTTATAGGTTAGGATTTGTGAAACAACAATCTTTAGGTTCCAAACTCCTATTATCTAGTCCAATTCACTCCAAGTCAAAACCATCCTATGAGTCCCATACTCTTACTAGCTTGAAATGGTAGAACCATGTGTGTGGAATTGTTTAGCTCTCCATAGACAAAACCATTGAACTATCGAGGTGTTTGCTCTTCTGATAACTCGTCCTCATGGAGTCAAATATTTCCTTCTAAGGTCAGGTGCTTCCGATCTTTATAACCGAATGGGATAAGAAGTTAGAAGAATGGTAAGAGAAGTGGGAATTGACCAGTGTAGTCTTTATTACCGTGTGAAGTCGGTGAGTGTAACCGGATCTTCACCAAGAAGCAGCCTTTTTCTGAAGCTCATATTTGCGGAAATATATTTTTTATATTGTTTTCGTTGAAGGTTTCTTTGGGTATTTCTTTTGACTTTGCAAAGCATCTGCATTCTTATTTGTCCTGGTGGATATAGCATCTTTTGTTCCACCCACTTTTTTGGTGTCTTGGAAAAATTTACGCTGGTAGATCTTCCCTCATTTGAAGCATCGTTTCAATCCATCTCTAGTCTTTAGATACCATTGTATCATAAGAAATGGGTTAGAGTATCGGTGTCAGCAATCCCCAATAATGGTTCCTGAGCCACCCTCGACAAAGTGGCCTTACATCATTCCGACTTAGACCCCATGATTTTTCAATAGTTCGTCTAGGTTGAGCTATTAGGTACGAGGTTTCCAGTCAAGTCACTATCTCAAAAGTCGTACGGATGATATAAAGAGTTCTATTTATCCATATTATATTGACTCATGAACATAATCTTATGGAATCCAAGGAATTAGGTCAAGGTGACATGAAGTATCTCCATTTCTAGTCCTCAATGGATTCCTCTGAAATTACGTGTATTAAGGTCTTCATAAAGCTCTAATATTCGGACTTTAAACTTGTTTAAATTTTTAGATTAGTCCGAAAAATGCTCGTGTTATGTACTATGCATGAAACTATTTTTGTAATGCAATTTTCAAACTTTTGAACCTTTTTATGGGTTTTTGAAAAAGGTTTTGCTAAATTTTATGAAACTTTTCAAAAAGATTTTGCAAATATTTTTGGTATTTTGGTTTTGCAAATGTTTTTGTGATTTTTGAAAACAACAGATTTTGGATAAAAACTAGAGACATATGTTTACACGGGGATGCGTCTTATTATTTACAAGAGTTAAGTTTTTAAGAATTTACAAGGGTTGAGTGATTGGTTATTAAAGAATTTGAATGTGATGCATATATTCCTCAAACTTATTTGAAAATGTTTTTTCAAACACTTTCGAAAACTATAGTCGAAAATAGGTTTTGCAAATAATTTTTACAAACATTTACAAGCATTTGAACATTGTTTTGCAAAGGCTTTTTAAATAATATATAAAAGATTTTTCAAAATAGTTTTGCAAGAATTTTTAAACCATTTGTAAATTGGTTTTCAAAACATTTTATTTCACACAAAGAAATTTTTTACAAACAAAATATTTAACAAAGGTTGAAAATATTTTACGATTATTTCAAACTGTTTTCAAAATATTTTTCAATTAGATTTTTAAACTATTTTCCAAACATTTTGTAAAGAATGTTTACCTGATTTATTAATCAGTATATACAAAAAGAATATGAGGAATAATGAAAAAAATATTTTTATTAAATAATTTAATGAATTTGTATATATATACGCAATGTTTTAGCCATATTTATTGAAAGTACGAGTTATGGTTAAAATATTACACAGTATATATTGACCTCCTATACTTAGCTTGAGTTATGATCGCATTGTTCGAGGATAAAAGAAGTCATAACTCGTACTAAGTATAGAAAAGTCTATACTACAACGACTAAGGAATATGAAGTCGGTCATCCCCCTATACTTAGGATCAAGTAATCCTATGTATAGTAGTCTGTATACCAATGCGGAGAGGGTTGAAAGTCGGAAACAAATAAATGAATAGCTCAACAATTCGGCATGTCTCCCTCTATACTTAGGGGGAAATATCCCTAAGTATAAAAACAATGTCAAAAGTTGAGGAGACATGCGAGGGATCAAAGAATGAGCACCCGAATGCATTCATCCCACCTATACTTAGGATGAAGCATATCCTAAGTATAACAATGACGTATGGGATGAATGCGTTCTTTCAAGAGAAAAACAGATGAAAAGAAGAAAAGGAGAAAATGACTAACTATTAAAAATATTTTTATTAGCCTCGTCTACATGAGTGGATGTTGTGGATGTGAGTTCTCCATCATGGACCACCTTAATAGAATCGACCACGAACTGAAATGTGTCATGTTTGAGATAAGGCTTTAGAAGTTGTCCGCTGATCACGAATGGTTGTGCCCCAGTTGATAGATTGGATATGACGATACTTCCATTGTCACGCACATGTTTCCCTATGAAGGCCATGTCCATTTACTCTTCAATTACCCTAAGAATAGTTTGAGCTTTGCATCAAACAACCAATCTTTCTGTCATGGCTCGAAGGTCTTGCAGCGGATGTACTTGTCATGCCACTTCTTGACCTTTTCTTTATACATTAGGTTGTTTTCATATGCATAGTCGTGGAATTCAAGGAGTTGATACATATCCAACTTTCTATTCTGTCCTCCCATATTGAAATCCACGTTACAGACATTAATTGCCTATAATGATTTGTGAATAAGTTCCACGGGCAAATAGAATGGCTCGCCGTATACAAGGCGGTAGGGAGACATTCCAAATGGTGACTTGTACGATGTTCGATAGTCCCAAAGTACTAAATCAAGAAACTATGACCAATTTTTCCAATCAGGTTGTACAAGCTTTCATAAAATTGTTTTTATCTCCCTGTTTGAACATTCAGATATGCCATTGGATTATGGGTGGTACGAAGAGGCGACACAATGTTCGATGCAGAACTCCTATGTCAGTTTCTTCACCTCTCTATTGATGAAGTGGCTACCCCCATCAGATATCAAAATTTTGGGGATTCCTAACCTTACAATGATGTGATCTCGTAGAAACCAAAAATGGTATGACTATTGGTAGTTCAGGTTGGGATAGCCTCCACCCAATGGCTTACATAATCGATAGCGAGCAAAATATACTCAAATCCCTACCTGTTAGGGAATGGGCCCATGAAGTCAATGCCCCATGTGTCAAACACAATTGAAATTTGAATGTACTTTAAAGGCATTGTGTCTCTCATTCCAATGGTACCGCGCAGTCTCTGACAGTCAGTGAAATTCTTGACAAAGTCTTCTGAGTCTTTGAATATAGTCGTCTACCAAAGGCCGCATTATAGAACTTTCAATGTCATTCTTCTTCCAGAGTGGTGTCCTCCTGATTCTCCAGAATGGCAATGCTCGACACTGTGGACTTCCTCATGAGGAATGCATCTTCTCCAGATGCAGTCTACCCCCTCTCATAAGAGATATGGATCCTCCCACTTGTAGAAATGGATTTCTGACAAGAACTTGTCTCTTTTCAGCTTATACCAATCTTGTGGTGATTTCTTGGATACAAGATAGTTCACGATATCGGCAAACCATGGGAGTAAGGTGACTGACAAGATGGCTTCATCTAGAAAAGTCTCTGTGATCGGCATTAGGCTCTACTTAGGAGTGTCTTGCTTTGGCAACCTTGACAAGTGATCGGCCACCACATTTTTAACTCTAGGTTTATTGTAAATTTCAAGATCAAATTTCTGGAGTAGAAGGATCCACTTGATTAACCATGGTTTGGCATCCTTCTTAGCTTGTAGATACTTGATGGTCGAATGATCTGTATATACTATAACCTTGGATCCAAGCTAATGGGAGTTGACTTTCTCCAGGGAAACTACTATTGCCACCAGTTCTTTTTCAATGACAATATAGTTTCTTTGTGCTTCATCTAGAGTTATTCCGGCACAGTGAATAGCAAACGGAATATGATTTCTCCTCTATCCTAAAACTGCCCCAATGGCATAATCATAAGCGTCAGTCATGATCTCAAATGGTAGAGATCAGTCTGGCGGTTGAAGGATAGGGGCCTGAGTGATTATTTCTTTCAACTGCGTAAAGGCTTGGGGGATTCTATCATCGACAATGAAATCTGCCCCCTTGCCTAGAAGCTCAGTCAAGGGTCGGGCAGTTTTACTCAAATATTTGATAAATCATTGGTAGAAAACAACATGCCCAAGGAATGATCTGACCTGTTTCAAATTTGTAGGTGGCTCTAGCTTTGAAATCACTTCACCTTTACTGGATAAACCTCCATGCTACACTTTGATATGACATGGCTGAGCGCAATACCTACGGTCACCATAAAATGTCTCTTCTCCATCGGGAGCAATTGATTCACTTCACAACATCTTTTCAAAAATCGATCTAATTAAGATAAACACGGATCAAAACTATCTCCATAAACCGAGAAATCGTCCATGTAGACCTCGAGAAAACTTCCAATCATATCTGCGAATATTGCCAACACACATCGTTGGATTGTTGCATACCCCGGACGACATTCTGTGGAAGGCATATGTCCTGAATGGACAAGTGAAGGTTTCCTTCTCTTGATCTTAAAGGACAATGGCAACTTGATTTTAACAAGAGTAACCATCCAAAAATAGAAATATTCCTTCGCGGCCAGTTTTTCGACTATCTGATCGATGAAGGGAAGTGGAAAATGGTCTTTCTTGGTTGCTAAATTGAGACATAAGTAATTCACACAGATGCGCTAGGATGTTTGAACTCCGGTTGCAATCTCCTCTCCTTTGCCATTCTTGACCATGGTGATCCCTAAATTCTTGGAAATAACATGCAGGGGTCTCATCCATTTTGAGTCACAGATGGGATATATGAATCATGCATCACACCATTTCATGATTTCATTCATCACTACCTCCCTAAGGTTCGGATTTAATCTACGTTGAAATTCGCTGGAGGGTTGCTATCTTCTTCAAGGTATATGTGCTGCGAGCATAGTGAAGGATTTACCCCATGGAGATATGAAATTTTCCGGCCTATGGCCTTATGATTTCTTTCTATAACCTCGAGCAGACGAGATCCTTGCTCTTTGGTTAGCTGTGAATTTATGATCATGGGGAACATGTTCGACGCACCCGCAAGGAAAGCATACTTCATGTTTCTTGGAAGTGGTTTGAGCTCAGGTGGGGATTGGTTTAGCTTAGCGGTTACTTTGACTACTGTGCAGGGTGATGGTGTTGGGTCTTTCATCTGTGTTGTGTCCACCATTGGCATTGTAGGCTCTGAGTGCATTGCTGCACAGAATTCTTCGATGATTGAATCTTGTTCCCAAAAATCTGCAATGATGTCCTCTTGCTCTGATAAGGATAGGTGGTCATGCATCCATTCATCAGGCAACTCAGCAAAAATCGCATCTCCAAGGACATCTGGGAACTCGACTATGCTGTCCAAGCCATCCTCTGAGGAGAGGAAAACTTGGGTTTCACTGTCATCCCTAAATAGGGTTGTATCATAGATTTCAACCAAAAAGTCATAGTCTTTTGTCGGCTGTTCTGTCGGCTCACTTTCATCTGATGCAGATGCTGACGATTTAGGCACTTGGATCATCTCAATTGGCACTTTATCACTTTTTGAACGAAAGGTTATCTAACCAGTGCCATAGCTCACTACTACCTCAGTTGTTCGAAGGAATGGTTGTCCAAGTATTTTCTAGGTGTGCAAAAGAGGAGTTAAAGTGTCCATATCCAGAATCATGAAGTCCGTAGTGAACTGCATTCCCTGAATGGTGACAACGACATCTTCCAAGATTCCTCAAGGCTGCTTGATGGATGTGTCTGCAAACTGCAGAATCATTCTCGTGGACTTGGGCGGTCCCAACCCAAATTATTTGAGCAGTGATGTGGGCATCATGTTGATTGAGGATTCGCTGTCAAGTAGAGTCTGGTCGAACTCTTGATCAAACATCAGACATCTGACTAAAAGAACTCCCATATCCTTCTTTTTTGTTAGAAGATTGTTGATTGCATTCACTGTAGCCATGGTGAGAATGTGTTTCACATTTCTTTCATGAGATTTACGCGGCTGTCTCTTCGAGGTACATGCTTTCTTGAGACCTTTCTTGATATTAGGCTTGTACTTGATGGCTTTGAGAAGAGGCATTTCAAGAAAAAGATTCTAGAGTATTTTCACCACATCTGGGTCAAACAAGGAAGTTTTCATTTTTTATTATTTTAAATTTTCTCATTGCACCAGGAAACGGAATATGTAATGAATCAAAGCAACAGTAGAAATAATGTCCTTATTTACAACTAAATATGTGCCATATCAGACTATACATTGATGAATCCCATATTCATCACTTTAAAAGATAATAATTAAGCACAATTACCTAAAATTCAACCGTATTTTATCCATTATTCTACATAATTAGAATTCATGCATGTATAAGTAATAATTGCATTTTATCACTCATAATTGCATTAAATAAGAAGCTAAAAATCTCAATCCAATTGACTTGTCAATAAGCTAACTTCCATGATTTTTAACTAATTCATTCTAACTCCAAATGACCTCCATTTTGTACATATTACTAACAAGAATAAATGAAAAATATAAAAAATCACTAACATAATAAATGCACCAGAAACTCAAAACCTAATTACAGGATTCTTTGACAAAAATGCTGATATCTTCCTCATACAGTGTCTGATTTGATCCTACTCACTTTTTAACTTATGCACATTCAAATGCTTTCAAAACAAGACCATGTTCAAGTGAATCAGATCTCATTTCTGAAAGTTGGGTTTTGGACCTCTTTTATATATTTTATATTTTACCTAATTTTGACCTATTATTTTATGTACATAATTAATTCATTTTATTTTATTTTATTTTATTTCATTTATTTTCTTTGTTAAAAGTTTTATTAAAATAAATAAAAATCCAAATGCAAAATGAGATTAAAGTCAAAGAAACTAACTAAGTCCGAGTCTTCACTAACTATGTGTATAATAGTCCACTTTATCGCACTTTATTTTATTTCTTCATTTTCTTAATTAAAAAAACCAATAGAAATAGATTAATTTTTAAATATATATCTTTGATTTTATCATATTTTTATAGATTTTTTCATAATATTTAAAAAATGACAAAAAAGAGAAACCCAAAAATCAAGGCGTTTTATGTACATAGAATACCCCAAAAATATCACTTTCTGCAAATGATCGATTTTGATTTTGATCCCTTCATGAAAGTTGTAGAGTGATCTGGGCCTTATTTTTATTTCATTTTATTCAAAAAATGAAAATAAAAAAATAAAAAGTAAAAAATCCATGTGGAGTGATCTCGACCGCCCGATCTCGGCCGATTAGACGGCCCCAGATTCCTCCCCTTTCCTCTATCTTCCTCCACCTTCCTTTCCAGGCACCGCTCGCGGATTTCATGCGCCACCATCTCCGCAATCTCCTCCGCCATCGTACATCCTCATGAACCAAATCTCCTCATCATATCTCCCCAGTAGTCAATCTCCATTCGCGCCACCTTCCTCTTCCACGCGATCTCCCTTCCATCGACACCCCTCCAGCATTCCTATTTAACCACCTCCGCTGCACCCTTCAAAAGCATCCAACGTCTGCATAAAAATCAAAGGAGGTTGGTGGTGACAACCCGAACCCCTTCCCCTTCTCTGGCGAGATCCGGCCCTCTCGAGAACGTTGCTACGCTGCGCCTTAGCAGCGCGTTTGCCCCTGCTCCGGTTCATCGTCGAGCCAATACCTACACTTCCTCTACAACCACCTTCGACTTCATCTTCATCAACGCAGTTGAAACCCCCTTTCCACCAACTTTGTTTTAACGCCCCCTCTACGATCACCACTCGTCTCCATTACTTTCAATATCCATCTCCGTCAACAATTCAAGCTACCCCCGTCTCCTTCGACTCTCATACTCTGACCACATGCGCCTCTCTGCCTTCATCCGGAATCCTTCCGCCTCGGCTCCCATCACCAACACCTCCTGGCAGGAGCCAGGAGTCGTCATCACCAACAAGCTTCCTGGAGCTTCACCCTCCTTCATGCCTCCACTCCGGCCTCGACTACATCGCACCTCCACTAAAGCTCCTCCGCACCAGTTGCTTCTCTGACTTCACAACTACCACAGGAGCCCAACAACCGCCTCTGCACCATTAGCGACACCAAGGGACGTTATCGTCAGCCACCCTCTCCAACCACTAGGCACGTTTCTCGAGTCCCCTTCTCACGTGCATAACACGTACGTTGGGGGATCTTCTTGCACAAGAGCCCCTGAAATATTGTCATATCACACGCCCCTGGGAATTTTGCAAGAAAGTCCCCGTCAGATTGATAAATTACCAGAAGGACCCAGACACCAAGAATCACGTGCTTTGCTTATGCTGTCTTGGGAATTTTGTTGAGTGCCCCCGGAGCTCTGCTTAATTCCAGAGTAAACCTTGCCAGTCAAGGGACATGTGAGGAGCATGTGTTCCCTTGAAATTTGCACGCTAACCCCCCTCGGGCCTACTAATTACTTATAAGCCCCCCACCGCTTTTTTCCTATTTTAATTAATTTTGTCATATTACGTACGAACCCCTGATTTCTATTTATATTTTGAGCCTATTTATTGCATCTTATTATTAATTAAAAATATCCATGATGTTCTTCACTTAATTCTCTACTTTTTGGCTGGTGCTTCATATTTTGTTCTCTGTGGTTAATTAATAATAATTGTTCTTACAAAAATTCACATATTTTACGCAGTTTGTGCTTAGAAATTCATAGATAGATAATTAAACGAAAAATTTCCATATTCATGGATAGTAGAATTAATTACATTTAACATCGTTTCCAAAAAGAATTGTATTTGCATGCATGGTTTGTTCTATGAAAATGATTTTGTAGATTTCTGTCTTTAATTTTTAATAGGTATTGAATCTCGTATTTTCAAGGTTTAGGATTTTTCTGAGGTCAATCACCTTGTGATAGATCTTGAATAATTTTATTCTATGTAAGTAAATAAATTTAACATTTATTAAAATTAAGTATTGAAATTCACTTCGTTTGCATTCATAAATTCAAAAAATATTCATCTTGCATTAGAAAATTCCAAAAAACTAGAATGCATTTTTTTCATCATAATTGGCATCTTGACAAATTTTTTTGGGCATTGTTTTAATGATATTTATTTTCTAGTCCTTAAAATCAGCCGCATTTGCATTTTGCATTTCAAAATTGCATAAAAAAGACCAAAAACATTTCATCTTGAAAACTGTGCCTGAACTTTGATAGACATAATTCTAAGTTGTTCCTTTGCCTCCTTGAGTTCGATCTTGGGACTTGCCCAAGTAAAACAAACATAAAATCACTCAATTTAATTGAATTAATATTTAAGTGATTATTTCTTGATCGATTCCGATTACCCGACAAAATTAAAATAACACATTGATATTTCAAATAATAATTCACATCATTTAAAGATGGGTATCTTCGCGACTCGTCTGATGGCATCGTTGTCGAGGAGGCAAATGGCTTAGGATTTTTGTTTAGAAAATTTAAGTGATTGGTTTTCTTTATTCATGTAATCTGACCCCCGAATATTCATTGTATATTTTACATTTTTTTATGTATTTATTTAATTTTATTATCAACATTTAATTTCTGTCTTTTATTTTTGATTATTTTTTGTGTCATTTTCTTGCACACTCTCTCTTATATTTCTTGCGAGGTACCCGATATACATGGGGTTGTTTCTTCCAAAACTGACGCATCTTGACCGACTTCCAATCCGCATTAATTAAGATCGAGTTGAGTCGTGAAAGAGCGTAGAGTCTAGGGTTTTATCTTTTGCAATTTTAAATTTTGTAATCAATTGCTCATTTACAACGATGTCCATTTGGACTCTCACGAGTGTAAAAAGACCTCAAACTTTCTCTGTGGTGTGTTGTGGCCTGTTTCACTCTCCGGTGAGGGTGGGGCCGAACTTGAGTGGTTCGTAGGTTAGGACTGCACAGATAACTATTAGAGCTCATAAGATTTTTTGATTGTGCTCGTAGAACCTAGAACCACACTACACATTAATTATGACACACATTGGATCGCTCAATTTAGTCAAAATTTTAACTCAATTCTTCACATCTATATATCTTTCTGATAGGTGCGGTTTTGTCAGCTTGCACTCATATAGAATAAATTTCAATTCTTGTATTGCATCCCACATGAAGATTGCGAGGAATAACTGTAAGTCTTCTATTTGAGAACATCATAGTTTCATGTGCATCGGATTTTCTGAAATTTCTCCTTCTTGTTTTGTCATGTAAATTTTAAAGGAAATTGGAACTGGACAGTAGATGTGCATTTGTGCTCACCTAACTTTTCAGTGATCACCTAACTAAATTGAGACTGCTAAACAAGGCTGACTTTAAATAACTCATAAAATAAATAATTTTCTTGGAGAGAAACCATGTCCTTAGATTCATTTATCTGTCTGTTTGAGTAAGAGAGGACACTTAAGGCTAGATCCCAGCTCCGAATGTGCATATTGACTACTGATTCTATTAAAAATGATTAACTACTTCTCATTGAGGAAATATGGGTAGCCCATAAACTGTCCGGATTTTTCTTTAGAAGAGTGGGTGGTTTAAAGGACATTGCGTAAGGCTCCATCCTTAAGTAACGGGTAGCCATTTTATGGTTCGTACTTACACCTATACTGGACAAAAATAGGTGCTACTAATCGTAAGAATGCATGACAATTTTTAGGAAACTTTATGACACCTAATAGCTCGCTATTTTCTTTCCAAGATTGAATTAATCACCAACTAAAATTTATAAGATAATTGGTCGAACTCTCACAACCTTCATTGAGTGAGTTGGTGAACCTGGGGTTTGATTTGTGCTTGCATTGGTGTGCGTTAACCGAGCTCAAATTAAAATAAAAATCGCACACTTGTGCCATCACTCTCCTTTCTTGATCTGCAAAATATTAGGGTTTCTTCTATTGAGTATCCCAGACAGTTGAACATTTTCAACTAAGATCCATTATGCCAATTCCCCCACCTTCTTCAAAGATGATGGGACATTTGCTCCGAGTACCCATCAGATTATTACTTTGAAAATAAGTTCTTTTCGATCAAACCCCAATCTTCTAAACCCTCTTCCTCCAAACATCCTCCAACATTCACAGGAGATTCTGGCCCTCAGATGAATTTAGCCCACTCTATAAATTCCAATCCATGTTATTAAGATCATCCGACCAAGTTCAACACTTCATCTTATTTGCCACCTCCCCCAGCCTTTATTACACATGATCAAAATCCATCCTAGGCTGACCCAACATATTCCTGATTTTTTATTGGACCTCATGAACCATTCAATGATAAAACCAATTTAGAGATAAATGACAGACTGAGACATCAGTTTCAAATGACTACATTCTCTCCTCATCATAATGTTGAGATAGGTCAACACTTCACAGATATACATCCAGACTGGACCTTAGGCAATAACATGATAGATGGACCAAATCATATGGAAAGGACCGCAACTAATGATCATCAGTGTTGGATTAACCATGACAATAAAATCCCTATTGACCAACCTACATATCACTCCTTTGGACAACCATCACGTATAGAGGACTTGACTGATGGTATCAACACACATGAACCCTGTAAATTCCATGATATGAGGATCTGACTAATCAAAACCTTGGAAATGGACTCTATTCAAAACTGCATTACATGCCTGAGTTATAGTATGTTGAGAATAAAACCTCAAGTTCTCAATATCCTCTAATTGAATAAACTACTCTCATGATTGTTCATGAAAAATATTTTGAGGATGAAATTTCTAAGATTATTAAGAGATATGAATTAGTTGAGGATAAATTTAGATGTTTCACCGATCGAGTAAATTCATTTTATGATAACTCAGACATGGAAGTGGAAGATAATATGATTGGATCTCAAGTTGAAAACCCTGAGAATACTCAGAAACCCATAAACTATGCAGACCATGGGGATGACTTTGACAGAGACATCTCTGCATACTACTCCCTTAGGGATAACTCTGACTTTGATCAAAGCCCTTCAACTATGGAGAATGACACATCTACACACCACAACAAAAAGACCAAAAAAATCGAAAATTTCAAAAACACCAAAAAATTGAAAATAAAAAAAACATAAGAATTGAAAGTGGAGAGGATTTGAGGAATTCGGATCCTACTCTAAGGGAAGCACTGGATATATGGATGATTTTTAAACTTCCCTTGATTCAGACCATTGAACACTCCCCCGACCTTAAAAGGTTTATAATGAGTAAATTAATGCCGAAAAAGTCAGGCAAGAAGAGGACAAGGATTGAAACACATATCTTGTCAATGAACACTGATGAACGCCAAGTTTGCCTCTTGAATAGTTAGAGAATGTTGTAGTATTGGAGGCCAATTTGGTTCGTCAAAAACCACAATCGTCTGAATGTTGTGGATTATTTTTACTTGGCATGTCTACCAAGGTCGAACACAAGGACACGAGCTACTCTTTCTATTTATCGATTTTCGATCAATTCATGGCATATGTGAATTATTTCTCAATTACCGGTCTCCATGCAGAAATATAGGATGCATTGCGATCTTTATGCAGATTACAAAAGTGATGCATGTATTTTTTGGCTGATTTTTAGATGTAATTTGTAGGAGTGTGCATGAAAATAATGCAAGGTTAAATGTATGCAACTGACTGTTACAATTATACCTAGAAAGATCAATAAATTTAGCAACAGAAAGTAGATTGAAATCAGGGTCATTTTGAGCATAACATCATGAGAAAACTTATATCTTATGACAGGACATTGGAACAAGAGTCATCATCTATCATTAAGAATTCATTTCATTTAAAATGGTGACAGATGAGAAAACTAAACATGCCATAAAATAAAGGATGAAACAAGGAACAAAACGACACTAAAATCATGCAATTTGGACCTACGATGCTCAAGTTATGAAGAAAATAATACAGGAGCATAATTGTAATAAAAAAGATAATAAATAAAAAGATAAATAGTACAAATAGGTCCTTAGAGGGACCTATTTGCATATTCCAAAAACTACCTGGGCCCCTATGCAATTTCTCCATATAGAGTGAGGGCATTTTTGCAAATTCCAAAAGCTGCAAGGGCATCCCTATAAAATATCCAGGCGCGTACGTGATGCACGTGCCTGGGGGACCAATATGTAAATATCTGAACTTTTAGGGTCTTTATTGTAATTTACCCCAGCCCTCACGTGGAGTATACGTGAGGGGCCTAGGCTCGGGAGGCGTCGCTGGTTCGGGCTACGTGACATCTCATGGAGGCTCGGGGCGAGGTTCGGTGGACCCCAGCCTATAGGTGCGACAGGAAGCTCGGGTCACCACATGCCCTCATCTGGTCCGTCTGATCCAGAGGGTCGGACGACACTTGTATCTTCTTTTCCCGTCGTTGGCTGTCGGACGAGGCTATTCTCCGGCGGGCTCGATGGAGCTCTACCGTGCTCCAGATTATCGCCTAACAGTCGGGGAAGTACGCTGAGTGTTGGCGGAGATCCTGGAGGTGCGACAAGGCTCCAGGGATGGTTGGAGGTGAAGGTTGACGAAGCTTCGCCAGAGGAGAATTACTCGAAGGGACTCCGATGCAAACTTCGGCCAATCAAGATCCTGCAAGGTGAGTTTACAACCGAAGTGTGCGAGTGTGCATGGTGAATGAAGTGAGGTCTCGTGTGGGCAAAGGGAGATGGAAGACCTGGTTTCCGACTCCGGCGGACCGGAGGGAAGCTAGGGCGGGGTGGTCGGGCTATGGTGAATGAAGGAGGGTGAACGGAGTAGTGGGAGAAGGTGTTGTTGGTACGACAGAGGTCATGAGGTGGTCAGGTGAGGGTGGCGACGAGTGAAGAGGTCGGGAAAATTAAAAGAAAAATAAGAAAAATAACCTCGCCGGAGCAAGGTGCTGGGTGAAGACAGTGGCTTGGGCTGATCACCTTGGAGGCATTCCAGTCGTTGCCTGACAAGGCCAGTCATACCTCGGAGCTTAGCGGACGCCAGAGGCACCACGACACGACGGAGCAGCCGCGAGTCGACACCTGGGCAAGAAGTCATTGTCGCCTATTCAATCTACCATTCTGTTGTCACCAGAGGGGCGGGTGAAGCTGGGCGAGTGCCCGAGATGGTGGACCAGGTGGAAGTGCAGCGGAGGTGGAGGTTTTATAGGGTAAGAAGGAGGTCCGTTATGGTGGGGGGGTTTGAAGGACGATTTTTATGACATGGAGTGATGGAGGAGACATTGGCGTTATACGCGAGGAAGACGGAGCTAAGGGTTGTGCGAGGGAGCCGTTAGGTTGAGGGAAGAGGGTTGGAGGGAGTGGGCAGAAATGGAAGGGCGAGAGGTTGCTCGCAGGTGTAACGCCTGGGGCTAGAGGTAGACGACGCTTGTGGACCGTCGGGTCTAGCGATCCAACGACCCTTGTAGTGGTGGGGAGGGACGGCTACAATCAGATCCTTAGGATCTGATCGAACGACTGGAAGAAATGTGGATGAACGGCTATGATAGGGATGTAAGGCGATCTGAGGGTCGAGAAGGTGGGAGATGATGTGGCACGAGGTAAACCCTAGGATAGGAAGTGAATCGGGCGGTTGTGGTTTAGGCGTAATGTAGCAGGTGTGATCGCATTCATAGGATGATTGAGCGGTTGAGGGATGAAGCGGAAATCAATGGTGAAGATGGAGGCGAGAATGATCAAACGGTGGAGAAGAATGGGGTGAGGTGGGGTAATGGTGGCCGTAGGATCAGAAGGGAATCGAACGACTGGTAGTGAGGAACGATGGAGCGGTCGAGATGCGATCTGAGTGATGATAAGATGGTTGTTGATGGAGCAGAACAGGCGGTCGAGATGGAGGCAAGATAAAGGGGATCCGATGGTGGAGAGCAGTGGTGGATGGCTCAAGAAGAAGCGATCGCGTGGCGGTTCCAGAGGGCGCCACATGGCCGCTTTAGAAAATCCATAAAATGCAAAAATAAAGAAAAATATAAAATTAAACAGTTAGAAGCAAAATTAGGAAGAAGTAAAGCATGAAAGTTTTCCGTCTCAAAGAGATCTACAAGTATCATGTTGGTCCAAAAGACAAAGAGGTCATTTATACAAAAATATTATTTTTGGAGGTATTTTTAAGGGGTAAAAACAACTGCTTTTTAGTTTTGAGTTGTTTTAGTTTTTTTAAGGGTTAGGAAATTATAGACATTTGTTTTAACTTGATTTTTATGGATTTTTAAATAACTAAAGAATTACAAGGTAATTAAATACAATAATTAGAGGTTAAATATACACAATATATACACTTTAATAATGAGGTATTATTGGTGAATTTAACTGGTTTATTTAAGATAGGTGTTTAATTATTGACTTTTAGCATGATGAATACGAGATTCATCATACCCCTTGTACTTAAACCATGCTTGTCCTCGAGCATCTAAAGAATGAAGGAGTCAAATTACATTCCTGACAGTCCAAGTGAGGATTTCAAGGCTCAATCTTCGAAGACCATCATTTAAGCAATCCTAAAAATCTGGGCTTATCCATGCTTTAGTCAGAAGGAATCCAACTTCTTCTAATTATCAGACTTTCTTGTTGTAGGCATCACTCGAAGTTCCAATCGCAACAACTCTCCGCTAGACCTCATCCTCATTACTAGGGAATAAGTCTATTCTTGCCTCAGTCAACCGTCTCATTAGTTCGTCAGACTTGAATTGTAGATGGACGGACCAGATGAGGGGGGCATAGGATTGTGTCTAATTTTCTCTCCTCACATTGGAACAGGGGCCTCTCTAGTGCCTTTTATACTCAATACAAATAGATTTTTAGCGTGTTTATCAATTTGTCCATCAAGAGAAATTTGGAGTTGTCTGCACTTGTATTTTGGGGAGTACATCGGGTATGTCTTTTTTTTAGTATCTCAGATACCTTCGACATCCAGACTTCTATCGCTTATGATGCAGAGCCCTTTTATGGTGTCAGCCTGAGTCTTGTTCCTAATTAGCGCTTGGTCAAGTGGATACTTTAAAAATGATTGGAAGCCGCTCACTATTGGTGGAAGCTCTTTTGTAATTTAACTTTTGGGGGATAGAGGTTTTCTTTGACATTTCTTTTTATTTTCTTTTGTTGGCTAGCTCCACTGCTTTTAGTTGGCGTACACTGACCAAAATTTTCATTAAGTTTCATCACACCTTGGCACATAGATAGAATTTCAAAGAGATAGCATATGAACTTGTTCACATACTGGCTAGGGTTTTGCTGACACTCAGGTTTTCTGAAGCCTTCATTAAACTTTATCCCATCCTCGAATATCATTAGATCAGGTCTAAACTCAAATCTCCAGTCCTAGTTCCTCAAGTGATATCTCAACTCATCTCATCAATCATGCAGTTGTGTAAGTGATTGTGCTGATCATATTCTTTTGAAGGTAGAGATGAAGAGTGCAATATAGCGCTCAAATCATTCAAACTAGGGAAGTGTGGATAATTAATTCTAAAAACCGTAATGACTAAGGCATGTTAACTCAGACTCTTTAGATCACAGAATCCAGTGTCCTCAAAATCCTCATGCCTTGAGTGAATGTGTCAGGAATACACCAACTCCATAGTTAGTGATTTTGTGTGGTTTAGATTTTTGTAGTTTTATAGATTTTCAATTTTCAATTTGTTTTTTTATTTGGGAGAGACAATGACTGACCCCAACTCAATTGAATAAAAGTATCTACTCTCAGCCAGTATGGGTGTAATATGGGCCATTAGACGGACCCATGTTACTTGAGGACGGAGCCATAACATGTCCCTAAACCACCCACTATGCTAAGAGAGACCGAATCTCCTCACTGAAAGTATCTACTAAGCCTAGTAGTCAAAGTCTAATTCAAAGAAAAGTTTTTAATTTTTCTAATTTTATGGGAGTTATTATTATTTTTTGAAAAAGAATTATTTACACAAATTAATTCCTAAATTTTAAGAAAACATTTTTACAAGGTTTTACAAAATTCAGTTCACAGGAATACCAAGCCAGAAAAAGAATTTTCAAAAAAGTTAAAAATACGTAGCTATGGCTAAAGTAAATATATAGTAATATACGGTATATCCCCTATACTTAACTTTTTCTATATCTTTATAGCATGAGTGATATGAAGCCATGGCTCGTTAAATATAGGTAATATAGAACTGAGGAGGAGGGTCCCCCTATTACTTAGGTAAAAAAATTGACCTAAGTATAAGAAGACAAGAGAGGGAGGGGGGTAGATGAGTCGGGTCTTCTATATTAGGCTAAAAATAACCTAAGTAAGGGATCTGAATTAGGGGTTGGGCGGAGTATCTATACATGGATATGCAGAAGGGGAGAGATGTAATTTACAAAGAATATGAGAGGGGGATTTGTGCAATGTGTACAGTTTAAGGTGTGAGAGGAGAGAGAGAGCGAGAGATTGTGAAATATACAGAAGAGGGGGAGAATGGGAGGAAGAGTACATGTGGTAAGTGTGTGTGTGTGGGGGCGGGGGGGTAGATCATCTAGTGATCTACTTCTTTTTTTCTTATTTTTTACAGCATGCAAGCCCTCTAACGAGGACTATTCAAATTATGCTCATGCAACATATTTTTACAAGATGCACATGCAGGGAGACTGATAAAAATTCCTAAATTCTCCGCCAATTCTTTTACTACCTCTTCAGCGGGAGCTCCCAACTCCAGCCCTTCATGGAGATCAAGCATCCTCGATTTTCATGGGCCCTGCCACAAAAGAGAAAATATTAGAAAATAGAAGAGGAAATTAATTTGCAGAAATGGTGCAAAGATAATGCATGAAAAGAAGACATGTGAATCTTTAAAATATTCAATACAAAATATCAAAATTAAATAAATAAATGTGAGCGTGTCTCCAGCAACGGTGCCATGTGATAGACGTCAAATTTGCCATTTTTAATAATAAAAGAATGTTGTTAGTATATGTGGTAAATCTGTTCGTCAAAAACCACAATCGTTTGAATGTTGTGACTATTTTTACTTGGAAAATCTATCAAGGTCGAACACAGGGACACGAGCTAGCTCCTCTATTTATCGAATTTTGATCAATTAAGAGCAAGTGTGATTTAATTTCTCAATTTCAGGTCCTCATTGCAGATGCACAAGGTAAAATGCAAATTACAAGCAATAAAGTGATGCATGCATTTTTTAGTTGATTTTTAGATGCAATTTTTAGGAGTGTGCAAAAAATAATTCAAGGTTAAATGTATGCAATTGACTATTACAAATATACCCGTTGAAATATCAATAAATTTAGCTACATAAAGTAGATTGAAATCATGGTCATTTTACGCATAACATCATGAGAAAACAATCTATTTTATGACAAGGCATTAGAACAAGAGTCATCATCTATCATTAAAAATTTCATTTAAAATGATGACAGATGAGATAATTAAATATGCCATGAAATAGACGATAAAACAAGGAACAAAACACACTAAAATCATGCAATTTGGATCTACGATGCTCAAGTTATGAAGAAAATAATTGCAAGGGTATAAATGTAGATAAAATGTAGGAAATAAAGTATAAATATTACAAATAGTCCTTGTAGGGACCTAATGCAATTAGCAAAAACAGTCTGGGCCTTCTTGTAATTTTTCCATGCATGTAGGGGCATAATTGTAATTCTGTAAAACTCGAGAGCATCCCTGTGAAATACCCAGGCGCGCACGCACTTGGGGACCAAATGTAATTTCAAAACTTTCGGGGTCTTCAGCGCAATTTACCCAACCCATCATGCAGGATACACGTGAGGGGCCTAGGCTCGGGCGGAGGTAGACCCGAGGCTGCTGGTTCTTGTCGAGGCTCGGAAACACCACGTGTCAATATCATAGCCGTCCGATCCAGATGATCGGACGACATATGATCTTCGTTCTCCACCGCGGGTCTCCGGAGAAGCGAGACTCCGGTGAGCCATGTAAAGCTCCACCGAGCCCGTGAGGCCCACTAAAGGTCAGGGAAGCTAGCTGGAGATCCGACGAAGATGCTCGGTGGCTGGTGGAGGTCCAACGACGTCTGGAAAGGCGAGGCGGAGGCAGGTGGGCCGAAGCTAGTTGCACGAGACCGACGAGGCAAGGATGGATCTGGCCATTGAAGCTTCCTGCATGCGTTAGGTGAACTACGTGGCTTCTTCTGAGCAGCTAGACCTGCATTGACGACGGTGGATTAAAGCCACAAGACCCATACAGTGGCACGCGCAAGCTGCGTGATTTCATGTTTTTGTTTCATTTAAAAGCTCATTTCATCTTCTTTCTTAGAAACATTTGTACACATTTTTTGGAGAGATATTGAATTATTGGTGAATTTTTGTGTGAAACATTCATTCTGGGTTTGTTTAATCAATTAAAAATCACTACTGTCTCAGAAATTGTGCAAATACTAGATTTGAAGGGGTTAATGAGGAAACTTTTAATAATTATTCTCGTCAATCTTAATTGACGTATGTGCGTAGAATTTATTATTTTATGAATTCAAGATCGGATTCGTAATTGAATTGTATTGCAATATTTTCTATAATAAAAATATCCCTAAGTACAACTTGCATATTTTTGAATATTTTATGAATTTAATATTTTCCTATGCTTTGCGTGGTTTGAAAATTTTAAAAAAATTAACTAGGACTTCTTACTCCTGCTTTTCTAAATGACCCATATTAACTACAAAAATCAAAAAAAGTAGCTTCTTTTGATCCTACATTGCATGCAATATTTTTTTATTTCACAAAATTCTCATTTTCATCATTCAAATTGTAAAGGAAACAAAAAAAGTAGTTGGCATTATAAAGGAACAAAAAGTAGTTAGTGCATTCATTTCACATTGTTTATTCAAATTCTTTCCAAAACATTAAAAGAATGAAAATATGAAATCTCATTTGAAAAAACTAATTATTTTTGGGATTTTATCACTTTTGCCCCTCTGAGATATCGCAATATCAGTTATGCCCCTATCTTTTTTGGTAATATCAGTTGTACCCCTCACTTCTTTCGCCGTTATCACTTGTTGCCCTTCCGTCAAATTGACCGTTAATAAGTTGACTCAACCATGATTTTTTCAAACCTTAGTACAGTTAAGAGGGGTATTATTGTCCATACCTCTTTATCGTCTTCTTCATCCATTTGTTCTTCTTCCTTTCTCCTCATAATTTCTCTCTCTTAGTGACACCTTCTTGCATCCATTGAATCTCTAAAAATTTTGCATTTTCTAGGATATATCACTCATAACGGATCAAAGATGAATTTTTTATGATTCAGTTAATCAAAATTCATCTTGATTTAACAAAAACCGAAGCTATCCAATTTCAAGACGAGGAGGAGCGGGGCATCCTGGGCGCATGCGCGACGGGGGCAGGGGGCGCGGGATCTGAGCGCGGGGGTGCTGGAGGCAGGGGGCGACCTGGGCTTGGGGGGTGAGCGGCAGGGGCAGGGGAGGCGCGGGGGCAACCTGGGTGCGGGGAGGGGCGACGGGGGCAGGGGAGGCGCGGGAGACCTGGGCGCGGGAGGGGCGGCGAGGGTGGGGGGGCCTTGGGCGCGGGAGGGGCGGCGAGGCGCGGGGGGACCTGGGCACGGGAGGGGCGGCGAGGCGCAGGGAGACCTGGGCGTGGGAGGGGCGACCGGGGGCAGGGGAGGCGCGGGGGGACCTGGGCGCGGGAGAGGCGACGAGGTGCGGGGGGACCTGGGCGCGGGAGGGTCGACGGGGGCAGGGGAGGCGCGGGGGGACCTGGGCACGGGAGGGGCGGCGAGGTACGAGGGGACCTGGGCGCGGGAGGGTCGGCGGGGGCAGGGGAGGCACGGGGGGGGGGGGGGGGGGGGGGGGCTGGGTGCGGGAGGGGCGGCAGGGGCGACCTGGGCACGGGGTGGGGAGGGGGGCTCGAACTCGCCGTACACAGGGGGCTTGAGCCGGAATTTGTACAGACCGGGGGAGGGATCCGAGGGAGTCAGCTGGAATGGTGTTGTCGGAGACCAGAAGGGGACGCCGGCAGAGTCGAAGAGGGCGAGGGCGACTGGGCGGAGGAAGAGGGCAGGCTGGAGGTGGAGGAGGAGTTCCGGACAGAGAGGGAGGAGGAGGAGGTGGGAGGAGGAAGAGGATAGGGAAGAGGAGGAAGAAAAAGATGACGAGGAAGAAGTGTAAAATGACCATTGGATCTTTTTTTCGAAATTAATTCCGCTTATGTCCTCAAAGTTAACGTCCGTTTGCACTGTAGATGGACGGTCACTAACCCGAGGGGCACAAGTGATAAAATGGCAAGAAGTAAGGGGCACAACTGATATTACCAAAAAGATAGGGGCATAACTGATATTGCGAGATCTCGGAGGGGCACAAGTGATAAAATCCCATTATTTTTTTGTTTGAACTGAGTTTAAACCCACATTTTCCATCACTGAGTTAGAACTTCTGAATCGGACTTGCCCTACATAAACAAACGACCACACGTAATTAATTAAATATATTCTTGTGGCTTTTATCACCCATTTTTATACATATTACAATACAACAACATAATTAATAGAGGTAATTAAAAGCGTGTCTTCAGGCATGGACCAATTAGTCGAGGATGCATGAAGCGCCGACTTAAGATTTGACGACTAAGTGGTATAATGAGATTAATTAAAAATTAAAAAGAAAAGGAAAATATAAATAAAAAACAAACAAACTCAAATTTTATAAATGATAAACATGAAACTTATTGATCTAAATGAGATCGACAACTTTTGTTAAGATCTAATACTCAAAAATTGATGATATATTTATGGTAGTTTTATATGTACAAACCATTTTTTAGGGGTTTCTATTTTTTTCATTATTATATTTTTAATGCAGTATATAGAGCATATTTTATTATAATAATATAATATATTATACACAACAACTATTTATTTAAAATTTTGATGTTAAGGATACCTCTACAGAAAATATGGTAGACAGAAACGTATATCTAATATAGCCAAATATACCCACATCTTTTGATTGTTTGATTTTTAATATTTTTAAGTTTTAAATTTTATGTAGTGAGTAATATTACAAAGTAAAAAAATAAAAGTCGAGAAAAGAGTAGGTCGTGTGCAAAAAATAATAATATCCAAGTACAAAGTTGTTGCAATTTGTCAGATAACTCAAACCCAAGTTTAAAAATGAAGTTTCATTGCATTGAAGGTGAACTTGTTTCGAATATAGTAACAAGCACATTACTTCTAATGTGATAGACTTTCATAGGTGGCCCGAATGCATGAGATATTGGGCTTTAATACAAGCGGACTCAGAACTAGTGTTGTCCGTTCTGAACACAGGGGATCCGTTTCTGAAGTTGTCCTCTATACATTCTCGTTTTATAGCAGGGCTTTCAATGCCAATGGTAGTGATTTGGGGAAAGAAGGGAGCGGATGCTCTGCTGTGCAGCAGAGATTTGCTGTAATTCGGGGGTGTGCTCAAGCCGCTCGATTGAGATCGAGCGGTTCGCACGAAATCAAGATTTTTGTAAACTTTTACCGTATGAACTGCTTGATCTCGATTAAGTGGCTCGGGCACACTTACGGGGTAAAACAGATCTCTGATGTACAGCAGAGGATCTGTTCCAGGGAAAGAATCCTATTGCGGGTGTTTAAAGATTACAATTTTTTTATCTTGCAAAGCAGAAAATAATTATTTTCAAAGCGCCTACCAACAATTTGAATCCTCGAGATTTCCAAGGGCCTCCATGTTCTCGTACGTTCCGTGATAGGATTTTGATATGCATTGGATACGTGGGTTAATGAACGCCACTCAGTTCATTGTGACTTGTGAGACACTATTTTTGTACATCTGAAATGAGGTGTTTCTTGAAGCCGGAATTCTCAAAACCTGTCTTTAGGTTTGGTGGTAATGAACTTGAAAAGTTTAAATTGTTTGACTAGTGTGTGAAGATACGTAGGTATACGTGTATAATTTACAGGTGTTGATATGAAGAATATAGGACATTGTACCATGTTAACTGTTTCTTCAAACATCTTTTCCCGAAATATATATCTGCAAGTCTCAATGTATGTGTAAAATAAGAAAAAGGAGTGTGTCGATTGGAAGAACGGATGATCGATTAGGAAAATTTATAATGCATATAATTCTTGTGGATATTTAAGTAATTGATATTGAAATAAATCCTATATGTTATGTTAGACTTATTCTCTTTCGATTGTGTTTACGGCAATGATTCATCCCTAATATTTCATTTGCCTTTTTATTCTTCAGATGTCGACGAATGTCGTGGTAACCATACCGTGTGCATGAAAGATTGGACTTGTATTAACCAGCCTGGAAGCTATACATGCCAATCACCCTTGCCATCAAAAAAATCAAATACAGGTAAGTTCTTCATACATTACTTCACTTGTATTCTATATGGGAAATTGACTATAGGATTCATTAGTATACTTTTCGTAATACTGTACTATATATTTAAAGTTTATGGTAAATAAATGCTGATTTCGTTAAATAATCATCTTTAAAAAAATAAAAATGCAATGGATCATAAGCATATCCAAGTTGACTTGCTTTTCGATAGCTATTTGGAGCACCTAACAAAGATCGTATACGGAAGCTGAAGGGATATTCAAAAATAGATTTCAATCAGATGATTTCTACGCAAATTTGAAAAATCATACATTTAATTCGAGCAATAATAAGCATAACATTAACCATCATAGCGTGAACAATGTAGCAAAAGAAAGAAATTGACGTTGGAAACAAAATTAATTGACTAAATTTACAGGTTAATCGGAAATAAACCTCTCATCTATAGGAAAAAAATGGGATTGCCCCGCATTATTTTTTCATATTATTTTTTGAAAAGATATGGTGTTAATTGACGAGACTAGAGATGGAGTAAATGAGAGGCTTGAGGTATGGAGACATGAGTTGGAGACTAAAGGATTTCGTATAAGTAGGACTAAGATGTATGGAGTACACCTTTGATGAAAAGCAATAGTGAAGGAATCGAGGGGAAGATTGGTGACGATAACATTCGGAAGAGAGATTCCTTTAGATATTTGGGATCTATTCCACAACATGATGGGGAAATTGATGGAGATGTTACTAATAGAATAAATGCAGGCTAGCTAAAGTGGAGAGGAGCCTTTGTTTTCTCTGTGATAAGAAAATTCCTTTAAAGATTAAAGGGAAGTTTTACAAAGCAACCGTGAGATCTGCTATGCTTTATGGATCTGAATGTTGGCCTGTGAACCATAGACATGTGCAGAAAATGAATGTAGCAGAAATGAAAATGCTAAGGTGGATGTGTGGACACACACACACGTAAAGATCGGATTCGGAATGATGCAATCAGAAAGAAAATTGGTGTAACTCCGATCGAGGATAAGATGCGAGAAAACCACTTAAGATGGTTTGGACATTTGCAAAGAAGATCAGCCGATGCACCAGTTAGGAGATGCGAGTGTTGGGATGTTGAGCAGGCTAAGAGAGGGCGAGGACGACCCAAGAAGTGTTGGAAAGAAACCATACGAAGGGATCTTAATTTTGTGGATATAAGCCCGGGATTAGTCCAAGATAGAATTGAATGGAGGCGAAGAATCCATGTAGCCGACCCTACTTAATTGTGGGAAAAGGCTTTGTTGTTATATTTTTTGAAAAACATCACTATGTATATTCATCTATATATCCCTCCAATATGTCATTCAAATTTCGTCGTAAACAGAGGCTTCTATGCCCTCCATTTAGAACATGTAATTTTAACGGTCTAAACATTGTTATAATCGACCTGTTCTAGATGGAGACATAGGAGCCTCTGTTTCTGATGAAAATTAAATGGCATATTATAGGAATATATAGATGAATATACATGGTGGTATTTTAAAAAAATAAAAAATGCGAAAAAATGGCTTGGGGGAAGCACCATCAAACCCCTCTTCTATATGCTTTATTTCGATAGTTTTTTTACCAAAAAATACTGTCATTTCATCACTATATTTATATATTATGTTATTCCAATTTTGCCAGAAACAGAGACTCCTATTCTCTATCCAAAATGTCGTTCACAATTGCTGCAATCCATCTATTCTAGATGGATGGTACATGAGTCTTTGTTCTGACAAAATTAGAATGAAAAAAAATATAAGAGATATAGTGGCAAAAATACATTACATTATTTTCTAAAAAGTTACTGAAAATGAATTGGGAACAACCCATTTGCGGCCCCCATGTATCAACCCATCTCTTCTCTCTTTCTCTCTATTGTGTGTGTACGTATATATGGGTTATATAGGGCTTCCCATAGGTGGGAGCCAACTTGGCTACCTCCACTCTTTTTTCTCATTTCGTAAGGTATTTTCTGAAAACACGTGAGGACTTAGTCCAATATATGACGAGATGTTGTCATTCAAGTTTTGTGTAAGACAGTCATTCTAACTCATCCATCTAACATGAGTCAATTTCAATAATTCTGAAACAGTTAAAATTTGAAAGTTTTGATGGATGGCTTAGGAATGTCTGTTTTACAAGAAATTTGAATGAAAATATGATGTCATATAGTGATCTAAATTCCCTAGGTGTTTTCAAAATCTTAAGAAATAAGAAAATAAGGGTGTGATAGTTAAGTTGGCTCCCCCTTGCGGGCATACACATTTACCCTTATATATAGGGGGGTCCTTCCAATAGGACACATCCTTCCTGAGTTCAGGAAGGTCATCCTCTTTTGTAGAAAACACGAGTACTTAAGTAGAATGCACATAGAAGTTGTATTATAACTGTATATTATAAATACAATGCATACAAAACTGCACATTATAATACAAACATTAAAACCATGCATTATAATACAAAATGTATATGTATTCTACTAAAGTCATCGTATTTTTTTATATAAAAAAGATGATGGATTTTCGGAACTCAAGAAGGACCACATCCTATTTGAAGGAAATCACACATACACACACAGGAGAAGCTTCAAATAAAGTGGGGTCTCACCACTTTTGTTGTGAGCCATTAATATGGACTTTTAGATCTTGATCGTATGGTTGAGATCAAATGAGGATTAATGATAATTTTTTATTGATGAAAAACCCATCTTTGTTATTGATTCAGAGTATCATTTCCTATCCGATCCCTTGGAATTCCATATTCAAAGGATCTATTCATTAAAAAGAATCGATTCGATACATTTCTTATGTATCCATAGCTGCTATATTGGATTTGAATTAGATTTCGAATCAATCCATATTGATTGACTGCTTCTAATAAGAAATATTTGAATATCAATCTCATCGATCTCATAATTATTATACCTATTTTGCCACATTCTAAAAATAGAATGTAACAACTTAGATCCCTATTTTACATTTACTTTCCATACTCTCTCTCTCACGCACTTCACATTCGACGCTTTGGCATTGAGCCCCTCTCCTTCGCATCTTGGGTTTGACCTAAGCCCATCACTACCACCCGAGTTGCTTCAAGAGAGGAGACACGGGCATGCTGGCACCACATGGATGTGCTTGATATGGAGGTGGTGGTGACATATGGAGGTGACGACGACAAAAAGCTTCTCTAGGTGTGATGCAAGATCACATCTTGGACCTTACTGTAATAGTCCTTTTGGCTCGTTACCAAGCTTCGACCTCCGCTCATGAAGTCTTGAAGATAGTAACAAAGGAAGCCTTTGCTCGTCCACTTTCATAGAACTTTAATCCACCCCATGTAATGTATCTCCTTCTCTTACTTTTCCCCCACCTCATTCTCCTCTTCTTCTATCTCCAGCCTCATTTTTTTCTTCAAAATCTCTGCATCTCTCTTTTTCCCTCTAGTGATCTCATTTTTCTCTAATCTGAACCAAACTCATGACTCTCAATCTAATCAGCTTCTCCCTTTCCAATTCTGTCAAATTCCTTCGACTAAAACGATAATGCTACAATTGGAAAATTTGTTCTTTAAACCTTGCATCACTGCAGCAAGTCATTGGATATGAAAGACCCGCATCTTGAGTAATTGTCTCCTGAAGTCCGATCAAAGGATTGAAGAAGTCAGAACAACAAAAACCATATCCTGGAGGGCCAACGCGGGGGATCACACTTAGAAGTCGAGTCGTGGATTTATATTGTTGTAAAATTATTTTACTTAATTGGCATTCATATTTACATATTGATTTACTTTTTTACAAATCTCATTTTTATTTTATTTATTTTTCACAGCTAGAAAACATGCATGGCTATTGAAATTTAATGCAATTGAAAATACGCATGAATTGTACAAAGGAAAATGTGATACAGTTACAAAGATTCACATATATTTTACAAATGGTTAATACCTATTTACAAAAAAAGACCTTGAAAAAATTGTATGTGGATTTACATGGAAATACTTATAGAAAGAGCATGGACTTTTCATTGTACCATTTTTTTTGCAAAAGAATGTATTTTTCATTTTTTTGTAAATCGTTTAATCGGAATGCAAAAAATATTACCGAAATTACAAAGAGGGAAATTACTTTTATAAAAAACTCGCTAGTGTTTACAAAGACATGGTTGAACCCAAATTGTTCTAAACAAAATTAGAAATTAATCAATAACTATATTAGTGAAAATACCACATCTAGAAAAGCTTGAAGTGATAATTCGAAACTATTAAATGAAACTCGAATTTAATTAAATCGAGATGATGGAATGCTCTTTTGCATAAGTTTTTTGATGCAACCATCAGATTTAATTCGAATGAATCTACTGGGTGGGCCACCACAATATTGGTGAGACCTCACCTCACTTAAAAGAGTCACTGTATATAGGAGAAACTTCAAATGAGACGATTTCTCATCATATATATAATGATGAAAAGGGTCATGCATTATATATGATATAGTGCAATTGAGTCAAATTAATATTAAGTGTGCAAATTAAATTATTGTCTTTGACAAGGTATATACCGTAACATCCACACTAAAATATTAACAAAGGATGCCCACCACAATGGGTACTTACGACCATGAAATTTCTCTAAAGTGGTCAATATTCATGGCATGAGGAATGCTTAAGGCAGTTGGACATAGGACATTTATAGAAAGGAGAACTTATTTATACTAAATATAGCTCCCAACCTGAATGGGACCATAACCAGATAAATTGGCAACAACGTTTTTTTCTAAATCAAAGATGTATTAGAGGCAACTTCTACATATTTGATATGACATGATATCATAAGATCTGATAATAACATTAATTAATTTAGGGATATTAAAATGTATCTTAAGGATTGCAATGTTATACTACATAATATAACACTAAGCTGCTGGTTCCTACAAAATTTCCAGAATCTTATTTGTAAAACCACCATGCAGAAGAACGTGCCATGCTCTAATATAAAAGAAAGCATTAAAAGTTAAAACATTTTACATATCATCCAATTCCATAAAAAAACATCACCCTTAATAACATTGCAGTACGTGACATTGATGTCCCAATAACCATGTGTCCAGAACAATAATGATGCTTTTATGTCTAAAGCCTTGTGCCCATAACCATAAAACAGCGGTGGCATACCACACGTAAATTCCATAGGGACTCACATCATAATAACGCATCTTGACATGCTATCTACAACACATTAAAACAAGCTATATGTAGTAGTTTACCTTGATCAAAAGAGAGCTGCCACAACGAGCTTTAATGATATCTGATTAATCCCTCCCGTGAACCTAATGATGCTTGTATTGACAAATCACAGTAGATATTATAAGGTCGGGAAATGTCTTGTAAGAAAACCGATCATCAACCAAAACCCATAAGGAAACATGATTCGATAAAAGGAATCATGTTCGACCAACAAAAAGAGGTGATCCCATGGTCGGGTCAAAATCGAATAATCATCCCCAACCGATAATCTCCTAATCATGGGATATGCAAAAATAACAAAGAGAAGATCAATGATATGATATCAATGCTCGTGCACACCTTTAATATGATAACAAAGAGAGGATCAATGAAAATCATTTCTCTCTCTTCTTGTACATATACCATGTATATAGGAATAATTCATCTATTTATTTCACCTTTGTAAATAATTAATAAAAATGAAAAAAAAATTTGTATCCCAAATTTTATGTTGTAAATAAATGAAATATAAAATTGGGGTTTTTTGTCCAAAAATAACATAATAAAAATATAAAATACATTGGTATTTTATACATGTATATAATATAATATAATGTATATAACATAATTTATTTTTCAAAAAAATAAATAAATATCACTAAAAAATAGTTTGAAAATAAATAAACATTTTTTATTCTGTAAATATTTTTAAATAAAATCGTTTGCTATTTTATTTCTAATTTCTAAATAATTTTGACTGGGAATAATTTGATTGGTCCACGGGGAAAGTTAACCCTGGTCAACTGCTCCCGCTGGACCACTTCCTCCGCGGACCTTGTTCTCAACCCGATTTCTCTGATTTTTGCCGAATCCATCCGACCACCATCCCACCTCGTTTCACACTCCAATTATCAAGGACTAATCCATGACCCTCGCCCGATATCATCTTTAAGGGTCCGCTCCTCGATCCGCGTGCTTTCGCTCCCATCTTCTCAGACCTCGTGAGGTATATAGCCACCTGGAGCCGTATTTTCTTTCCTATATTTGGCCATTGCCTTCGGCTCTTGGGACCTCCATTCTTCTTCCTTGAGTGACAACAAGAGAGGGAGAGTGTTGCAGCGAGGAATCGAGGCCTCTAGCCTCAGATCCAGCGAGCGCTCTCACCGTGCTCCGCCACCAGCGAGTCCAAGCCTCTGGAGACGTCGCTCCATCAAGGCGAAGACCCCAGGAGGTAGCTGACCTCCAGCACAGACGCCAGCGGCCATCAGGTACTTTCGATCGCCTTCCATTTGCTTTAGATTCCAAATTTTAGAATATGGTCAACTGAGCTTCTCTGCCTTATCCTTCGTGATCGGTCCATCGATTCATCCCTTCGACCATCCCTTTACCTTCGCGAGACCTCTCTCCACCTTCTCCACCCCGTCGCTCCCCCTGGTTCGCCTAGGAATAGGGTTTAGGTCCTCCTCCATCGTCGCATCATCGGAGGACCCCGCTCCTCCTCAACCTTCGACCCATTTCACACGTAAACGGGTCGAGGCAAATTTCCCTCGAGCCAGCAGTCTTCTTGTGCAGGTTTGAACGCTAGAGGGACTCATCTGGATGTCCAAGCATCAGAACATTGCCGCTTTAGGTGTTTAGCATCGTCGGGGTCTTCCAGGAACTCCCGGCCTCATCGGAGCCCATCTGTAGCGGCGGACGACCTCGAGCTCCACTTCCCCTACCAGAGCAGCATCGGAGGACCTCCCAGTTACGTGTATCGGTCGGTCGAAGTTCGCCGGTGGTGAGTTCTTTGCCGCTCATCCAGGTGCCTCCTCCGCCATCAGATCGAGCCCCCCCCACCAGTTCTAATCTCCGTCGTTCGCTTCTGGGAGCTCTCAGTAGCTGGATCCATCTGAGGATCAGATCTCGTCCGCTCATCATCGAAGGGGTATCATCTGCTCTCATCCATTCGATCTCAAGTGAAGATCCCTCGACCGTCGGATATATAATAAAGGGTAATATACACTTAGGCCCTTGCACTTTTGGCATTTCAGTTTAGTCCTATAAATATGTGTTAGCCGTTGTTTTTATTTTAAACAATTTGCACTTAGGACCTCGTGTTTATTTTATTTGCGCTTTAGTCCTTATGTATGTGGAGCACGTGGTCTAGCATGTGATTTATGGGTTAATTGCATATCTTTTACTAAGCTTTATTGATGTTACTATTTGAACTTTTGTAAATAAGAATTGCATTTATACCCCTGTTTGTGTGTTTCACGTGCCGTCCTCGTGCGATCTGGGATTTTTGCGTATTTGGCCCCATTCTCTACACGTGTTATAAGTTCGCCCCCTGAAACTTATTTTCTTTACACTTAGGTCCATGTGTGTTGCTTCTCTTTGATTGGTTTAATAAAATAGCAAACTTAGACCAAATTTCATGAAATCTGGATACGTGGCTCTTGCCACGTTGTAAAAATTCCTATGAATTTTTGGGCTTGTTTTGTTTTCATTTCATATTTTTAAAAATTCAAAAACCTTAAAATTTGCTATTGTCTAACTTGAAAAATCAAATAAAAATATTAAAAGCATTCTAAAAAATCCAAAATAATTACTAATGGCTTGTTTTGTTGTGTTTTTGATTCTTTCCTAATTTCAATGCTTTTGGACTTAGAAAAACCTTAAAATTTGAAAACACTAAAAAACATAGGAAAATCATTAAAATTTCGTAAAAATAAAAAAATGCAATTCCAGTTTCTGTAGTTAGAATTTTGTTTCTAGTTTCTCATAAAATTGTTGCTTTAATTTTATAGGCTATTTAGATGTTTTAAAATAGCCTTTTGATTCTGGCTGCACTGTACCCTTGATTTTTCACCTTATTTCATTTTTTTATAAAATCTACTAAAAATCATAAAAATATGAGAAAAATACCAAAACACCTGAATGTTTGCAAAACCTAAAATATTTTTATTTTAATTTTCTGACTTGGTTTGGTATATTGAATAATTGTTGGTTTGTGCATTTTTTATTTCCTTTATTCATTTTCTTAATAATTGAAAATTCCAAAAAAAATAAAAACTAAAAAATCCTCAAAAAAATATTCATTTTTGATTTCCAACTACTTCGTAGGATTTCCAATCAGTGCTCCTTGTGTTCGACCATGGTAGCTATACCAGGTAAAATAAAATAGCGAGACCGCTATTTGTTTTACTTGCTTGATTTATATTTGGTGGTCTTTCTTCTTCTGGATTGAGTTAGCCTCGCGGTTCGGGTCGCAATGACCCTGATTTACACCTTAACCCTGACTGTGGGATTTTTAGGTCATTAGAATGGCGCCGTTGCCGGGGAGCACGACTTAGTAGTCAATTTTCATTTTTCGGCCTTCTATCTTTATTCCATTTCCTAGCATTCATTCTTATTCCATTTTTTATCACATTTTTAAAATAATCTGTGGACTGACACATTTTTGTTTGATCTTCTTACGAGGGCCCGACAATTGAGGGCAGCATTCTTTAGGAAGCCGACGCACCCACGGGATTCGGAGGCGGCTCTTTTCTGCATAGAGCCACATGAGAGTGTAGGAGGATCGGAGAAGGAGCGTAGATAGCCGTAGATTAGTTTTATTTCCTGCAGACTTGTGTTGTAATAATATGGGAACATACTCAGACTCTCAAAGACTCTTGGTGTTTATCGGGGTCTGTTTCGTCGAGCACCGGTGTGCTCGGGGGACCTCACCATGGTTTTTGCCAGTCTTCAGTTTTCATCATTTATTTACTGCTTATATGATTTTCGAGGATTTAGCCTTAGCCTTAGGATTTTCTCTGATTGCGACGTAATTAATTAAGGCCCAAACCTAATTATCTGTCTGTACCTATAGTTGGATAATTGGACCTAATTAATTAAATCTCAAAGAAAATGTCAGATTAATTAGGCTTGAGTACACGCGTCGTGAGGAACCATATACAACGCGTGCAGGATTCGTTGTGGCGGACAACGAGTGGTTCCCAAGATCGGATTCAGGACTTAGCTTGATTACCTGACTATTGTGCTTTTCGTGTATAACTACTTCATCTAAGGCCATTTTCCTCGTGCATCATATAGGTATTTTAATTTCTGTCTTTACTTCTATGTGCAGATCGCTCTGCATGTAGAGAGCTGGAGTCAGGTACGCATTTCTTACTCTGCATGCATCATCTTGTTTGATCGCGCATCAGCTTTTTCGCCTTCTCTCCCAGTTTTTGGACTTAAAATAACCAGGAGAATTGAAAAATTCGTTAGGCATTATTTGATCTGAAAAATTTCTAAAAATAAAAATTATAAAATTGGGACTGCTAAAAACACTTGACCCTAAGGGCCTGTTTGGTTGTAGGGTTGGGCAGGGTTGGGTTGGGCTGGGTGAATAGTAATCTGTGAGGAGAAAGTACCATTGTGAATAGTAACCAGGGTTGGGTCAACCCTGCCCAACCCTGCAACCAAACAGGCCCTAAGGATTCGTTTGGTTGCAGGGTTGGGCATGGTTGGGTACTATTCATAGGGTTGGGTGAATAGTAAACTGTGAGGAGGGAGTACCCCTGTGAATAGTACCCAGCCCAACCCAACCCTGCCCAACCCTGCAACCAAACGAACCCTGAAAGACACCTCACCTAAAAATCTGTCTCGGGGAGAGTAACCCCCTCATTGTTACACTAGGATAGAGCCACATCCGATTTCTGAGCAGACTACTAGCCTTTTATACGGTACAGTCTGTTGGAAGTATTGGATTCCTGTCAGCTCGCTTAATCGCTCTGAAAGACTAATTTGATCACCTAATACAAATTGACAAGATAATTGACCGAACCTTTACGGTCATCAACTCCGTGTTGCGCAGGTGAATCGGGGGTTTGCTTTCTCATCTTGTGTGTTTGTAGATCTCCGCTGCATTCACTCGTCAGATTGAGATGATGGGCAGGAGGTCTCTTAGGCATCCTTTGGCTACACCGCTTTACAAGACTCCAACCCGCTCATCTAGGTTGGTCGTGAGAGCCGAGACCCGCTCTCCGAACCCAAGTTCGATTCCACCCTGTTCCCCCTTGACCACCCTTCTACTAACAGTTCTGAGGTACCGGTGCCTAATCAGAGAGAGCAGCAGCCAGTTGATTTATCAACACCTGAGTTTGGGTCTTTTGCCTTTGCGGAGACCATGGCCAGCAGCGAGGACCACACCGATGGCCTCAGAGCAGAGCAGACGTATGTGTTGGACCAGGGTGCAATCAACAACATCTTGTTAGCCTCCCTTTAGAGACATATTCGAGATCAGGGGGCTTTCATGGTTGAGATGCGTAGAGAGATGGAGAGTCTGAGAGCAGATAGAGATCAGTCAAGAGCCGACGAAGAGGGAGACATTCGAGATAGAGACCAGCCTGAGGAGTCATTCCAACCAGCACCAACACGAACTATGCGGGAGTTGCACAACCCTGGATCGACACTCACATACAGATGGATCGTAATGCCAGTGATTGTGGGGGACTTCAAGTTCCCCCCCAGACGATTCATCTTCTTCCCCGTTTCCACGGGCTCGCGACTGAGGAGCCACACCTCAATTTCCAAGAGTTCGAGATGATCTGCAGTACTGTCCACGATCGGTATGTGGACGAGGACACCATCAAGATGATCGCCTTTCTGTTCTCCCTCGTAGACATAGCAACAATCTGGTTGAAGCATCTAGGGAGATTTGTTACCTCTTGGGAGCAACTCCGAACTGAGTACTTGAACAAATACTATCCACTCAGTCAGACGAATGCAGCAAGGGCCCTAATTAACAAATTCTCCATGCTCGCCAATGAGAAATTCCATGAGGCATGGGAGAGGTTCCGAGAGCTCACAGACCGATGTCCCCATCATAACATTTCGAA
The DNA here is from genome assembly GCA_037367405.1 of Ottelia alismoides. Lineage (NCBI taxonomy): Eukaryota > Viridiplantae > Streptophyta > Magnoliopsida > Alismatales > Hydrocharitaceae > Ottelia > Ottelia alismoides. Next base: position 122,900 of record JAZKJV010007468.1, on the reverse strand, counting down.
GCCCAACCTTGCTCAGAGTTTTTCTGCAGGCTTACACCGGAGCTGTAGGGGTTAGTGAATGCATCCTGTGGAGGCTCGTATTTCACCAAGGACGAGGATCAGGTCTGGGCCATCTATGAGGAGATGGCCGAGAACTACACTGTTATGTCTCAGACCCACCTCTACACTCAGAGGAGACCCCATCCACAGGACGTGTCCAATCAGTGGATAGCACGGGTCCATGCCGGTCCTTCTACTTTGTCAGCGACAGCAGCACAGGCATAGTCGACAGCCGCCGACATGGGTATCATCAGCAAGAAGCTGGACCGGATCGAGTTGTTAGAGAAGAAGTAGTGCCAAGGCAGGACACAGATCGATCAGATGGTACATAAACTGAGTGACCTGAAGACACATATCATGTGTCTCCAGGAGGCACAGACGGCTTCTCAACCCCGTCTCAGGTCACGGGCAGACACTGTCAGCAGCAGCAGTTCGGCCCAGCCCCTCGCTCAATACCGACAGGTTCACCTTGTTTAGGCGGAGCCATACCAGCCACAACCGCAGCAATACGTCCAGTCACCACCATCTCAGGACAACCAGATGGTGGTGTATCAGTCGGACCAGCCCCTGGCAGTACTCCCCCCACCCACTTACGAACAGGAGCCGTTGATGGATGTCAACGGGATATGGTATGATCGACCCTAGCCTGGGATCCAACGAGACCATCCCGAATTTCGTTGGTCGACCGGAGGTACCAGCTCCTAGCAGTAGCCTCCAGTTCAGGGTGGCCAGTACGACCAGCAATGAGAGCAGCACCAACAACCCCAGTTCCCATCACTGCAGTAGCAGACCCATCCATACCAGCAGCGAGAGCAGCATGGTCCTCGTCCTTATCAGCAGGGACAGTCTTGGAGGCAGCAGCAGCCTCCACAGCAGTATCACTCACAGTACCCCTCTCACCCTCCGCCGCAACAACCTCAGTTTCAGAGAGGCCACCCGTCAGGTTCTTATGGGCCCACCTATGAGAACCCCGCCTTGGATGACTTAGCCCGCCTCATGTCTGAGCAACAGGCCACCTTCCGATGGGAGATGGACGAGTTTCGACAGGAGATAAGGGAGATTGTAATAGGGAAGGCCGTCATTCCTGCCCAGATCTAGCCGAGTCCAAAGAACCTGAAGAGGAAGTCTGAGTAGGTAGAGTTCACTGAGATTACCACTCCTAGTGCTTCACTTGGTGATGTTACTGCATACATGTTTGATGATGATTTTGTTACACTTAGGAGCGGTAGGATGCTAGCAGGCGGTGCCTCGTCTGAGCGACGACCCCATGTAGTCTCAGGAGCGCCAGACGACGAGGAGAGCAGTGCTGATGTCGCTCATGATCATGATGATGACGGTGGTTCTGACACTACCTAGGACGTTGATCCAGCCGACGGTACTGAGGCCGTCATTTCACCAGATAGAGGAGGTGGTACTGATGCCACCATTGTTGCTGAGACAGAGCGCGGTACTGATGCCTCTATTCCAGATGTCAGGGGTGGTGCTGAGGCCACCATTTCCAGTTCTTCTCATGTTGCTTTTCCTTCAGTTCATGTATCTCAGGACGATTATGTGAATAAAGGAAAGGGTTTATTATTTGCGAATCCATCTGTGTTGATTGATGATTTATGTATGGATTCTACTTTGCCTGAGAAGCATAGACCCGATCCTAGTCCTTCATCTGAGAAGGACCCAGCCGTCCCCTTTCCCCAAGCACTCCTCTTAGCTAAGGGGACCAAAAAAGATCTAAAAAATCACACCAGCTAGAGTTCAGCCAACATATGATGGACTGATTTCACATTCAACTGACTCTACAGGAGGCCTTGGAGCACATCCCTCTCTTCCAGAGATCCCTCAGAGATAGAACCACCATTCGGAGGAAGAGGAGGAACCACCTATCTGAGATCCATCTGCTCACTCGCGCCACTTGCTTCGCCATCCAAAATCGTCTGCCAGCCAAGAGGCCAGATGCAAGAGCCCTGTATGTCAGATGCCATATTCATGAGCAGAGGTTCGATTGGACTCTATTAGACATCGGTTCTTCGATTAACCTACATCCGACAGCCTTACTCGACCGCTTCAAGTTTGGCCCTCTTAGACAGAGTAGGACGATCCTTCAGTTTACTGATCGATCTGTCAAGAGGCCGAAGGGGTTATCGAAGTTCGTGGTCGTCACAATTCAAGGCCTGCAATTTCCCGTGGACTTCGTAGTGTTGGACATGGAGATCCCTGAGTCTGTGACAGATACCCCCATCATTTTAGGATGCCCGTTCTTGGCCACAGCCAAGGCAGTGTCTGATCATGATAACAGGAAGGTATACTTTCGCGTCGAGGGCAAGAGTATACAAATAAAGAGATCGAGGAGACTAGAGCCAGAGATTCAGCTTGCTCAGAGCTGCCTTCAGATTCAGAGCAGATGACAGAGGTAGAGCAAGACATCCATCAGGACTGTGATTTTGTGATTACAGATGATGAGGCAGTTTGGTCCGATCCAGTTTCACGAGCCATCCTCTCACCTTCAGATTCCACTGATGCATAGATGCCAGTAGAGGAGAGCTTGGAGAGTACATTCCTGGTCGAGGATACATTTCAGGCAGAAGAGCCGGTTCCAGATCGCGAGGCAGATTCTTCTTTTGATACTAATTAGGATCCCTTGGAGTTAGACAAAGATTGGGCAGAGTTTGATGACATGATTCCTTGTCTAATTTCCCCAGAGCCTACAACTAGCGTGGAGACTGATTCCATTCAAATTTTCAGCGAGAATCCTCATTTTCCCATGCAGATTTGGTCGCATTCACTCAGACATTTCAGAGGCCAGATCCGCCATCTCCCACTTGCCCGGAGCGGAAGACCTTGCCGCAGTCGCTGAAGTATAGGTTCCTTGCGGGTGAGCATGAGATGCACCCAGTCATTATTTCAACGGATTTGACTGGAGAGCAAGAATCCCGTTTGATGGGGGTTCTTGAAATTAAGTGTAAGGCGATAGCATAGAGCGTAGCCGATCTCCAGGGTATAAGTCCGGCCATGTGCTCCCACCATATCTATCTCGAGGAGGACGCGAAGCCGTCGCGTGAGTTCCAGTGGCAGCTGAACCCGAATCTTCGAGAGTTTGTCATGAAGGAAATTTCGAAATGGTGGAGCATCGATGTTATCTAACCCCATCTCCGACTCCAAGTGGGTTAGTCCATTACATGTGGTGCCCAAGAAGACGGGCATCGCTACAGTTGTGAGTGAGTCTGGAGAGGAGATCGCTACCCGGGTACCCACTTCTTGGAGGGTCTGTGTGGACTACAAATGATTGAATCAGGCCACCAAGAAGGATCATTTCCCGCTGCCTTTTATTGGTCAAATTATAGAGAGACTAGCAGGGAAGAGTCATTACTGTTTTTTGGACAGGTACTCCGGATACAATCAGGTGGCCATTGCGTTAGAGGACTAGGACAAGACTACATTCACCTGTCCTTTCGGGACATATGCTTCCAGACGCATGCCCTTTAGTCTATGCAACGCTCCGACGACATTCTAGAGGTATATGTTGTCCATCTTTTCGTACATGGTGGGTGAGTATTTCGATGTCTTCATGGACGACTTTTCGATCTACGGCGATGGGTTTGATGCTTGTCTTGAGTGCCTAGATCGCATCCTATAGTGATGCATTGAGGTCGACCTTGTATTATCATGGGAGAAGAGTCACTTCATGGTGACTCAAGGGACGATGCTTGGCCATATCATCTCCAACAGGGGCATGGAGGTTGATCCGGCCAAAAGGTGGATATCATTAGAAAACTCAATCCACCGTCTAATTTGTGACAATTATGGTCTTTTCTGGGGCACGTCGGTTTCTACCGACGATTCATTTATGATTTCAACAGGATTGTCCGACCGTTGATTGATTTGCTGACCATGGACACCGAGTTCATAGTTGATGATAAGTGTCTTGTGTTATTTGAGACTCTCAAGAGTCTAGTTATTGAGGCTCCTATCCTCTAGCCTCCTGATTGGTCTCTCCCATTCGAGATCATGATGGATGCGTCCAAGTTTGCCGTAGGGGTCGAGCTGGGACTGAGGAGAGATGGATTGCCTTTTGCCATTCACTACGCTAGCCGTACATTGGATGTCGTGCAGTGGAACTCTACGGTCATAGAGAAAGAGATGTTAGCCGTAGTCTTCGCCCTAGATTAGTTCAGATGATACATCATTGGATCTAGAGTGACTATTTACACTAATCATACCACCATCAGGTACTTCACAGCAAAGAAGGATGCCAAAGCGAGATTGACTAGATGGATCCTTCTACTCTAGGAGTTTGATATTGAGATGAAGGATAAGATCGGAGTCAAGAATGTGGTGGCGGATCATCTCTCCCGATTGGAGCATCTTGAGGATTCTGAGCAAATTGACCCTATTTGGGAGACCTTCCCAGACGATGCAATCCTTGGTATCGCCTCACTCCCGTGGTGGGCTGACATTGTGAACTATCTTGTCGCCAAGAAAGTTCCACAAGGTTGGCCCAGGCAGAGACTTGAGACCTTCCTAGCGATGGCCAAGTCTTACCATTGGGAGGATCTCATCCTTTACCATGAGGGAGGGGATAGTGTTTGGCGACGGTGCATTCCTCAGGAGGAGCATCATAACGTCCTCAACTACTGCCACAAGCTGGAGGCAGGAGGACATTACTCTGGGAGGAGAACGACACAGAAAGTGCTCCAATCCAGCCTATGGTGGCCTACTCTCTTCATGGATTCTGATTGAATCATGAAGATATGTACTGACTGTGAGAGGATGAGCACATGTGGATAGCGTGATATGATGCCGATGCAACCCATTCACTTCTGTGAGGTTTTTGACGCATGGGGCATTGATTTCATGGGTCCATTCCCTAAGAGTCAGGGATTCGAGTACATTCTATTGGCCGTAGATTATGTGAGTCGTTGGGTTGAGGCCATCCCTGCCCGAACCGCAGATGCTAAGACTGTATGCCGATTTTTGAGGAAGAATATCATTTCACGGTTTGGGTACCTCAAGTGTTGATTTCTGACGGTGGTCTCATTTCGTCAACGACAAGGTAAAGGCCCTTGCTAGCGAGTTCAACATAGACCATCGAGTAGCTACTCCATACCATCCTCAGACCAATGGTCTTGCTGAAGTGTCGAACCGGGAGATTAAGACTATATTAAAGAAGGTCGTCCGCCCTGATCGAAAGGATTGGTCACAGTTTTTGGACTCGATCTTGTGGGCATATAGGACGTCCTTCAAGACTCCTTTGGGTACATCTCCCTTTCGCCTCGTTTATGGCAAGCCCTGCCATTTACCTGTTGAGTTGAGACATAAGTCACTTTGGGTTGTTACAGAGATACTTTTGGATCCAGTGAGTGTAGGAGACCAGAGAAGGGCAAAATTGGCAGCCCTGGAGGAGCTTAGAGATGAAGCCTTTTCGAGGAGCCTACATTATAAGGAGAGAGTAAAGGAGTGGCATGATTCTCATATCAGCCACAAGCAGTTTGAGCCAGATCAGAGAGTATGGTTGTTTGATGCCAGACTTCGATTATTTACAGGGAAGTTACAGAGCAAGTGGAAGGGACCATACCTGGTCCGAAAGGTACATGACAATGGAAGAATTGATATATCTGAGTTGTCTTCTAAATCTACCTTTCGTGTTAACGGGCAGCGGTTCAAACCATATCTAGATCATGAGCCGTTGGTCGTTGATGTCGCCCCTATTCATTTTGCATGAGATGTGGTCTTTGACTCACATCTATTGCATCTCACGCTTGATTATAAATGTCTTCCCCCATGTATAGATCCATTTGTCCATATCACTCCATTCTTTAGTACCACACCCCATCTTCATCTTATGATTATTCTATACTTAGGGAGTACTTTACCCTAAGTATGGGGGGGAGTAGGACTCTTGGGTATTCTTTTGATTCTTTCTACCTCTGTTTTGCTGCCTATACTTAGCGATATTTTACCATAAGTATATAGGAGGTAGAGCCTGTATGTTCTTCCACTCGGATTTCCCTTCATGTACATCTTGCTATACTTAGGATTACTTGATCCTAAGTATAGGGGGAAACACCGAGTTCTCTTCATTCTGCTCTTTGATTCGTCGTTGTAGTATAGTCATTCCTTTTCACTCCCCTATACAAAACACGAGTTTTCTTCATCGCTCTTGATTCACACTGAGGACATCGTTCGAACTAAGTATAGGGGGGTGTCGTATATATTTCATATATACTTCAGCCATAACGCGTACTTTGTGTGATGTGTTAATAAATAAAAATGGCTAAAATTCTTTCATCCAAAAACCATTAAAATTTTTAAAAAAATTCCTTGTACATAAAATTCTTCTTGCATATACATAACTATTTATAAAAAATTATTTTTGTACAAATGTTTGTAAAAATGATTTGTGTAAATAGTTTGTAAATATTTTGATATCAAAATTATGTATATAGTATAAAATTTTTGTAAAATGTTGTGAAAAACTGAAAGTTTGCAAAAACCTTGTGTAAATATGTGTAAATATTTTGCAAAACTTTGCATTCATGCATATATCCGTGTTTTCAAACATTTTTCAAAAATTTTGCACATTTTCAAAAATCTTGTAAAAATTGCATATTTGTAAATATGTGTACTGTTTTTCTGGATCTTGATTGACAATTAAACTGGCCCGTATTTTAATTGGAAAATGGAGCTTGGTTAAGACCTTAATCCACCTAATTCTAAGAGGAACCTTATAGGGCTTATGATTAAGACTTTTCAGGTCCATTTGGGACCTAATTCTTTGAGTCCACTAGGTTATGAGCATGTCATCTTGATGAGCTTAAGTAGAACACTTAACAACACACACATGGCTCTCAGAGACAATGTCTTTACTTGCACCAACACTTTACACCTAGCTCTCCACGGATGAGGTGGTAGGAGGCAGTTTCCTTTGGCTTGGAGTAGCATATGAGGGTAGTACTTCTAGGCAGAACCTCTCTTCTTCTTATAGTGAAGGAAGCGCGTCTCAACTTGGTCTGGTGGTTATGAAGTCTAAAGACATGAGTTGTGGGTTGCAATAAAGCTTCAAAAGAGGGATAGTCTACTGACTCAAGAGGAAAAACTCCTTACGTATATATGTTGCACCGTGTAGATATGTTGTACATATGCACATAAAAAATATGCAGAGAAAGAAAAACTCCAAAAAAGTGGTGGGTTTGATTGAAAATAAAATACCCACTGGAGTGTGTATAGTCAAATAAAGCAAAGCTTATGTTACACATGACCATCTCATGAAGCTTGCAGAGGGAGACTCAGCTACTCTGGTTGGGCTCCCAAGGATACATGGCTACACTGGTCATGGTCCATTCTCTTCTTCCCCCTCTTCTTAAGCTGGTTGTACTTAAACTTAGAAGGGAATACCCTGCTCCTCGAGAAAGATTTGCTAGACGGGGGTATTAAAGTTACCTTGTTAAGGATGTTGTCGCTTTGTCATTTCTGAGGTGGGGAGCTACATATCACTTACATAGTACAAGGAAAGATTCATGGTCATTAGAGTTTGTGTATGTAGACTTGTTCTGATCTGGATTGTTGAGGTGTCTTGACCATAGATTGGTGGAACTTAGAGGCTGTTGAGTTTTAAGCTTAAGTCCAAATAAGGTTCTGACAAATTAATAATCCAAAGGTATGATTGAGCTCCATATTTCAATTTAATGATGGAAAGTTTAATAATCAACCTTGATTCCCCTTCTTTTTCTTTTTCTTTTTTTCACTTCTTTTTTCAAGTAAGTGTTTTTTAAGGGACTAGCAAAAGTAAACTATAGGGGGGTGATGAATCCCCATTCATCACTCTATATTCTTTTATTTTAGCTAGATATTTTGGCAAAATACCATGTATATGATTGTAAATACCATAAATAACCAAAAGACATGCAACTGTTAATATTCAATAATTAGCATGTTTTTGTGCAAAAACAAAAGAATAAAGCATAAATAAAAAGAAGGAGATGTTTAGAATAAATATCGAGTGACCCGAACCCAAGGGAGGGCCAAGCAATGGCCATACTGCAAAATAAAACAAGTAGAGAGAGATAGGGCCATTCAACCTCATGTGCACTCCTCCTTATGTATATATTTTATTTTCATAAAATAAAAAAAATAAAAATGTGTTTCTAATACCTTGTATATATTTCTAAAAATAAAATAAAAATTAGAAAAATAAAATTAAAATAAAAAGAAAATCATTTCTCTCTCTTCTTGTACATATACCATGTATATAGGAATAATTCATCTATTTATTTCACCTTTGTAAATAATTAAAAAAAGAAAATAAAAATTTATTTATATCCCAAATTTTATGTTGTAAATAAATAAAATATAAATTGGGGGTTTTTGACAAAAAACAACATAATAAAAATAAAAATATAAAATACATAGGTATTTTATACCTGTATATAATATAATATAATGTATATAACATAATTTATTTTTTAAAAAAATAAATAAAAATCACTAAAAATAGTTTGAAAATAAATAAACATTTTTTATTCTTTAAATATTTGAAATAAAATTGTTTGCTATTTTATTTTTAATTTCTAAATAATTTTGACTGGGAATAATCTGATCGGTCCACGGGGGAATGTTGACCCTGATAAACTGTCCCCCCTGGACCACTTCCTCCGCGGACCTTGTTCTCAACCCTATTTCTCCGATTTTTGCTGAATCCATCCGAACACCATCCCACCTTGTTTCACGCTCCAATTATCAAGGATAGATCCATGACCCTCGCTCGATATCATCTTTAGGGGTTCGCTCCTCGATCCACGCGCTTTCGCTCCCATCTTCTCGAACCTCGCAACATATATAGCCACCTGGAACCGCATTTTCTTTCCTGTCTTTGGCCATCGCCTTCGGCTCCTGGGACCTCCATTCTTCTTCCTTGACTGACAACAAGTGAGGGAGAGTGTTGCAGCGAGGAATCGAGGCCTCTAGCCTCAGATCCAGCGAGCCCTCTCGCTGTGCTCCGCCACCGGCGAGCCCAATCCTCTGGAGACGTCGCTCCATCGAGGAGAAGACCCTAGGAGGTAGCTGAAGTCCAGTACAGATGCCAACGACCATCAGGTACTTTCGATCGCCTTCCGTTTGCTTTAGATTCCAAATTTTAGAATATGGTCAACCGAGCTTCTCTGCCTTATCCTTCATGATCGGTCCATTGATTCATCCCTCCGACCATCCCTTCACCTTTATGAAACCTCTCTCCACCTTCTCCACCTCATCGTTCCCCCTGGTTCACCTACGAATAGGGCTTAGGTCCTCCTCTGCCATCTCATCGTCGGAGGACCTTGTTCCGCCTCAACCTTCCACCCATTTCGTACGTAACCGGGTCGAGGAAATTTGCCCTCGACCCAACAGTCTTCTTGTGTAGGTTCGAACACTAGAGGGCCTCATCTGGAGGTCCAAGCATCAGAGCACAACCGCTCCAGGTCTTTAGCATCGCCGGGGTCTTCCAGGACCTCCCGGCCTCATCGGAGCCCATCAGTAGCTGCGGACGACCTCGAGCTCCATTTCCCCTATTAGAGCATCATCGAAGGACCTCCCAGTTGTGTGTATCGACCGGTCGAAGTTCGCCGACGGTGAGTTCTTCGTCGCTCATCCAGGTCCATCCTCCGTCGTTAGATCGAGCCCCCGTACCACTTCTAGTCTCCGTTGTTTGCTTCTGGGGAGCTCTCAGCAGCTGGATCCATCTGAGGATCAGATCTCGTCCGCTCATCGTCGAAGGGGTATCGCCCGCTCTCAGCCGTTCAATATCAACTGAAGACCCCCTGACCGCCGGATCTGTAATAAAGGGTAATTTACACTTAGACCCTCGTACTTTTGGCATTTCAGTTTAGTATTGTAAATATGTGTTATCCGTTGTTTCTATTTTGGACAATTTACACTTAGGACCTCGTGTTTATTTTATTTGCACTTTAGTCCTTATGTATGTGGAGCACGTGGTCTAGCACGTGATTTGTGGGTTAAGTGTGTATCTTTTCCTGAGCTTTATTGATGTTATTGCTTGAACTTTTATAAATAAGAATTTCATTTATACCCCTGTTTGTGTGTTTCACGTGCCATCCTCGTGCGATCTGGGATTTTGGCGTATTTGGCCCCATTCTCTTTACACGTATTATAATTTGCCCCCTGGAACTTATTTGCTTTACACTTAGGTCCCTATGTGCTTCTTGTCTTTGATTGGTTGAATAAAATAGCAAACTTAGCCCAAATTTCATGAAATTTGGACAAGTGGCTCCTGCTACGTTGTAAAATATTCTGTTAATTTTTGGGATTATTTTGTTTTCATTTCATATTTGTAAAAAATCAAAAACCTAAAAATTGGCTACTATCTAAATTGAAAAATCAACTAAAAATATTAACACTAAAAAATCCAAAAAAAAATATTGTTGGCTTGTTTTGTTGTGTTTTTTATTATTTCCGAATTTCATTACTTTTGGACTTAGAAAAACCCTAAAAATTAAAAAACGCTAAAAACTTAGAAAAATCATTAAAAATTCATAAAAAAAATCAAAAAAAATACAATTTTAGTTTATGTAGTTAGAAATTTGTTTCTAGTTGCTCATAAAATTATTTCTTGAATTTTATAGGCTATTTAGATATTTTTAAATATCCTTTTGATCCTGGATGCACAATACCCTTGATTTTTTGCCTTATTTCATTTTTATAAAGTCCACTAAAAATCATAAAATCTGAGAAAAATACCAAAAACACCTTAATATTTGCAAAACCCAAAAATATTTTATTTTAATTTTCGGACTTGGTTTGGTGTGTTGAATAATTGCTGGTTTGTACCTTTTTAATTTCTTTATTCATTTTCTTAATAATTAAGAATTCCAAAAAAATTTAAAAATCCACCAAAAAATATTCATTTTTGATTTCCGACTACTTCGTAAGATTTTCAATCCGTGCTCCTTGTGTTCGACCCATGTAGCCATACCAGGTAAAATAAAATAGCGAGATCGATGTTCGTTTTATTTGCTTGATTTATATTTGGTGGTCTTTCTTCTTCTGGATTGACTTAGCCTCGTGGTTCGGGTCGCAACGACCCTGATTTACACCTTAACCCGGACTGCGGGATTTTTAGGTCATCAAAGGTTCAGGAGGAGGTGGTTCGTCTTGACGATCTAGATGACCTTAGACGGTTGGACCCAGAGGAGATGGCAGATATATCAAGGTTGTCGGAGAAGATTATGCGGGAGGACCCAAAAGAAGAGGTGGAATGGAGACAGAGGTCCATACATAAATGGCTAAGAGAAGGGGATGCTAACACCAGATTCTTTTACACCTTGGCTTCTGGTAGAAGGAGGAACTTTATTCGAGAACTTCATGTGGGTGGGGAAAGGATTTCCGGGGAAGCAAAAAGAAGGAGTGCCATGAGAGGGCATTTTATGGAGACGTTGCGTAGGAGACAAGGGGATCGCTAGGGATGCTTGGGGGTGGGGTGGGGGGGGGGGTGAAAGCTATATCACAAGGGTAGGCAGGCAGAAGTGAAGTTAGCTATTTGAAGGCTGAATGCGGATGGGGCACCGAGACCAGATGGATTTCTGATCTTCTTTTACAAAGAATTTTGGGATCTGTAGAAGACTAAGATCTTAGAGGTGGTAGAAGAGTTCAAAGAAGGGAACATGGGGTTCGAGAAGGTTAACAAGGCTTTCTTGTTCTTACTCCCAAAGAAAGATCACCCCGTGAGAATAGATGACTTCAGGCCGATATCTATTTAGAATGTTATCTATCTCATTGTGGAAAAGGTGTTGGCAAACAGACTCAAGAGTGTCATGGATTTTATCATTCTGGAAGGTCAACAAGTGTTCGTTCCGGGATGCCAAATGATGGATGGACTGATTATGGCATCCGAGATTTGTTTAGATTGGAGGCGCAGGGGCAAAAGGTGTATTGTGGAAGATCGATTTTGCAAAGGTGTACGACTGCGTTCACTGGAACTTCCTGTGGATGTCGATGAGGAGAAGAGGTTTTCCAGATTGCTGGATCGGTTGGATGAAAAGGTGTATCACCATGCCATCCTTCTTGGTCTTAGTGAATGTGCGGACGGAGGGAGGCTTTTTCCAACCTCAGAGAGTGTGCGGCAGGGATGGTGCCCATACTTTTTGTTCTAGTAGCGTAAGCGTTGGCAATCCTGTCTAGACAAGCAATAGTTGGTGGCTAATGTGAATACTTTTGCCATGGTGAGATCTCTGTACTGTTGCTGCAGTATGCTAATGACACGATGCTCTTTCTTGGTGGAACGGATGAGATGAATAACATAGCAGTTCAGTTGCTGGACATTTTTAGCAGTCTGTTTGGGCTTGAGGTTAACTTGCAGAAATCAGTGGCTATCACTTTTGGATTACAAAATTAAGAGTGCATATGAGTAGCTGAGATGCTTCGATGTCCATTGGGGGATATGTTGATTACTTAGTTGGGTCTTCCTCTGGTGGGTGGAAAGCTTAGAATAGCTGATTGGGATGCAGTTATCCAGAAGTTAGAGCGTCGGCTGGCTGGATGGAATTTGGTCACTCTATGTAGGGGTGGGAAATTGGTGTTGTTGAATAATGTGATGTCAGCCATTCCATTGTTCTTTTTCTCGACTAGGATGATGCTAGTAGGGGTGAGAAAGAAGATTGAAAAGTTGATGAGAAGATTCTTTTGGTTAGACGGGAAACAACAAAAGTCGGGCAAGCATATGGTGGGGTAGGAGGAGATCAACGAGAACCCGTGAACAAGAGGGTTGGGAGTCCAGGACTTGGCATGCATGAACAAGACGTTGCTGGCAAAGTGGGTGCTATGCATTTAGGGGTCATCTATGGACCTTGTCGCAAGATTGTTAAGAAAGATTTATGGGGTGAAAGGTGAGTTGGTGGCAAAGACTACTCGCTATGAATGATCTTTATGGCAAGGGGTGCGGGACGTTCTGGCACTTGTGTTAGGTAGGCTAACACCTAAGATGGGAGATGGTAGATGTTTCAGATTTTGGAGGAATGATTAGACGAGGGAAGGTTGCTAGAGACTCGCTTTCCGAGACTCTGCGATGGTGATGTTAAAGGAGGCCACTTTGGGGTGGTTGCTCATTCGGGAGAGTGGAGGACAAATTTTAATGCGGTTCTCTCATATAGAAAGAGGGAGGATCTTATTAGATTAAAGATTGTGGTTCCTTTTAATGATGGCTTCTCTCAGATGAGGGATCATTATGAATGGACCGATACAAGATTCTAGGTCAAGCAATTATATGGGGAGCTGGGAAATGGAGGGGGAAGGGTGTGACAAGATCGTGACTTATGCCAAGATGTGAAGATTATTTGGACATTTAAGATACCAAGTAGGATAAATATTTTCCTCTGGAGACTGAGGAGGGACAAGTTTTGTGACAAGGTAAGGAGGGAAAGATTGTTGGGACTTCAAGATGTGACTTGTGATAGGTGTGGGATATAGATGGAGAACTCAGAACACCTTTTCTTCGCATGCGAGGCCTCGGCAAGGGTTTGGTGAGAAATGGCAATCCCATGGGTGGATGCGAGAGGTCTTTCGAGATTCTGGGAAGCTGTAAGAAGGGTAGGAGGTAACTCATCTAACGATGTCGCTAAACCGTTTGTGGTGTTGTGGGAAATTTGGTTGGTGAGAAATGAGCTCATTTTTAAAAATCAAAGATTTATCCGGAAAATGTTGTGTCTCACTATAGAGCTCTCCTGAGTTTTTTTGAGTCTAGGTAATACATCGTGTAACCTTTCTTTTAATGATATAAAATGTGTGCGGTGACTTCCAACTTAGAATCTCACCCTCTTCTTTATCAAAAAAATGAAGATCGCCATAACTAATTACATGTGATGGGTCATGCATGCACTTCCTCAAGTTTAAGGCATGAAAAACATTGTGGGAACTATCAAGGTGAGGGTGAGTGTGATGAATCTCCATTTCATCACCTATATTCTATCATTTCGGCCTTAAAAACCCTATCTAATGCATGTAAATGACATTAATTTGTACAAAATAGCATCCATTATTTATTACATTTATTGTGCAAATAATACTGTTTTTAATGCCAAAATTATAGAATAAAGATAAGAAAAGAAAAAGGAAGAAAATATTGAAAATAGTTTATGACCCTAAATCCCGAGACCATGTTAAGAATTGAGTTGGTCGACAAGGAATAAAGTAGGAGGAGATAAGGGCTAAAAATAAAATAAAAATCCCATTTATTCATTCTTTAAATATGCATTTTTGACATCTACTTTGTTCTTTATTATTTATTCATCAAATAAAGAAACTTTGTACATAAAATTTGTAGATAATGATGTAAATAAAAATACAAAATTAAGTTTGTACAAAAATAATATACAATGTCCATTTTATACACAAAATAAAAAGCCAGAAATAAAACTTCACAGACCCATATCTTTCAAATAAGAACTCAAAACATATCAAAGTCACTCTAATTGTATATAACTTTTCACAAGCTATTTAATGGTGGTGGTTTCATATTTTTCTGATTTACTGGGTGCAAGTTAGGTTTTAGGCCATCATTATACATTCTACATATCAAAATATTCATTTTATTCATCCATTATTATTATTACAAATTCATATTTTTATAATTTTGTAAATTTTAATTATAACATATGTGATTATTAAACTTATAATAAAACCAAAAGTGAAATATAAAATAAAATAAATCTATATGAAAACATAGATAAAATACCTATGATTACTTTTGTATAAAAATAAAAGGAAAACATATTCTTTATTATTTATATTTTTCTAATAATGTAAATAGTATATATAGCCTATTAAAAATACAAAACAAAAAAAAATTATCAATATACATTAAATAAAAACAGTGTACATAAAACATAGGTAAAACACCTATAAATATACCTACATAATATACTCATCTATTTTTTGAGTGTACAAATTACATCATAAAAATGAAATAAAAATATACTTATATTCACAAAAATAAGTTATAAATATATAAAATAAAATAATAAAATAATAAAACAAAATACACAAAATAAAAAGAATAATGTACAAAACATAGATGAATATACGTATAAATAAACTATTAAAAGTAACTATTAATTAATACAACTAAAAAAATAAATAAAAATCATAATAAAATACTACATTAAAAAATAAACATTTTTTATTTTATACTCAAAAATTAATAAAACCATTTATTAATTTTTAATCAATTATTTTGAGTTTGGGTTCTGCTTTGTCTTCTAGCGGTTGAGTTGGACCAATTAGGATGCATCAACTGCTGACCCTGGTCAACTGTTCTGCCTCTAGCCGCCTGGCGTGTCAGGTTTCTTTCAAGACGTCTTCTCCGATTTTCCTCTTCATAACCGTTGATGTTTTCCCCTCGATTCCTTCACGAAAAACCTTCTGCTATCATCCCCAATCACGCCACCACTTTTCTAAGGTCAAACACTTCTCGATTCGAGCAGATCCCTAACCTAATAACCCCATCATCCTTATCTATAAATAATCACATCTGATTTTCTTATGAATTTGATCCCCCTTTGATCTTCGCCGAGCATTCTTGTGAGTGAGTCGATGTCCAAGTGACAGCTAAGAGCCCCCTCGCACTTGGAGAAGGCGTGGCTAGGACGAGGCGGCGGTCCATGATGGTTCTCCGACCACCCTGCTCCCTAGGCGTCCCTCAGGTATACGAGCTGTTCTTTCTCCATTTATTTTACTTATTTCAGTTATAGGTTCAAATTTTCGTAGTTAGTTTAGGATTTAGCTAAGTAAATTGGTCTTAAGTGTTCCACCCGTACTTCGCCTGAGTTAAGCTCCGACGAGCTCCTCCGCAGGCCATCTCCACCGCTCTGTCCTCCATTCCACCCCCACATCATTCTCTCTATGCTTCTCTTCGCCCCAAGCATTTCCATTCCCCCAGATCCTTAGTGGATATGGAGATCCACTTTTTCATCTCCGTCGTTCGTCGGAGAAGTGTCGCCCACTCCATTTGTCATCCAACCTCACCCAATAATGTCTTAGGTACTTCGTATTTGTGTGTGAAATCTTCCTGCAGGATATGAAGGCCAGAAGACTCACAAAGGAGTCGATTCTTACTTAGAACATGCACTTGGAGCTCATACCCTTCATCGACCTTGCCTGAGTACGCCAGAGCTCCAGGTGCCCGATTGAAGGCATCCATCGACGCAAGGAACTTCCAAGAATGCATAGTGACTCATGTTGATGATGGAGAAGGTCGGAGGCGCCCGCTATGCCTGATCGAAGTTCACCCCGAGCGAGTTCCATCCCAGTTCTTCCAGTCCTTCACATCGTTGTCCGGTCAAGAAGGAGGTTCCAGATCCACTAGGAGCCATCGTATAGAGCAGCGCCATCACCATCTAATCGCGCTAAGCGATCTAATCTTGGTCATCTGCAGACGAAGCGTCATCCACCATTGCACAGGCGACATGTGTTGCAGTGAAGGACATCCAACCATTGGTCGCGCCTTTAAATGGGTAAATTGTACATCTAGTCCCATCATTTTTGTATTTATTATTTAACCCTGTAAATAAAGTTAGCCGTAAAAATAAAATGGATATTTTTTTAATGACCCCTTGTATTTATTTTATTTGCATTCGGGTCTAGTCCACGTCACCTCACGTGCCGTCCCACGTGCGGTGGCGAAATTGGATGTATACCCATGTGGATTTGTGTATTTATAAAAGGAGCAATAAATTGAATTTAACGTTATATACTTTTTTGGGAAAATTGCTAAAAAGCCCCTGAACTTTTTGTATTTTCATTTTGGTCCCTCCCAAGGTGTGTCACATATCGTCCCACATGATGGGTATTTTGTATATATGAACCTAGCATTTTTGTAATTAGTTATTAGTCCCATAAATTCTTAAACACGTATATATCTGATATAATTGCACAGAGCCCCCTGATGTTTATTTTATTTACACTTATGCTCTTACCAAGACATGTATTGTTGATGTTTTTCTCTATTTATTAAAAATACCTATTGTGCTCTTAAAAATTACGAAAAAAATAGAGATAAATGCTTCTTGCTATTTAGTTTCATACCTATATTTTTAATTAGCATTTTTGCATTTAATCTATTTATTAAAATTTAAAAGGAGCCTAAAAATTCCTATCTAATTTATAAAATACCAAAAAATATAAAAATCTTTTAAAAAAATCCAAAAAATTATATACAGTATTTTTTGATATTTATTGAGTCCATAAAACATAAAAGCTCTAAAATAAGAGAAAGAAAATTTTAAAAATCCGAAAGCTCCAAAATCCAATAAAAAATAAAAAATCTATAAAAGTACAAAAAATGTTTTTCTATTTTATAATTATCTACATATTATTATTTACACTTTAAAATAAATTTGGGTAATTTTTGGATTTATATACTTTTTTAAAACCAAAATCAATGTTGGGTATTTAATCAATCTCTTAGGGATATTTTTGACTTTAAAAATATAAAAAAATTAGCAAAAATTCCATAAAAATAACTAAAAACTAGAAAATTATGAAAACTATAAAAATATATTATTTTACCATATTTTGACTATTTTTATATATTTTTATCTATAAAGTATCTATATATATACACCTTATAGTGTATTTATACTTCCATATATTATATTTAAATCAAAAAGAAATATTAAAAGATAAAAATATAAAGCGAAAATAGAAAATCAAAAAATTAAAAATCAAATAAAAATTATAAAACCAAAAATAAAATTAAAAACCTAAAAAAAGATCTATATACATGAATAACTTGGTTGTACATAGATAACCATAGGATACCATTTTGCTCTTTGTGGTTCGACCTCTACATGCTTGCTTGCTATGCATTTTATGGTAGAGATAATTAACTTTAACCTGACTTGTGCTCTTCATTACCTTGATATTATATTTTGGGTTAATTTCTAACTAAAGTAGGGGTTTCTTGAGCGATCACCTCAGCGACAATAAATTAGTTTGATTAGCATACCCTTGGGAGATCCTCTTTATCAGAGTGCAAGCATGTGTGCAACGCTGCCAATCCTCTCAAGGATATTCATAGGCCTATCGAATGGTGGGGCCAATTTCTCCTTTACTCCAAATCACTAAACTTCATTCTTAGGAGATACTCTCAAGAATACAAAATCTCCCACTTCGAAGAGAAGATTAGTACACCTTCTATCGTTATAGCTCTTTTTTCAACTCTATACAGTTAGCAATTTCTCCTGAACTATTCGGAATGCCATAGCATTCTCCTCCAAGTACTCTACATTGTGCAAAATGTTATGTCCAGTCTCCTGCAAACTCAGAGGTGTAGAACACTGCCTCTTCGTACAACATTTTAAAAGGGTTCATGCCTATACTTGCATGATAAAAAATTGTTGTAAGAAAACTCAACTAATGAAAAGCGATCCTTCCAGGATTCTTTCCACTCCAACACACGTGCTCTAAAAATATCCTCTAGTCTTTGGATTATCCTCGCGGATCATCCTTCAGTCTAAGGATGGTAAGTAGAACTAAGGAATACTTGGACTTGCAGAAAATTCTTAAATTCTCTCTCAAATAATGAGGGTTAAACATGGGGTCCTGATCTGATATATTTTGCTTCGATAGGCCGTGAATCTTCACAATCTCCATGATGAAGACCATGGCAAGATGCATGAGAGTGCTTTCCATGGTCACTCTTATGAAATGAGATGACATTATAAGTTTGTCAACCATGATCTATATGGCACCTTGTCTACTGGTGTCTTTAGGGAGTCACATCATAAAGTCCATAGATATATCCTCCCACTTCCAATGAGGAATCGAAAGGGTCAACAGAAGTCCCATTGTCCTCTTCTTCTCATCCTCAATATGCTGACATGTCATGCACCTTTCCACAAACATGGCCACATCCCTTCTCATTTTCTCCCACTAGAAGGTTTCTTCAGGACCTTGTACATATTTATGATGTTTATATCAATAATCGTGAGTTGTGGACATCAACTCATCCCTCAATTTTGTATCTGCTTGAACACAAAAGTGATTATCTTTAGGTAGTATGCCATATTGATATGGTATAGTCCCTAAGTCTCTGTAGACTACGATATGTATGCATGTTGCCCATTGATGATCTGTTCAACTAACTCTGGCCGAGAAAGGGATTGGAATATGATCATCTCTTGACTATCTCTAGAAGGGATGCCAATGACTAAAAGCTTCAAGAAGGTCTCATGCTTGAAATAAGAATGGGATTCACTCGAATTGGGTCACATTATCTTGCGAGGATGGCATGAGATGGTTGATAAATATGTGATTCATCACTCTAATTAGCTTAAAATAAAGCTTCGTCCGAGTAATAAGATTCATTCTTGTATTTCTAAATCATAAGAAGCATTCATACTGCATAAAATAGCATTTCGTATTGTGTTCATATTCACCTAACTTCACCATTTTTTTAATTAATTCACACTAACTCCAATTGACATCAAACCATCTCCAGTCTGTACATATCACTATCAACAAAACAATCTTAAAAAATACTAACTTGTATACATGAGAAATAAACTTAAACTCTAGTATGCAATTGAAAAGCCGTAAACGCCGCTATGTCTCACATACAATGTCTGATTTCACATTACTCACATTTAAATTAATGTGCATTTATTTATCTAGAAATCAATATCAGATTCAAAAGAATCAGAATTCACATGTGAAACATGGATTTTGGGACCGAATTGTATAAGGTACATATGTATTTATTTTTGAATTATTATTTCATACACATAATTAACTCTTTTCGTTTTATTTCTTTTCCATATCTTTATTTCATATCTTGAACTAATAAGTGCATGAAGTAAAAACTTAAAAGCATCAGAAAAGTCGTAAAAAAGATGATTTTGACTTTGTACTTTTAGCCTAATTGACAAGTACATAATTCACATTCCTAATTTATTTCTGATTTTTAACTCATAAAAAGCAAAAAAAGGTAGAATTATCTTAATTTCATTATTATAAATTATGATTTATTTTTTCTCATGCATTTATTTTGCACAAAAACCAAATAAAAATTACAAAACACATGAAATTTGTTTTTTTTATATTTTATAAAATATCATCGGAAAATCATATCTCTCATGTTCTATTTCTTATGCATTTGAGTCCTTCCTAAATGTTGTAGATCGTCTCGAGATCTACAACTTTTATTTTATTTATATTTACATTCAAGTTCATCTAGTATTTTTAAGTTATTTTTAGTTGAATTTTCATGTTTGGTCAACCATGGGAGTCAAAACTCACACAGAAGGCATCACCACATTGGCTCTATAATATACTTGAACTCACACTCCAAAACCCTCCAATCACATTTGCTCTGGCTAATAGGAACACATTCTTTGTTGGCTTCGGGTCAACACCACCTTCTTCTAGCCTTCCTCTTCGTTAGATTCCAACTATCTATCTTTTCCGTTCCTACTTCCTGAACCTCCATCCCACCTCCCTACAGTTGATCTCATCCTTACTAGTCTCCTAACCACTAGTACTAATCCTACTCGAGAACTCAACAAGTTCTCTCCATAACCCAACCCAAAAACCTGGAACCAACTCTTATTCTTCCCCTACCTCTAGCCTCCTCCCAATGGATGAACCTCCTAATCCTAGTTTGCCTCTCATCTTTATCTTCCTGGCGATCAAACCCAACCATCTCTAATCGAAAACCCTATCCAATCCTAATCCTAAACCACCCATACCATCGCCCTTCTTCTATTCCTCTGCAACAAATTCCATCGAGACCTAACTCCTCCCCCAATCCAAAAACCACCATGTTTATCTCTCATATTTAAACCCAACCTCGAACCCCCATGCAACATATCCCATGTCATCTATGACACATAGAGAGAGCTGAAAGACGAAGCTGGCGACATCAACCTCGTAGCTTGAGTCCAGCGAAGACCTCTTCGAATGTGCGATCTAGAGGTATCCCAAACCTCTGTTGCTACATCTTCTACTTAATATGGAAATGAATCCTCTACCATAATGAGGATTGCAGCAGAGGTGATGTAATTGTCTCTAAATTGTTTTTGTTATTTTGATTTCAAAATCTAACCTTATAGATTTAATCTTAGGCTAATTCTCTACATATCCTCCAAATTTCACCAAATCTGACTTTAATTGTTATTTTATCTTAATAGTCAAACATTCAAATCTTTTTTAAATTGAAATTAGGTTGCTTAGGTCACGATCGAATGTTTGACCATTAGGATAAAATAGCAGTTAAGGTCATATTTGGGTGAAATTTGGAAGATATGTAGAGAATTAGCCTATGATTAAATCTATAAGGTTAGAATTTGGAATCAAAATATTAAAAATCATTTAGGAGGATTACAACACCTCTGATGCAATCTTCTCTACTAAAGAGGATCCATTTCCGATATCAAGCCTAGCTCCCATCGTCTGCCGCAATGGTCGATCCATGATCCGTAGAAGAGGCTCGACCACCTCCGTCCCAAGCGACGACTACAAGTATACTCCTCAACCTTTTTACTTCACCCCATTTTTCCTTTTCGTTTTTTTCTTGTTTACTCCACCATCTTCTTTGTTTCATTCGTAAAACTCCATGACACCATCATCTCATCCTTCGATTTCTCACAGTGTTCCCTTCTACCTCGCACAATCCCCCACCTCTAGTGAGACACGACAGAGCCCCACTCATTCTCCCCAACTTCAACAAAGGAGCATCGCCACCTATTCCCATGCGATCTTTAACGTCATACCAAGGATAGAACCTTGAGTTTTCTATCTTCCTACAGGAACAATCATCGAAGCATCAACCACCATAGGAGCAGAGGACCGCTAGGTCCTCATCCCATCTCCGCATACTGAAGAAGAAGAACATCAGAGGAGGAGGTGCGGGATACCGGCACCTTCGATCCTCATCCTCCTCCCATTCAATGGACTCAAGTGCTCCGAGCCTAGCCACTCGAGCCTAGAGAGGAGCAAGGAGAAACGACCACTTCGGGATCGTTTGGTTGCTGGTGTATACCGATATACATCGGCATATCCCTCGTTCCAACCCTCCCAATCTGGGTTAGTATTACTTGTATTGACCTACAATTTCTTTGGTATTATATTTTTAACTATGTTCAAATAAAATTGTTAACATAAAAACATATTATAGTCATTAAAAAGTTAACATAACACATAATCAATGTCACATCACATCACATCACAATTATCATTCCAACCCTCCCAACCCTCAAAATAACGACTATTCATAGGGGGATATCCCAACAGATGAATTTGTGATTCGTCGCCTTTATTCTTTCATTTTGGCTAAAATCTTTGGTAAAATACATGTAAATAATCACTAATTTTCATTAGTTAACATTCTAATAACCATTATTAATACTATAAGTTTAACACTTATTTTATCCAAAATAAAATAATAAAGAGAAAATGAAATATAAAAGAAACATAAGGATGTATATAATATATATACAGACTAATCATAACCCTGAGACCATGTCAAAATTACAAGGTCGATAAAATAAATAAGTAGGGTGAGATGAGGATCATAACTTATAAAAATACCAGAAAGCTTATATCACAAAAATACATTTAACATATTTTTCACCTTGCAAATACTTCACTTATTTTATAGATCACTTAAAAATTTCCAAATCAAAATATTTTCTTTACAAAAATTGTTCATAAAAATATAAATTATTTTATAAAATATAAGAAAAATTATTTATCATAAAAATAATAAATTATCATAAACCAAAAAGGCCATAAAATCCGACTTTCGAGATTCATACATATTTATTGAAAACTCCAAATCGACAAGCTAACTTTTAAATGTTACTTTAAAAATACTATTATTTATTAAAAATATCAATAAAATATTAGAATTAAACAGGTGAGTTATGGCATTTGGGCCATGTTGTATATATGTATTATATGTAAATACTTCATGAATTTCTGATTAATTAATCGTAACTCTGTTTAACCGAAATTCTTTTCTAAAACACTTCTAAAAATAAATAGAAAAATATAAAAAACTACTTAAGTCAAAATGCCAATAAATCCCAAAGCGACGAAGCCGTTATCGAAATTTTTCGGACCTTATAACTCGACGGAATGGACTCTGATTTGGTCAAACATAGTTTTATAATTTTTTTATTTAGTTATCAACCTAATGACACTGATTTCACTAATATCCGAGTTAGTATGCAAAATTTGAGTTTTGGGATCACATTGGTATATATATTGTACAATGTACCTTAATCTATATGATTTAATATATAATTTAATATATTTATATACTTTATTCATATTTTATTATTAAGTTAAATAAAATAAAAATTCCTTTTTCTTAATTTATAGATTTATTAATTAATCTATATATATTTATTATTTAATTATTATTTTTTATTAAATTATTCATTAAATTGTTTAATTATATATGTATTGAATTATTTAATTACTAATTATTTATTTAATTACATAATTAACCCTTTAATTATTTCTTAGCTTAATATAATTATTATATTAATTAATTAGTTTTAATTAATTTTATTTTTACTTTCCTTTTGTCTCTCTTCCTTTTTCCCCTTCTTCCCTAGACGTCTCTTCCTTCCTCTTGTGCCACCCGTTGTCGTCTACTCCTTCCTACTCTTCTCCTCCGGCCAACGACCTTACGACTCGTTGTTGGGTCGTTCTCCCAACGATCGTCAGTGACGGGTGCCACCACCAGGTGACCGCACCCGACGACGTGCTCCCCATGAAATCTCCTCTATATAAGGGCCAAAACCCCATCATTGAAGAGGATCCACTATTTGTGATCTTCCATCTCCCAAGTTCTAGTGAGAGAGAGAGAGAGGGATGTGACAGGGCTCTCAGTCTCTTCCAGCCATCAAGCGAGGTCGAGCGAGTGAGGTCCGACGTAATCAATGGCCGGTGTCGGGGACCCCCTCTACCGTACCCAGCCTCTGCGACATGTCACGCATCGCGACGATGACATCCCACGGGTGCATCAACCTCCCATCAGTAGGCGACCCCATCCATCATCCATAGACCAAGTTAACTCGCTTTCTGGTTCCTTCTCCTCCTTCGTACTTCTTCTCCACCCCTCCCTTCTCCTCTCAATCATTCCCTTCTTCATGACTTGATTTTCGATTTGATACTCCTCATGAGCATCACCTCCTCGTTTCATCTTCGATTCCCCCTCATTTTCACTTCTATCCCTACATCCTTTTCATCTCCGATGAGATTGCGCTGGGGCTCCACCTCTCTTCCTCCACCGTCACCGAGAGGTAGCACTCATCATCCCACTTCTCAAATTGGTTCGAGGCCATTGTCTCGAGTCAGTCTTAACATATGCAGGATCGTCAAGCTGATCAACACCTTCAGAAGAGTCCTGCATGCATCATCAGAATCACATTTCATCTGAAGACGATTACCATCAGAGATAAACGTCATCACCTGAAGAAGATCATCTCCTGCATGGAGTCAAACCTCGTCACCAATGGAGATTGCATCGACTGATTTGCAACATCTACTATTATTCGAGATCTTATTCGATAACAGAACCGCAACACCTGTAGGTACTTGAGCATGATACATCGCATGCGATCGTCCGTTCGACGATCGTTTCTTATGGAGAGCTTGGTATCAAAACTCTATCGCCATGCAAATCATCTCTTCTAGGAGTTTCGGACTGGCAATCGTTGTGAGAAACCCTTCGCCATCTGCAGAAGAATAAAGTCAGCTTTGAAATCGTCATAATCCAACTTGATTTGGGGTTAAATTCAGCCGTCAGATCTTCATCAATCCAACGCGCCTCCGCATGTAACGTGTCTAATTGAAGCGCCCCCACTACTTGAGGCATCTCACGTGCCTCACATGTGAGGAGAATAGATATTTGGCCAAATTACGCTCATACCCCCCTACATTTTACATTTTCTAAACATGTCATCGCCAAGTTACCCCACCTGACGGATCACGTGTTTTCTGTAGAATTTTCATAAACGCCCTGAATCTATTTGATTTCACAAGCAGGTCCCGCTTCAGCAACTACACATGACGCAACACATGATCTCTGGGCAATTTGTGCGCGTGCCCCGCTACTTTTATTATTTTATATCCATACCCCTATAAACAGTACACTTATCTTAAACATATTAACTGAATATTAAATAAAATATAAAAAATAAAATAAAAATATGTACAAATAACCTATACTACACTATATATAGTATTCAATAAGTTTCAAAAATACTATTTTTAATAAATCATATATAACACGAAAAAATATAACAATTTTTAGAAAAACATAAAAAAATAAAAAACCTTTAAAATCCTAAAGAAATTACCTGCAGTCCATTTTGTTATATTTTTTATAATAAATTAAAAATAAAATAAAAATAAAATAATAAAACCAATAAAAAGGTACAAAACACATAAAAACTTTGAAAATCATAACTAAATCAATAAAAACCACATAAAACACCCAATATATCATTTTAAAGATAATTTCACCTACTTTCCATTAAAAATAAGATAAAAATATTTCACTGTTTTTTATTTTTAAAATTAAAAATACTTCACAGTTTTCCATAAAAAACTTTGTTTTCATCATTAAAAATAATACAAACCCATAAAAACCTTAAAAAGCTCTTAGAAATTCATGAAAATAGAATACAAAAATTAAAAATAAATAAAATAAAAAATAAAAACAAAATTTTGAAAATTACAAAATACTTAAATTCACAAAAATAATATAAAATTCACAAAAAATAATTAAGATTTAAAAAAAATTAGGAAATCTAATAAACCTTAGTTTTCTATAGTTTAACCCTAGTTTCAAACAGTTTGCCTCCTTGAGTTGGACACTCATGTACTTTAACTATACCCCAAAGTTTAGGAGTATAAATAAAAATAATTTTTTTTGCTAAAATTCACCCGACTGACATAGTGATACTATTCTAATTATAGAATAGGAGGTTGGGGTGGTTTTTCAGATGGCACCATTACCGGGGAAGCAGCTAGGGTAGATCATAGACCTTAGGTTTAGAGCTTTCTTTGCCTTTTTAGCCATCTTATTTTTCTAACTTCACGGTTTTTTGTTTCCGATTTTTCCAGCACAGGTTGAGCTACACATTTGAGAACTAGAAAGGTGAATATTTTTTTCTCCTTTTTGTAACCCTTGTAAAAAAATCAAGGGCACTTGCCCATTTTTCTATCTTGTAGAAGGGACTCATAAGGGAAACCTGACTTGTACCTTCCTCCCTCTCTTTCATGGGGTATGTTGCACCAAGTGCTATGCACTTGGGGGAGTAGAGCACTCATCGTGGATTTTCTCGCATCATAATTTTCTCGATGATTTATGCAGCTTTTTTGAGCCTAGGTGTTTGTTTAGGGTTTTTCAATTTTTCTTTGACCGCACCTGCATAGCTAGACTTAGGACGCACAACCTATATGCTTGTTTGATCACCTAGGTCAAAAATAAAAAGACAAAAATCGTCATACATTGTTTGATAATAATAATTTAAGGGATAATCAAAAATAAAATAGGGTCTGC
The DNA here is from genome assembly GCA_037367405.1 of Ottelia alismoides. NCBI lineage: Eukaryota > Viridiplantae > Streptophyta > Magnoliopsida > Alismatales > Hydrocharitaceae > Ottelia > Ottelia alismoides. The sequence goes on along the minus strand of JAZKJV010007468.1, from coordinate 96,310 downwards.
TAACATCATCTGCCACTAAAAATAAATGTAATAGACTCACTCGTATCAAGAGAGCAATCCCCAGCGAATGCCTGACAAGTACTCTCCATATTTATGAGTGAGAGAAGACCCTAAAGGCTAGAGCCATAGCTCGAATTTCTTTTGGAAAACTACTTATTTCATACAGTTAATCACTTACTCTTCAATGGGGACTCTAGGGTAGCCAAAAATGGTCCAAATTTCCTTAGCAGAGTGGGAGGTTTAGAGGATCTTGTGTAAGGCTCTGTCCTCAACTAACACGGGTTGCCAGAAACAGTTTGTACTTACTTCCATACTGGCTGAGAATAGGTGATTCCCTGTAAGAACTCGGGACAGTCTTCCAAAGAAGTTTTGAGCACCTATCAGCTCGTGTTAATTTGTGAGAAGATTTGCTTTCCCTTTTAACCCTAAAATTGAAAAGATTAACGATCAAACTTTTATGGTCACCACTGGGTTGAGTTGGTGAAATATGGGTTTGCCTTGCATTTGATTTTTCTATAGTGTGAGTTCTGTATTTTTCAGCTCTCTAGTCAGTCATAATATCTGTCTTATCAAGATGATGGGTAGGCAGTCTCTTAGGACAACTCTTACGACACCGCTTCCATGCACACCTACCCGTCCATCTATGTCAGTTCAAGAGAATCCTCTCTTTGAACCCGAGTTCTCTCAGTCTCCTCCTCTTGTTTCATTTTTTCTCTGTATACTTCTATTTCTCTTTTTCGTTTCTCTCGAGTCAGCCTTCGATTATGCTAGTGACAATTGAGCAAATGTGTGAGACCCGGGAGTCGGTTACAGATCAGATGAGAGATTCAGGTCTACAAGTTACTGAGATAGAAGTGCGGATTGAGCAGCCTACATCTTCATCGAGAGTTGAGTCAGTTTCTACATCGAGATTATCAACCTTCCTAATTTACTCAAATTTTATTTCATTGTTGCTGAAGTTTCATGGAAAACTGCACGAGGAGCCGTAAGAGCATCTTTATGAGTTCGAGGATATTTGCAGCACTCGATTCTACTCAGATATTACACCTGAGGACACAATGATGAAAACCTTTCCCTTGATACTCTAGGATGGACCCGCGAGAAGGCTCTGATGTTTGGGAGAGGAGCGAGCTAGTTAGGGTACGCTTCGATCAACATTTCTTAGGAGATTTTACCCCATTAGCCGAGCCAACTTCATGCAGTAAATCATCAGAGATTTCTCACACGATCCCCATGAGCAAATACAAGATATGTGGCTCTGATTCCAGATCCTCTTGAGGAGATTCCCGGATCATGGAATCTCCAAAGCTGAGCTAGTTCAGATCTTTTATATAGGGATGACCACATATCAACAAGCATTGGCCGATGTCTCGTGTGGCGGTTCACACTACAGTCTTGATGAGGATTCACTTTGGAATCTCTTTGCAGAGATCTCTGTTGTTAAGATGACACGCGAAGGAGACGTAGACCATTTCTATGTGATCCACCTCTAGCTGATTTAGGGATCACACATCAATAAGTTGATGTGGACAATGATGCAGTATCAAGAATGGTCCTTGAGATAGATACGAAAAGTTCTTATTCTTAGAAACCGACACTCCTTTTGTTGAGTTTTCAGCCGGAGTATGTGTCGGTTCCGTGTCTCCCAGTTCATGAATCTTGGATATCTATCCTTTAGGTATTCCAAGATATAGAGCGAGAACCTATGATGTTTCAACAAACGAATCAGTTTTCATATCACGACCAATGTTTTAAGAAACAACCATAGGATCATTTTACCTCAGACTTGTTTGCTAATTCTGAACATTTTCAGCAACCCAGAATGAACATGAGACATTACTTCGAGAGTCCTGATATAGATGGAATGATATTCGATCATTTCATCTATTTTATTCATGAGTAAACCACATACCGTAGGGAACAAACAGACACTATTCAAGACTTTATCGCTAGCATTGTCGCTAAGAGAGAATCAAAGTCCATTTCTCAACCGACATCTGAGTTACAGATCCAACATGATTCTCCAAGAAGCAAAAGAGAAAAATCACAAAAATTGAAAAAAAGAGGAAATTCAGAAAAAGGAATAAAGACAAGACTGTAGACTCTTTTGAAAGATTTCGAGTTTCTACTCTTCATGAAGCAAGTCCCTGTTTTATAAAAAGATTTTATTTTATAAAAATCCCTATCTAATTTATAAAATACCAAAAAAATATAAAAACCTTTTAAAAAAATCAAAAAAATTATATATAGTATATTTTGATATTTATTGAGTCCGTAAAACATAAAAGCCCTAAAATAAGAGAAAGAAAATTTTAAAAAATCCGAAAGCTCCAAAATCCAATAAAAAATAAAAAATCTATAAAAGTACAAAAAAATGTTTTTCTATTTTATAATTATCTACATATTATTATTTACACATTAAAATTAATTTGGATAATTTTTGGATTTATATACTTTTTTAAAACCAAAATCAATGTTGGGTATTTAATCAATCCCTTAGGGATATTTTGGACTTTAAAAATATAAAAAAATTAGCAATAATTCCAGAAAAATAACTAAAAAATTAGAAAATTATGAAAACTATAAGAATATATTATTTTACCATATTTTGACTATTTTTATATATTTTTATCTATAAAGTATCTATATATACCTTATAGTGTATTTATACTTCCATATATTACATTTAAATCAAAAATAAATATTAAAATATAAAAATATAAAGCGGAAATAGAAAATCAAAAAATTTAAAAATAAAATAAAAATTATAAAACCAAAAATAAAATTAAAAACCCACAAAAAGATCTATATACATGAATAACTTGGTTGTACATAGATAACCATAGGCTACCATTTTGCTCTTTGTGGTTCGCCCTCTACATGCTTGCTTGCTATGCATTTTATGGTAAAGATAATTAACTTTAACCTTACTTGTGCTCTTCATTACCTTGATATTATATTATGGGTTAATTGCTAACTAAAGTAGGGGTTTCTTGAGCGATCACCTCAGCAACAATAAATTAGTTTGATTAGCAGACCCTTGGAAGATCCTCTTTATCAGAGTGCAAGCATGTCTCCAACGCTGCCAATCCTCTCAAGTTTATTAATAGGCCTATCGAATCGTGGGGCCAATTTCTCCTTTACTCCAAATCACTAAACTTCATTCATATGAGATACTCTCAAGAATACAAAATCTCCCACTTCGAAGAGAAGATTAGTACACCTTCTATCGTTATAGCTCTTTTTTCAACTCTATACAGTTAGCAATTTCTCCTGAACTACTCGAAATGCCATAGCATTCTCCTCCAAGTACTCTACATTGTGCAAAATGTTATGTCCAGTCTCCTGCAAACTCAGAGGTGTAGAACACTGCCTCTTCGTACAACATTTTAAAAGGGTTCATGCCTATACTTGCATGATAAATATTGTTGTAAGAAAACTCAACTAATGAAAAGCGATCCTTCCAGGATGCTTTCCACTCCAACACACGTGCTCTAAGAATATCCTCTAGTCTTTGGATTATCCCCGCGGATCATCCTTCAGTCTAAGGATGGTAAGTAGAACTAAGGAATACTTGGACTTGCAGAAAATTCTTAAATTCTCTCTCAAATAATGAGGGTTAAACATGGGGTCCTGATCTGATACATTTTGCTTCGATAGGCCATGAATCTTCACAATATCCATGATGAAGACCATGGCAAGATGCATGAGAGTGCTTTCCATGGTCACTCGTATGAAATGAGATGACATTATAAGTTTGTCAACCATGATCTATATGGCACCTTGTCTACGGGTGTCTTTAGGGAGTCACATCATAAAGTCCATAGATATATCCTCCCACTTCCAATGAGGAATCAAAAGGGTCAACAGAAGTCCCATTTTCCACTTCTTCTCATCCTCAATATGCTGACATGTCATGCACCTTTCCACAAACATGGCCACATCCCTTCTCATTTTCTCCCACTAGAAGGTTTCTTCGGGACCTTGTACATCTTTATGATGGATATATCAATAATCGTGAGTTGTGGACATCAACTCATCCCTCAATTTTGTATCTGCTTGAACACAAAAGTGATTATCTTTACGTAGTATGCCATATTGATATGGTATAGTCCCTAAGTCTCTGTAGACTACGATATGTATGCGTGTTTTCCATTGATGATCTGTTCAACTAACTCTGGCCGAGAAAGGGATGGGAATATGATCATCTCTTGACTATCTCTAGAAGGGATGCCAATGACTAAAAGCTTCAAGAAGGTCTCATGCTTGAAATAAGAATGGGATTCACTCGAATTGGGTCACATTATCTTGCGAGGATGGCATGAGATGGTTGATAAATATGTGATTCATCATTCTAATTAGCTTAAAATAAAGCTTCGTCTGAGTAATAAGATTCATTCTTGTATTTCTAACTCATAAGTAGCATTCATATTGCATAAATTAGCATTTCGTATTGTGTTCACATTCACTTAACTTCACCATTTTTTTAATTAATTCACACGAACTCCAATTGACATCAAACTATCTCCAATCTGTACATATCATTATCAACAGAACAATCCTAAAAATACTAACTTGTATACATGAGAAATAAACTTAAACACTAGTATGCAATTGAAAAGCCGTAAATATCGCTATCTCTCACATACAATGTCTGATTTCACATTACTCACATTTAAATTAATGTACATTTATTTATCTAGAAATACATATCAGATTCAAAAGAATCAGAATTCACATGTGAAACATGGATTTTGGGACCGAATTGTATATTGTACATATGTATTGATTTTTGAATTATTATTTCATACACATAATTAACTCTTTTCGATTTATTTCTTTTCCATATCTTTATTTCATATCTTGAACTAATAAGTGCATAAAAGTAAAAACTTAAAAACATCAGAAAAGTCGTAAAAAAAGATGATTTTGACTTTGTACTTTTAGCCTAATTGACAAGTACATAATTCACATTCCTAATTTATTTCTGATTTTTAACTCATAAAAAGCAAAAAAAGGTAGAATTATCTTAATTTCATTATTATACATTATGATTGATTTTTTCTCATACATTTATTTTGCACAAAAACCAAATAAAAATTACAAAACACATGAAATTTGGTATTTTATATCTTATAAAATATCATCGGAAAATCATATCTCTCATGTTCTATTTCTTATGCATTTGAGTCCTTCCAAAATGTTGTAGATCGTCTCGAGATCTACAACTTTTATTTTATTTATATTTACATTCAAGTTCATCTAGTATTTTTAAGTTATTTTTAGTTGAATTTTCATGTTTGGTCAACCATGGGAGTCAAAACTCACACACAAGGCATCACCACATTGGCTCCACAATATACTTGAACTCACACTCCAAAACCCTCCAATCACATTTGCTCTGGCTAATAGGAACACATTCTTTGTTGGCTTCGGGTCAACACCACCTTCTTCCAGCCTTCCTCTTCGTTAGATTCCAACTATCTATCTTCTCCGTTCCTACTTCCTGAACCTCCATCCCACCTCCCTACAGTTGATCTAATCCTTACTAGTCTCCTAACCACTAGTACTAATCCTACTCGAGAACCCAACAAGTTCTCTCCTTAACCCAACCCAAACACCTGGAACCAACTCTTATTCTTCCCCTACATGTAGCCTCCTCCCGATAAATGAACCTCCTAATCCTAGTTTGCCTCTCATCTTTATCTTCCTGGCGATCAAACCCAACCATCTCTAATCGAAAACCCCATCCAATCCTAATCCTAAACCACCCATACCATCGCCCTTCTTCTATATCCTCTGCAACAAATTCCATCGAGACCTAACTCCTCCCCCAATCCAAAAACCACCATGTTTATCTCTCATATTTAAACCCAACCTCGAACGTCCATGCAACATATCCCATGTCATCTATGACACATAGAGAGAGCTGAAAGACGAAGCTGGCGACATCAACCTCGTAGCTTGAGTCCAGCGAAGGCCTCTTCGAATGTGCGATCTAGAGGTATCCCAAACCTCCGTTGCTACATCTTGTACTGAATATGGAAATGAATCATATACCATAAAGAGGATTGCAGCAGAGGTGATGTAATTCTCTCTAAATTGTTTTTGTTATTTTGATTTCAAAATCTAACCTTATACATTTAATCTTAGGCTAATTCTCTACATATCCTCCAAATTTCACCAAATCTGATTTTAATTGCTATTTTATCTTAATAGTCAAACATTCAAATCTTTTTTAAATTGAATTTAGGTTGCTTAGGTCACGATCGAATGTTTGACCATTAGGATAAAATAGCAGTTAAGGTCAGATTTGGGTGAAATTTGGAAGATATGTAGAGAATTAGCCTATGATTAAATCTATAAGGTTAGAATTTGGAATCAAAATATTAAAAATCATTTAGGAGGATTACAACACCTCTGATGCAATCTTCTCTACTAAAGAGGATCCATTTCCGATATCAAGCCTAGCTCCCATTGTCTGCCGCAATGGTCGATCCATGATCCGTAGAAGAGGCTCGACCACCTCCGTCCCAAACGACGACTACAAGTATACTCCTCAACCTTTCTCCTTCACCCCATTTTTCCTTTCCGTTTTTTTTCTAGTTTACTCCACCATCTTCTTTGTTTCATTCGCAAAACTCCCCGACACCATCATCTCATCCTTCGATTTCTCACAGTGTTCCCTTCTACCTCGCACAATCCCCCAGCTCTAGTGAGACACGACAAAGCCCTACTCATTCTCCCCTACTTCAATAAACGAGCATCACCACCTATTCCCATGCGATCTTTAATGTCATTCCAAGGATAGAACCTTAAGTTTTCTATCTTCCTACAGGAACAATCATCGAAGCATCAACCTCCATAGGAGTAGAGGACCGCTAGGTCCTCATCCCATCTCCGTAGACTGAAGAAGAAAAACATTAGAGGAGGAGGTGCGGGATACCGGCACCTTCGATCCTCACCCTCCACCCATTCAATGGCCTCAAGTGCTCCGAGCCTAGCCACTCGAGCCTAGAGAGGAGCAAGGAGAAACAACCACTTCGGGATCGTTTGGTTGCTGGTGTATACCGATATACATCGGCATATCCCTCGTTCCAACCCTCCCAATCTGGGTTAGTATTACTTGTATTGATCTACAATTTCTTTGGTATTATATTTTTTAACTATGTTCAAATAAAATTGTTAACATAAAAAAATATTATAGTCATTAAAAAGTTAACATAACACATAATCAATGTCACATCACATCACATCACAATTATCATCCCAACCCTCCCAACCCTCAAAATAACGACTATTCATAGGGGGATATCCCAACAGATGAATTTGTGATTCATCGCCTTTATTCTTTCATTTTGGCTAAAATCTTTGGTAAAATACATGTAAATAATCACTAATTTTCATTAGTTAACATTCTAACAACCATTATTAATACTATAAGTTTAACACTTATTTTATCCAAAATAAAATAATAAAGAGAAAATGAAATATAAAAAAACATAAGGATGTATATAATGTATATATACAGACTAATCATAACCCCGAGACCAGGTCAAAATTACAAGGTCGATAAAATAAATAAGTAGGGGGAGATGAGGATCATAACTTATAAAAATACCAGAAAACTTATATCACAAAAATACATTAAACATATTTTTCACCTTGCAAATACTTCACTTATTTTATTGATCACTTAGAAATTTCCAAATCAAAATATTTTCTTTACAAAAATTGTTCATAAAAATATAAATTATTTTATAAAAACATAATAAAAATTATTTATTATAAAAATAATAAATTATCATAAACCTAAAAGGCCATAAAATCCGATTTTCGAGATTCATACCAATTTATTGAAAACTCCAAATCGACAAACTCACTTTTAAACGTTACTTTATAAATACTATTATTTATTAAAAATATCAATAAAATATTAGAATAAAACAGATGAGTTATGGCATTTGGGCCATGTTGTATATATGTATTATATGTAAATACTTCATGAATTTCTGATTAATTAATCATAACTCTGTTTACCCGAATTTCTTTTCTAAAATACTTCTAAAAATAAATAGAAAATATAAAAAAATAACTTAAGTCAAAATGCCAATAAATCCCGAAGCGACGAAGCCGTTATCTAAATTTTTCGGACCTTATAACTCGACCGTATGGACTCTGATTTGGTCAAACATAGTTTTACAATTTATTTTATTTAGTTATCAACCTAATGACACTGATTTCACTAATATCCGAGTTAGTATGCAAAATTTGAGTTTTGGGATCACATTGATATATATATTGTACAATGTACCTTAATCTATATGATTTAATATTTAATTTATTATATTTATATACTTTATTCATATTTTATTATTAAGTTAAATAAAATAATTTTTTTTCTTTCTTTATAGATTTGTTAATTAATCTATGTATATTTATTATTTAATTATTATTTTTTATTAAATTATTCATTAAATTGTTTAATTATATGTATTTAATTATTTAATTACTAATTATTTATTTATTTACGTAATTAACCCTTTAATTATTTCTTAGCTTAATATAATTATTATATTAATTAATTAGTTTTATTTAATTTTATTTTTACTTTCCTTTTGTCTCTCTTCCTTTTTCCCCTTCTTCCCTAGACGTCTCTTCCTTCCTCTTGTGCCACCCGCTGTCGTCTACTCCTTCCTCCTCTTCTCCTCCGGGCAACGACCTTAGCCGCTCGTTGTTGGGTCGTTCTCCCAACGATCGTCAGTGACGGGAGCCACCACCAGGTGACCGCACCCGACGGTGTACTCCCCATGAAATCTCCTCTATATAAGGGCCAAAAACCCATCATTGACGAGGATCCACCATTTGTGATCTTCCATCTCCCAAGTTCTAGCGAGAGAGAGAGAAAGGGATGTGATAGGGCTCTCAGCCTCTTCCAGCCATCAAGCGAGGTCGAGCGAGCGAGGTCCAACGTGATCAATGGTCGGTGTCGGGGACCCCCTCTACCGTACCCAGACTCTGCGACATGTCACGCATCGCGACGATGACATCCCACAGGTGCATCGACCTCCGATCAGTAGGCGACCCCATCCATCATCCGTAGACCAAGTTAACTCCCTTTTCGATTCCTTCTCCTCCTTCGTTCTTCTTCTCCACCCCTCTCTTCTCCTCTCAATCATTCCCTTCTTCATGACTTGATTTTCGATTTGATACTCCTCATGAGCCTCACCTCCTCGTTTCATCTTCGATTCCCCCTCATTTTCACTTCTATCACTACATCCTTTTCATCTCCAATGAGATTGCGTTGGGGCTCCACCTCTCTCCCTCCACCGTCACCGAGAGGTAGCACTCACCATCCCACTTCTCAAATTGGTCTGAGGCCATTGTCTCGAGTCAGTCTTAACATATGCAGGATCGTCAAGCTGATCAACACCTTCAGAGGAGTCCTACATGCATAATCAGAATCACATTTCATCTGAAGACGATTACCATCAGAGATAAACGTTATCACCTGAAGCAGATCATCTCTTGCATGGAGTCAAACCTCGTCACCAATGGAGATTGCCTCGACTGATTTGCAACGGCTGCTATTGTTCGATATCTTATTCGACAACTGGACCGCAACACCTGTAGGTACTCGAGCATGATACATCGCATGTGATCGTCTGTTCAACGATCGTTTCTTATGGAGAGCTTGGTATCAAAACTCTATCGCCATGCAAATCATCTCTTCTAGGAGTTTAGGACTGGTGATCGTCGTGAGAAACCCTTCGCCATTTGCAGAAGAATAAAGTCAGCTTTGAAATGGTCATAATCCAACTTGATTTGAGGTTAAATTCAGCCGTCAGATCTTCATCAATCCAATACGCCTCTGCATGTAATGCGTCTAATTGAAGCGCCCCCACTACTTGAGGCATCTCACGTGCCTCGCATGTGAGGAGAATAGATATTTGGCCAAATTATGCTCATACCCCTACATTTTACATTTTATAAACATGTCATCGCCAAGTTACCCCACGTGACGGATCATGTGTTTTCTGTAGAATTTTCATAAACGCCCTGAATCTATTTGATTTCACAAGCAGGTCCTGCTTCAGCATCTATACATGACGCAACACATGATCTCTGGGCAATTTTTGCGCGTGCCCCGCTACTTTTATCATTTTATATCCATACCCCTATAAACAGTACACTTATCTTAAACATATTAACTGAATATTAAATAAAATATAAAAAAAAAAATAAAAATATGTATAAATAACCTATACTACACTATATATAGTATTAAATAATTTTCAAAAATACTATTTTTAATAAATCATATATAACACGAAAAAATATAACAATTTTTAAAAAAACATAAATAAATAAAAAATCTTTAAAATCCTAAAGAAATTACCTACAGTCCATTTTGTTATATTTTATATAATAAATTAAAAATAAAATAAAACTAAAATAATAAAACCAATAAAAAGGTACAAAACACATAAAAACTTTGAAAATCATAGCTAAATCAATAAAAACTACAGAAAACACCCAATATATCATTTTAAAGATAATTTCACCTACTTTCCATTAAAAATAAGATAAAAATATTTCACTGTTTTTTTATTTTTTAAATAAAAAATACTTCACAGTTTTCCATAAAAAAACTTTGTTTTCATCATTAAAAATAATACAAACCCATAAAAATCTTAAAAAGCTCTTACAAATTCATGAAAATAGAATATAAAAATTAAAAATAAAAAAATAAAAACAAAATTTAGAAAATTACAAAATACTTAAATTCACAAAAATAATAGAAAATTCATAAAAAAATTAAGATTCAAAAAAATTAGCAAATCTAATAAACCTTAGTTTTCTATAGTTTAACCCTAGTTTCAAACAGTTTGCTTCCTTGAGTTCGACACTCATGTATTTTAACTATACCTCAAAGTTTAGGAGTATAAATAAAAATAATTTTTTTGCTAAAATTCACTCGACTGACATAGTGATACTATTCTTATTATAGAATAGGAGGTTGGGGTGGTTTTTCAGATGGCACCATTACCGGGGAAGCAGCGCTAGGGTAGACCATAGACCTTAGGTTTAGAGCTTTCTTTTCCTTTTTAGCCATCTTATTTTTCTAACTTCACGGTTTTTTGTTTCAGATTTTTGCAGCACAGGTTGAGCTACACAGTTGAGAACCAGAGAGCTGAATATTTTTTTCTCCTTTTTGTAACCCTCGTAAAAAAATTAAGGGCACTTGCCCATTTTTCTATCTTGTAAAAGGGACCTGTAAGGGAAACCTGACTTGTACCTTCCTCCGTCTCTTTCTTGGGGTCTGTTGCACCGAGTGCTATGCACTTGGGGGAGCAGAGCACTCATCGTGGATTTTCTCGCATCATAATTTTCTCGATGATTTATACAACTTTTTCGAGGCTAGGTGCTTGTTTAGGGTTTTTCAATTTTTCTTTGACTGCGCCTGCATAGATAGACTTAGGACGTACAACCTATATGCTTGTTTGATCACCTAGGTCAAAAATAAAAAGACAAAAATCGTCATACATTGTTTGATAATACTAAATTAAGGGATAATCGAAAATAAAATAGGGACTGCCAACATCATCTGCCCCTAAAAATAAACGTAACAGACTCACTCGTATCGAGAGAGCAATCCCCAACGAATGTCTGGCAAGTACTCTCCATATTTATGAGTGAGAGAAGACCCTAAAGGTTAGAGCCATAGCTCGAATTTCTTTTGGAAAACTACTGATTTCATACAGTTAATCACTTACTCTTCAATGGGGACTCTAGGGTAGCCAAAAATGGTCCAAATTTCCTTAGCACAGTGGGAGGTTTAGAGGATCTTGTGTAAGGATATGTCCTTAACTAACACGGGTTGCCAGAAACAGTCTGTACTTACTTCCATACTGGCTGAGAATAGGTGATTCCCTGTAAGAACTCGGGACAATCTTCCAGAGAAGTTTTGAGCACATATCAGCTCGTGTTAATCTGTGAGAAGATTTGCTTTCCCTTTTAACCGTAAAATTGAAAAGATTAACGATCGAACTTTTACGGTCACCACTGGGTTGAGTTGGTGAAATATGGGTTTGCCTTGCGTTTGATTTTTTTGTAGTGTGAGTTCTGTATTTTTCAGCTCTCTAGTCAGTCATAATATCTGTCTTATTAAGATGATGGGTAGGCAGTCTCTTAGGACAACTCTTATGACACTGCTTCCATGCACACCTACCTGTCCATCTATGTCAGTTCAAGAGAATCCTCTCTTTGAACCCGAGTTCTCTCAGTCTCCTCCTCTTGTTTCATTTTCTTCTCTGTATCCTTGAATTTCTCTTTTTCGTTTCTCTCGAGTCAGCCTTCGATTACGCTAGTGACAATTGAGCAAATGTGTAAGACCCGGGAGTCAGTTACAGATCAGATGATAGATTCAGGTCTACAAGTTACTGAGATAGAAGTGCGGATTGAGCAGCATTCATCTTCATCGAGAGCTGAGTCAGTTTCTACATCGAGATTATCAACCTTCCTAATTTACTCAAATTTTATTTCATTGTTGCCGAAGTTTCATGGAAAACTACACGAGGAGCCGTAAGAGCATCTTTATGAGTTCGAGGATATTTGCAGCACTTGATTCTACTCAGATATTCCACCTGAGGACACAATGATGAAAACCTTTCCCTTGATACTCTAGGATGGACCCACGAGATGGCTCTGATATTTGGGAGAGGAGCGAGCTAGGTAGGGTACACTTCGATCAGCATTTCTTAGGAGATTTTACCCCATTAGCCGAGCCAACTTCATGCAGTAAATCATCAGAGATTTCTCACATGATCCCCTTGAGCAAATACAAGATATATGGCTCCGATTCCAGATCCTCTTGAGGAGATTCCCGGATCATGGAATCTCCAAAGCTGAGCTAGTTCAGATCTTTTATATAGGGATGACCACATATCAACAAGCATTGGCCGATGTCTCGTGTGGCGGTTCACACTACAGTCTTGATGAGGATTCACTTTGGAATCTCTTTGGAGAGATCTCTGTTGTTAAGATGACACGTGAAGGAGACGTAGACCATTTGTATGCGATCCACCTCCAGCTGATTTAGGGATCACACATCAATAAGTTGATGTGGACAATGATGCAGTATCAAGAATGGTCCTTGAGATAGATACGAAAAGTTCTTATTCTTAGAAACCGACACTCCTCTGTTGAGTTTTCAGCCAGAGTATGAGTCGGTTCCGTGTCTCCCAGTTCATGAATCTTGGATATCTATCCTTTAGGTATTCCAAGATATAGAGAGAGAACCTATGATGTTTCAACCAACGAATCAGTTTTCATATCACGACCAATGTTATGAGAAACAACCTTAGGATCATTTTACCTCAGACTTGTTTGCTAATTCTGAACGTTTTCAGCAACCCAGAATGAACGTGGGACATTACTTCGAGAGTCCTGATATATATGGTATGATATTCGATCATTTCATCTATTTTATTCATGAGTAGACCACATACCGTAGGGAATAAACGGACACTTTTCGAGACTTTATCGCTAGCATTGTCGCTAAGAGAGAATCAAAGTCCATTTCTCAACCGACATCTGATTTACAGATCCAACATGATTCTCCAAGAAGCAAAAGAGAAAAATCACAAAAATTGAAAGAAAGAGGAAATTCAGAAAAAGGAATAAAGACAAGACTGTAGACTCTTCTGACGGATCTCGAGTTTCTACTCTTCATGAAGCAAGTCCCTGTTTTATAAAAAGATTTTATTTACCTTCTTCTTCTTATCTTCCGAGTGTACATATGACTGAGGATGATGTACATATACCCTTCCTCGATACTCTGAATCTAGGTAAGGGAGAAAAATTAAAAGTCACAAAAGAACCAAGAATCAAAGTTTACAAAAGAGATGCTGGATAGAATTCAGATCAAGCTCACTCTTTCAGAGGCATTGGTCCACATTCCTCTTATTCAGAAATATCTGAAGCAGCATACCACACCCAGAGGAAAGAAGAGGCATAATCATTTCTTTGATAAACAAGTGTTGCCATAGACACTTATTATGCCATCCAGCACACATCTCGCGAGAAGAAAAATAAAGATATGAGAGCACTATTTATCGGTTGTCAGATTTCAGATCATGAGTTTGAGCGTACCTTATTGGACAACAGATCGTCAATGAATATTTTATACTTCCATCTTCTCGAAACTCTTCATGTAAGACCTCTTAGCGAGCTAGAATGATTCTTCAGTTTCCAGGACGATATGTCAAGAGGCTGAAGGGTATACTCCGTGATGTTGTCGTGATGGTACAAGGTACAAAATTCACTGTGGATTTTATTTACTTAGACTCCGACTCATCGGCACTATCACAGGATGCTGCTATTATTCTTGGTCAGCCTTTTCTGCATGCAACCAAGGCCGTTATTGATTATGGGATAGATAGTGTCATGTTTCCCTCTAGCAACACAATGGCAAACTCCGAGCCGATAGAAACCTTACCAGCAGACGAATGTGCTTACGAGCCATTAGATACAGAGACATGTGGGATTACAGCTGAGATTAGACACGATCATATCCATTCAGATTAGACTGAGACCTAAGATTTCCTCTCCAGAGAGGAAAACTTGGAGATCACATCTTTTGGTGATCCAAGTACACATGTTTGGAGATGTGTTGGCGAAATTCATTGTATCTACGTCATTGAGTCAAAACTACTAGTGGCACGTACTTCGAAGGTCGAACCTGTTTCAATTATAAATCCTTTATTCGAGCCTTAGAGTAATAAGATTACTGAGCCCTCTTGTCACACAAATTCATATAATGGCTTTGTTGATGAGGAAATAGATCAGATTGCAGCAGAATTTTCTCTCTTTCTTGTGTCTATTTCAGACATGACACCAAAGTTTTTGCAGTCACACAGAGATGAGGATACGGTATCAGAGGACATGTCTTCATCTTCTTATCTCAGTGCCTAATGACGATAGTGATTCAGAGACTGTGGTGCAACTCACAAAGGTCAGTTCTGTCCATCTTTTCGGCCATCTGGACCGCTCCTCACTGGTTGATATAGGTCGGGGACCCTTCGATTTAGATATGGATATATTCGAGGATGACCCTGATGTTGACCTGACTCTTGGACATTCTATCGTTCTTAGGTCGCACAAGAAGACCACTCTTCAGTTTTCTTGAGGCTGTACAATTCGTTTTGATTTATTCATTCTTTCTCACTTTGTATATATGTATTTCGATTTTATTCTTTCTTTCTTCCATTTATTTTAAACCCCAAAGTCTCTCTTAGGAATTTTGCTATACTTGGGATGTACTTTATCCTAAGTATGGGGGGTGTAGATACTATGTTGATCATATTGTTCTGTTCTATTACCCTTGTTGTTACTTATACTTAGGATGCGCTTTAACCTAAGTATAGGGGGGAAATATCTTCATGTCGTCTTTTGATCGTTTTTTTATTTTTGTATCGTCTGCTCTCTCGCTTGTCCCTCAAATTGTTGATATTCTTCTTTATACTTAGGGATATTTTACCTAAGTACATGGGGACAAGCCGAGTCATTGATTGCGTACATTCTCTTGACCTCGATCATCTTTGATTTTGAGTTTTCTATCCTTAGGATTACTTGATCCTAATTATAGAGGGGATGATTGACTTCTATTTTTTGAGTGGTTATAGTGTATAATTCTTTTCACCGATCTGTACTTAGCCTGAGTTATGTCTTTCTTTGACGCTTCTTTAATCACTATGCGGACATAGTTCACGTTATGTATATGGGGTGTCGTATTTATATGCTATATATACTTTAGAAGCTGTAACTCATACTTTATTGCATTTTTAATAATATGGCTCTCTAAAAGTATTAGTGTATATTTTGGGTTTCTAAAAGCCGAAAGAAAAACGTAGATGTGACTTATAAAAAATGGATTAAAAGTATATATAAAAAGTTTTTTAAAATTCTAGGATAAAATCCTTAATTATTTAAAACTTATAAAATCACTGTATAAAATATTGTACAAAATCCTTATAATCTTGTGTAGATAAAATTGTATAATACTCTTTGTAAGATGTAAAATATTCTTGTAAAATTTGTGTAAATTAAATTAATTCACTAACTCTTTTTAAAAAAATAAATTAAAAGTTTTAAAACTCAATAAAAATTTACAAAAATTCCTAAAAAATGCTTAAAAAGTTTAAGCCGAAAAATCTACTTCATAAAAAAATTGTTGCATTCATTCGTATTTTTCAGAACAAGTCTTATTCTTGAACCGAATGGATCTAAGTCTGAGAGATGGAGCTTGGTTTATGCCTTACCCCACTTAATTCTAAAGGTAATTTATTAGGAATCGGAATTAAGAATCTTCAGGTCTTTTAGACTTAATTCTTTGAGTTCTTTGAGACCGTGTTCAGAATTCTACTTTAATGTGCCTAAGTAGGACACTTGGTGTCATTCGTTTAACTCTTCTCCATAGAAACCAATTTTGAACTCATGCACTCTACACTTAGCTCAACTTGCATGGGGTTGTGAAGGGCAATCAATTTCGGTGCATTTCTATCCTTGTCTAGTGGCGCTGATGTCTAAAGACGGGACAGATTGGGGTTGAAATAAGGCTTTGAATGAGGGAAAGATCTGCTGGCATAATTTTTCCAAGACCCCAAAAAATAGACATAAAGAAAAGATGATATATCTGTCAGGACATAAAAGATTTATGTAGTGCAACAATCATTTCTACCAAAAAGAAGCCAAATACACCAAACACATATTCAACCACAATGGTCCAAGCTTTAGAAAAGCATGCATTATCTTGGTAGAAACTTATCCAAACTAGACATGTTTCACATGAGATGTGATTACACTGATCACACTCCAATTCTCTTCTCATTCTTCTTCTTCTTCCTATACTTGATTGTGGAAAAATCATGACCTGACCTTAGAAGGAAATACCTTCCTTCGCGAGGATCGAATATCTGGATGAGGGTCCAATGGGAATGTATTACTGGGATAGGTTGTTTCTTTGCTTCTTTAAGCAGGAAGAGTTAAAACCCTTCACACAACAACTTTCTTTCAAAGCTGAAAAGTTTGCATGATGGATAGGTGAGTCTGAGCTGGCTGTTGAGGTGAACCTGTATAAGGATTTGTGGAACTTGAGGGACGTCAAGGATTAAATCCTAATTCTAATAAAGTCCCGACAAACACTTAATCCAAAGGTCTAAATCCAAGTTCTAATTTTTGGACGAAGTGAGATTCGGTTTAAAGAAACAAGCATGTTCTAAGTCCTTTTATTTTCCTTTTTCTTTTTTTACTTGCACTTATTTATTGAATAAGTGTTTGCTAAGGGACTAGAAAAAGTAAAGTATAGGGGAATGATGAATCCGCGATTTATTGTCTTTATTTTTTCATTTTGACTAAAATCATTGGTAAAATACATGTAAATAATCACTAATTTACATCAATGAACATTCTAACATCAATTATTAATACTATATATTTAACACTTATTGATTCCAAAATAAAATAATAAAGAGAAAAGGAAAAATAAAAGAAACTGAAGGATGTGTGTGTGTATACGGACTAATCCTAACCCCGAGACCATGTCAATATTGACCAGGTCGACAAAATAAATAAGTAGGGGGAGAAAACGATCATTACTTATAAAAATACCAGAAAATCGAGATCACAAAAATACATTAAAACATTTTTAGACTTGCAAATATTTCACCTATTTTATTTATCACTTAAAAAATTCCGAATCAAAATCTTTTCTTTACACAAGCTGTTCAGAAAATATAAATTATTATATAAAAAATATCATAAAAATTATTTACTACAAAAATAATTAATTATCATGAACTGAAAAGCCGACTTCCGAGGCTCATAGCTATTTATAGAAAACTCCAAATTGACCAAACTCACTTTTGAACTTTATTTTATAAATATTGTTATTTATTAAAAATATCAAAAAATATTAAAATAAAATAGGTGAGTTTTGACGTTTGGTCCCCTTTGTCTATATGTACTATATATAAATTCTTGAATTTCTAATTAATTAACCGTAACTCCATTTAACCTAATTTATTTTCTAAGATACTTCTAAAAGTCAATAGAAAATGAAACTTAAGTTAAAATGCAAATAAATCCTGAAGTTACGAAGTCGTTACCTAAATTTTCCGGACCTTATAAATTGACCGTATGGACTACGATTTAGGTAAATTCAGTTTTATAGTTCATTTTATTTAGTTATATACCTAATGACACTAGTTTCGCTAATATCGGAGTTAGTATGCAAAATGTAGGTTTTGGGATCATATTGGTATATATATTGTACAATGTACCTTAACCTATATGATTTAATATATAATTTATTATATTTATACACTTTCTTAATATATTATTAATAAAATAAACTAAATGAAAATTATTTTTTCTTTCTTTATTAATTTATTAATTAATCTATTTATATATTTATTACTTGATTATTAATTTTTATTTATTCATTCATTAATTTATTTAATTATATATGTATTTAATTATTTAATTACTAATTATTTATTTAATTACGTAATTAACCCTTTAATTATTCCTTAACTTAATATAATCATTAGATTAATTAATTAATTGTAATTAATTTTATTTTTACTTTCTTTTCTCTCTCTTCCTTCCCCCCTTCTTCCCTCAACGTCTCTTACTTCCTCCAGTACCTTTCGTTGCCGCCTCCTCCTTCCTCTTCTTCTCCCCCAGTCAACGACCTTAACTACTCGTCGTTGGGTCGTTTGCCAACGACCACCGGTTCTGGGAGCCACCACCAGGTCACCACACCCAACGACGTGTTCCCCACGAAATCTCCTCTATATAAGGGCCAAAACTCCATCGTTGAAGGGGATCTACCATTTGTGATCTTCCAACTCCCAAGTTCTAGTGAGAGAGAGAGAGAGAAAGGGCTGTGACAAGGCTCTCAGCCTCTTCCCGTCGTCGAGCGAGGTCAAGTGAGCGAGGTTTGGTGTGATTAGCGACCAGTGTCGAGGACCTCTTCTGTCGTGCCCAGCCTCTGTGGCACGCCACGCATCGAGGCGATGACATCCCACAGGTGCATCGACCTCTGATCAATAGGCGACCCCATCCGTCATCCATAGACCAGGTTAGCTCCCTTTCCGATTCCTTCTCATCCTCCTCCTCCGTTCTTCTTTCCACCTCTCTCTTCTCCACTCAATCATTTCCTTCTTCATGACTTCATCTTCGATTTTATACTCCTCACGAGCATCACCTCCTCTTTCCATCTTTGATTCCACTCATTTTCACTTGTATCTCTACGCCCTTTTCATCTCCAATGAGATCACACCGGTGTTCCACCTCTTCTTCCACCATCCCCGAGAGGTTTTGCTCACCATCCAGCTTCTCAAATTAGACCAAGTCCATTGTCTCGAGATTGTCACGATCCAACTTGATTTGGGGTTAAATTCAGCCATCAGATCTTGATCGATCCAACGCACCTCTGCACGCAATGTGTCTGCTTGCAACGCCCTGACCACTTAAGGCATCTAAAGTACCTCGCACGTCAGGCGAACATATATTTGGCCAAATTGCACTGATACCTCCTACATTCTTCATTTTCTAACTTGTGATCGTCTAGTTACCCCACGTGACATAACACGTCTTTTCTGGATAATTTACATAAATGCCCTGGATCCGATTGATTTCACAAGGAGGTCCCGCTTCGGTAGATGCATGTCACACATCACACGATCTTCGGGCAATTTTTGTGCCCGCCCTACTACTTTCATTATTTTACATCCATACCCATGTAAGCAGTATACTTATCTTAAACATATTAACTACATACTAAATAAAATATAAAACATAAAAAATAAAATAAAAATACATATAAATACCCTATACTACACTACATACATTATTAAATATTTTTTTTAAAAAAAGATATACTATTTAGTTAATCATTTAAAAACATCAAAAAATATAAAAAAATTGAAAAATCATAAAAATATAAAAAGGCATCTTTACAAATTCTTAAAAAATTACCTACAATACATTTTGTTATATTTTACATAATAAATAAAAAATAAAATAAAAATCAAATAATAAAACTAATAAAAAATACAAAACACATAAGAACTTTAAAAAATCATAACTAAATCAATAAACATCACATGAAAACGCACAATATCACATTTTAAAGATAATTTCACCTACTTTACAATAAAAATAAAATAAAAATATTATCTTACTATTTTATATTATAAAAATAAAAAATGCTTCACAGTTTTCTATAAAAAATCTTTGTTTTCATCATTAAAAATAATATAAACCCTTAAAAATATTAAAAATCTCATAAAAAACATAAAAATAGAAAATAAAGATAAAAACATAAAAAATAATAAAATAAAACCAAACTTAAAAATTACAAAATACATGAAAACATGAAAACAATATAAAAATCACAAAAAATAAAAAAAATTCAAAAAACCCTAAAAAATAAAAATTAGAAAACCTAATAAAACTTAGTTTTCTATAGTTTAAGCCTAGTTTCAAATAGTTTGCATCCCTGAGTTCGGCACTCCCGTACTTTGACTATATATCAAAGTTTAGCAGTATAAATAAAAATAAAAAATTCTGCTAAAATTCACCCGACCGATACAATGATACTATTCTTATTGTAGAATAGGAGGTTGGGTGGTTTTTCACAAACCCAACCCAATCCAGTTACCAAGCAGACCCTTAATGGCCAAAACCCGAACTATCAGCGCCGTCGAGCCTCACCTTACACGCGTTGAGCCACGTGCAGGGCAATTTATTGAGATATCCTGGTCACTTTCCATAATATCTAGAAACTCCTACCACGTGCCTTGTTCACATTCTAGTTGAACTACAACCGTACCTCCACCACTCCTTTAAATTACAAAAATGCCCCCGATCAAGGATATTTGCAAAGTTAACCTTGTGGATTTGTAAAATTACGAGATAAGTCATAGCTGAACTAAATTGACAGGATTCTTATCTATTTCTATTTCATTAATACCCCTAAAACTATTTTATTCATGTTTGAGCATCTTAATCTAAATTTTGTGTTCTTGATGCTATTTTGAAGCTTGTTTAATTATCTATCATTTTGAATACAATGATTCATGTTTTGGGAGATTATCATATTTATCAATTATGAGCACATATAATTCCTTGAAATTCATTTTCTTGATCATAAAATTGTGGCAAATTTGGGTGCATTATTGATGAATACCCATTCATCCCTCTTTATTTTTATATTTTAGCTACAAAAACCTTTGCAAATGCATGTATATTCATGTAAATACAAATAATTATCAAAAGCATGCATTGTGTAAAAACCAATAATTAGCATGTTTTTGTGCAAAAATAAAAGAATAAAGAGTAAAAAGAAAAAGAGGGAAATATTTAGAATAAATATTGAGCAACCTAATCCCAAGGGAGGGCTCAGCATGGGCCTGACCGCATAAAAACCGAAGTAGAGGGAGATAGGAGCTCATGTGTGTAAATATATTTGTAAATATAATAAAAATATTTTCCCCCAAAAAGAGACTAAAATGTGCTTGTAAATATTTGTATATAGTTATAAATATAAAAACAAAAGAAAAATATAAAAATTAAAAAGAAACCAAAAATATCATTCATGTACATGATCACCTTGTATATAGTTCCATCATCCCTATTTATTTAGCCTTATAAATAAATAAAATTAATTTCCAAAATTTCTGAAAATATTATATCTTATATAGAGTAAATAAATAAAATAAAAACAATCAAAACAAAAACAAAATAAAAATAACAAAATTAAAAACACAAAAATATATTGTAAATATACCATGTATATACATGTACATATATATTTATTTCACCCTTGTGTATATATATATAGTAAAAATAAAATAAAAATACCCTTTTATTCCTAATATTATATTATAAATAAATAAAATACAAAATGGGAATAAAAATGCACAAAAATAACAAATTAAAAATAAAAAAAACTTAAAAATACATATTGTACATATACCTATGTATAGCTATATATTGTAAATACCTTATTTTTATTTTTGAAAAATTAATTAAAAATCACCAAAAAATAAAAAAAAATAAAACAAAAATATTTCATGTTTTGACTTTTTAATAAATCGGCCATTTGTTATTTTTAATTGAATTTCTAAATATTTTACACGTGGCTTGTTTTCATTGGTCCACGGGGTTGTTGACCTCCCGGTCAACTCCCCCCTGTGGACCATCTCTCGCGGATCTGTTCGAAAACCCGATTTTCCCCCATTTATTCCCGCTTGATACGATACCCTATCACCTAAACCCCGGGTCCGAATCGTTGATGGTACATCCGAGACCCTCGCAGGAGCCACCGCCTCGGGATCCGCGCTCCAGATTGCCCTACCCGACCAGCCCTAGCCGGACCCGCACCCATACATAAGCCGAGCTCCGCCACCTGATTTCTCATCTTTGGCTATTCGCTTCCACCCCCAGTGAGCTCCAGCGTGAGAGCGAGAGTGACAGCTTGCCTCCCGTGCTATTGAAGCGAGGAGAGGTTGCGGATTCCACTGATCCGGCGCGTATCACCGCCGTGCTCCGCCACCAGCAGGAGCCCGAGCCTCGGAGGGAGACGCTCCTCGAGGCGACGACCCAGAGCACCGTCAGCTCACCTCCAGTCTCATCAACCACCCAGGTAGCCCCGTAGTCCTTTCCTTTCCGCTAATTTTCAATTACCCCCCTTTCGCTCCGCCCCCGTTCGTCGTCGATTCCGTCCACATCTGACATCCATTCGATCATCAGGCTCCGCCATAGCCTCCGCTTTCCTCCATATCTCCATTCAACCCAGCTCGCACAGGAGCTGGGATTCGAGCTCCACCGTCTCCACCTTCGCCGGAGCTCACCCATCTCGACCCTCCGTTCACCGTCACCCCGCCTAACCGGGTCGAGGCAGTTTTCCCTCGACCCGCGAGTCTCCTGGTTTGATTTGCAGGTACTTCCAAGCTCATCTGAGGGCTTGGACCATCAGGTCCAGGAGCTGCATCTCCGCCGACCTCGCCGGAGCTCTCCAGAGCTCGGCTAGGCCATCGGAGGGCACCAGCAGCTGCGGAGCGTCACGCCGGAGCTTCTCCGATCTTCAGGCGCAGCAGGGCAGGTCAGGAGCGTGCACCTTGGGCCGGCGAACTTCGCCGGCCAACTGTTCTTCCGGTATCCTCCCCGACCGTCCGATCATCCTCGACCTCCAGTTTTCATCTGGGCCGTTCATTCCCGGAGGAGCAGCAACCGTCAGATCTTGGAGAGGTGATCAGGACCGCCCGATATGCAAGGGTTAGCCACAGAGAGCCTCCACCGTCCGATGCACCACATGGCGTAGCCCCAGCCGTCCGATCGCTACTAGGGCCCGAGCGTTGAAGTGCCACCCAATCCAGACCGTCCGATCACGCACGTGGCGTCCATCCTGCGGCCCGCATTAATAAAGGGTAAATTACCCTTAGGCCCCCTCTTTTATTTTATTTAGTAATTAGTCTTGTAAATACGTAGTGTAGTTGTTAAAGTTTTTGGATATTTGCATAGAGACCCTCGTGCTTGGTTTTATTTGCTGATATGCCCCTATGTATGGTGTGACACGTGCATCGACACGTGATCTTCTGGGCTTTTTACATTATATGCCCTGTAGTTCTGAATGTTAATGAATGAATGAAAGTTTTTGAGTGTTTGCATTTATACCCATGTGCGTGAAACATTTGAGCATGTGCGGATATTTTTGGGTTAATTGCAGATTACCCCCTAGACTTTTGGTACCTGTTACCAAATAGTCCTCGGAAGTAATTTTCGTCACATTTGGGTCCCTGAGTGCCTCAGGCGCGTGCGACGCACGTGTTTACCTGGGTTATTTGCACCAGACCCCCCCAGGACTTCGGGTATTTGCACTTTGGTCCCTGTGCACATTACCCTCTTTCCATTTTTGAATAAAATAACAAATCACCTCCAAATCCAACGAAAATTGGATACATGGCTCCTGCCATAGTGTAAACTTTTCGAGGATTTTTGGAGACATTTTTGACACTGCTTGGTATTTTTAAAAATTCAAAAACATCAATTTTCTTTACTGTTCAACTTTAAAAAGCACAAAAAATAATAAAATTCATTTAAAAACAAAAAATACTTACTTTTTGTTTTTGCTTGCTTGATCTTCTAGCCAATTTTGGCTATTTTTCATTACTTAAAACACCTAAAAATTGAAAAACACTCAAAATCTTATAAAAATTCTAGTAAATAAATTAAAAACCAAAAATAATAATCTAGGTGGCTAAATTTTCCTTGTTTTATTCTCTTTACAGGAAAATTACCTCCCAGCTAATTTGGGGCTTCTAGATATTTTATCTAGGTCCTTTTAGCTCGGCTGGACAGTACCTACAGTTTCAGTCACTTTCTGATTTTTAGAAAATTAAATAAATATCAGAAAAACCCCAAAAATTCACCAAAAACACTAAAAATTATAAAACACATAAAAACATTTTTGTTAAAATTTTTGGTTGATTTTTAGTGCATTAAATAAATTGTTGAAGTGTGTTGATTAGTGGCTTTTCTTATTTTCTTAATATCTTAAAAATCCAAAAAAAATATAAAAAAATTAAAAACCACCAAAAATACTTTTCTTCTCTTCTCGACTACTTCGTAGGCTGTAAGGCCAATCCGTGCTCCTTGAGTTCGACCCTGGTCGCTATACTAGGTTAATAAAATAGCCAGGACCGCTATTGATTTTTTATTTGACTTTATCTTTGATTGGTGGTCTGATTTATTTTTCTTGATTGACTGAATTATTTCTCTCGATCCGGGTCGCAACGACCCTTGAGTGATTTTATATTTTATCCCGTATTGATTTGAGGGATTCTTCGGTCCATCAGAATGGCACCGTTGCCGGGGAGCACGGCTTAGTAGTCGTTTTTCTGCGGTTTTCTTTTACGCGGTTTTCTGTACATATTCTTGTATATACATTTGATCTGTTTATATATTCATTTGGTCTGACATTCTTACTTGTTTTCTTGCGAGGGCCCGAGGATCGAGGCGGCTTCTTCGTAAGCTGACGCAACCGCGAGAGTCGGAGGCGGCTCTTTTCTTTACAGAGCCGCAGGAGAGCGCAGGAGAGCGAGCAGGAGTGCGGGAGCCGCGGAATAGCCGCGGATTAGCATAGTTTAGATTAGGATTTATTTCCCGTATATTTGAACTATTGTAATAATACAGGTACACTCGGACAGCAGGACTTGGACTCTCGGGTCTGTTTCGCCGAGCAACGGTGTGCTCGAGGGACCCATTTAGATTTTTCGCAGTTTTTCGCGTCTTTTAGCTTTTTAGCTGCCTTTTACGATTTTTCACGGTTTTGTCGAGCCCCTAGATTTAGGATTTTCTGCTTGACTGTGCCGTAATTAGTAGGATCCCCAAACTTAATTGATTGCATGTTCCTATAGAGCGATAATTGGACCTACTAATAAATCATTAATAAAAATAGTTTAGTCGCTTTCCTGAGAGCCTACGTGTCGCGAGCCTGCCCCATCAAGCGCTACTCCTGAACTCGACCTGTAGAGAAGAGGAGGGGTGGGTCTAGACCGGACTCTTTGGATCGAGGGAGAGAGACTAAGCTAGACGGTTCTGTCGAGTAGAAATTGCCTGTTTAGGACTCGGTTTTCACCGCTGCACCATATAGGTAGTTTTTATTTCTGTCTTTAAATTCTGCGCGGATCATCTTGCATGTAGACTGCTGGAGTCAGGTACGCATTTCTATCTCTGCATGCATCATTGACTTATCGCGCATCGGTTTTTCGTCTTCTCCCCCCTATTTTTGACTTAATAACCAGGAGAACCGAAAAATTCGTTAGGCCTTTGTTTTTATTGAAAAAAATATTAAAAGAAAAACCATAAAATTGGGACTGTTTAAGCTATTGACCCTAAAAGACACTTGACTGAAAAATTTGTCTTGGGGAGAGCAACCCCCTCATTGTTTGGTTTGCTTGCGCGAGGGAGTGACCCGTCCACTAGGTAGAGCCCTCCGGTGCTATTCCTGGCTTACTACCGACTCTTCCGTGCGGGCCAGTCGGTTGGGGTAGCATCGGGAATCCCAACAGGTCACGTAAGCGCTCTGATAGATTGTTTGTTCACCTAATAAAATTTGACAAGATAATTTGACCGAGCCTTTACGGTCTTCAGCTCGAGTTGCGTTGGTGAACAGAGGGTTTGGTTGCCGATCATAGTTTTTCCAGATCTCATCCGCCTTACTCGCCAGATCACGATGATGGGTAGGAGGTCTCTTAGGCAGCCTCTGGCTGCACTGCTTTTCAGCACTCCTGACCATTCATCTAGGTCGGTTCGTGGGAGCTCAGACCCGCTCTCCGAACCCGAGTACGACTCCGCCCTGTTCCCCCTCGACCACCCTTCTTCTGATTCAGAGATACCAGTGCCAGAGGAGAGACAGACAGATGATTTATCGGCACCTGAGTTTGGTTGTTTTTGTTTTTCAGAGACGATGGCCGGCAGTTCTGATGATCGCACCTGAGGTCCACAGGGAGAGCAGCATTTCGTTCTGGACCAGGGTTCGATCAACTCCACCCTGATCGCCTCCCTCGGGTCAGTGCAGCAGCAGCTGAGGGATCAGGGAGCTTTCATGATGGACATGAGGCGAGAGTTTGAGCAGTTGAGAGCCAACCGCGGAGGAGGAGCAGGAGGAGGACCCGACGATGCGGCAGCTGCCGCGGCAGCAGCCGCAACAGCAGCAGCAGCAGCAGGAGGAGCACCATCACCACTTAGATCGATGCGGGAGAATCACAATCCCGGGTCGACCTTGACACACCGCTGGGTGGTACTTCCAGCGATCGTGGGGGACTTTAAGTTCCCCCCGAACACCTTGCAGCTCCTTCCCCAATTCCACAGTTTGGCGACAAAGGAGCCTCATCTCCACCTGCAGGAGTTTGAGATGATTTGCAGCACTGTCCACGATCGGCAGGTGGACCTGGATACGATCAGGATGATTGCCTTCCCCTTCTCCTTAGCCGACAGAGCAGCCACCTGGCTGAAGCACTTGGGGAAGTTCGTTTACACCTGGGAGCAGCTCCGCACCGAGTACATGAACAAGTACTATCCACTCGGGCAGACCAATGCAGCGAGAGCCCTCATCAGCAACTTCTCCATGCTCCCCAACGAGCAATTCCATGAGGCATGGGAGAGGTTTCGTGAGCTGACTGACCGATGCCCGCACCATGATATTTCCAAGCCCAACCTTGTGCAGAGCTTCTTCAGCGGGCTGACACCAGAGCTCCAGGGCTTGGTGAATGCTTCTTGTGGCGGGTCTTACTTCGCCAAGGATCACAACCAGGTCTGGGCCATCTACGAGGAGATGGCCGAGAACTACATGGTGATGTCCCAGACCAGGTTGTACACTCAGGGCAGACCCCAGCAGTCAGGACCCGTGCAGTACCAGAGGATATCACGGGTCGACGCCGGTCCTTCCAGTTCATCCGCAGTAGCAGCAGCACAGGCAGAGTCATCCGCTGCGGATATGGGTATCATCAGTGAGAAGTTGGATCGGATGGAGCTGATCGAGAAGAAGCAGTGCCAGGGCATCACTCAGATGGAGCAGATGGCACAGACTCTGAGCGACATGAAGACCCAGCTCATGTGTCTCCAGGAGGCACAGACGGCTTCACAGCCCCGTCTTCAGTCGCGAGGCGATACCAGCGGCAGCAACAGCTCGTTCCAGCGCTCCAGCTCACACCAGCAGCCTAGACAGGTTCACCTTGTACAGGCGGAGCCGTACCAGCAGCACCAACCCTCCTACCAGTCACCACCATCTCCAGACATGCAGATGGTGGTATACCAGCCGGATCAGCCTCTGGCAGTACTCCCGCCAGACCAGTACGATGCAGAGCCGTTGATGGATGTCAACGGGATTTGGTATGACCGTCCTCCGCTTGGGATCCGACGAGACCATCCCAGATTCAGGTGGGGGAGTGGAGGTACCCAGCCCCAGCAGCAGCCATCTGGCCAGGGAGGCCAATACAGCCAGCAGAGGGATCACCAGCAGAAGCAACCCCCAGTTTACCAGTCACAGCAGCAGTCATCCTTCGTTCCTCGTCCCTATCAGCAGGGACAGTCTTGGAGGCGAGAGCAGCCTCACCAGCCACACCAGCAGCAGCACCCTCCTACCTACCCCTCTCAGCAGCAGCAACACCAGTTCCAGCAGCCTCATTACCAGAGAGGCTACCTGTCGGGCTGTCATGGTTCACCATACGAGAGCCCCGCCTTGGATTACATAGCCCGCCTCCTCACGGACCAGCAGGCTACTTTCAGACGGGAGATGGACGAGTTCCACCAGGAGATGCGGGACATCGTGAGAGGGAAGGCCGCTATTCCTGCCCAGATAGAGCCGAATCCAAACAGCCTGAAGCGGAAGCCTGAGCAGGTAGTTTACACTGAGCATGCCACTCCTAGTGACCCGTTTGATGATATATCTTCAGATCTTTTTGATGCTGATTTTGTTACACTTAGGAGCGGTAGAGCACCAGCAGGCGGCGCCTCGTCTGAGCGACAGCATGAGGATACACCTAGAGTGCCAGATGAGGAGGAGGAGAGCGGTACTGAGGCCGCACATGATGATGATGGTGGTACTGATGCCACCAAGGATGTTGATTCCCCAAGCAGTGCTGAGGCCGCCACTTCACCAGTTCGAGGAGGTGGTACTGACGCCACCCGAGTTGCCGAGCCAGAGCGTGGTACTGAGGCCGCGAGTCTTCCAGCTGAGCCAACCGATGGTGGTACTGATGCCACCAGACTTCATATAGAGAGATCTGTTGTTTTTCCTTCCACTGATGTACCTCTGAACAATCCTATGAATAAAGAAAAGGGTTTATTTTCTTCTGGTCCCACTGTGGTGCATGATGTATGTGTGGATCCGGTCGTCAAACCGCCCAGACCCTTTTCTAGTCCTTCATCTGAGAAGGACCCAGTGATCCCCTTCCCTAGAGCCCTCCAGATGGGGAAGGGGAAGAAAAGAGAAAAAGATCCAAAAAAGAGAGAGCTGGAGGAGTTCAGCCAGAGCATGATTGACAGATTTCACATACAGCTGACCCTTCAGGAGGCTTTGCAGCACATCCCCCTTCTTCAGCGATCATTGAGAGACATGACTACAGTCATGAGGAGGAGGAGGAACCACCATTCAGAGATTCATGTGCTGACGAAAGCCACGTGCTTCGCGATCCAGAACCGTCTGCCGGCCAAGAAGCCAGATTCAGGAGCCCCATATGTCAGATGTCACATTAGAGAGCAGAGGTTCGACCGTACTCTATTGGATAGCGGATCGTCTATCAACCTCCTTCCGGCAGCCCTTCTCGACCGCTTCGAGTTGGGCACTCTTCGACAGAGCAGGACAGTCCTTCAGTTTGCTTATAGATCTGTCAAGAGGCCGAAGGGGTTCTTGCGAGACGTTATCGTCGCTATTCAGGGTCTGCAATTCCCCGTGGACTTCATAGTGTTGGACATGGAAATCCCTGATTCAGTGACCGATACCCCCATCATTTTAGGTCGCCCGTTCTTGGCCACAGCCAAGGTAGTGACCGACCATGATAGCGGGAAGGTATACTTTCGCGTCGAGGGCGAAAGTGTACAAATAGAGACGGTCGAGGACTACAGAGCCAGAGAGAGATCATGCTCAGAGACCACTTCGGATACAGAGCAGCTGACAGATGCAGGGCTAGACATCCACCAGGACTGTGATTTTATGATCACAGATGATGAGGCAGTTTGGGCCGACCCAGCAGCACAGACCATCCTCTCATTTTCAGACACCGCTGATGCAGAGACGACAGCAGAGGAGAGCTTGGAGAGCACATTCCTGGTTCAGGATACCACAGAGGCAGCAGAGCCGATTCTCGACCGCGACACAGAGTTCAGTGACGGTGGTACTGAGGCCACCTTGTGTGATGGTGGTACTAATGCCACCCTGTTTGATGCAGATCCCTCGGATTCAGAATCTGATTGGGTAGATTGTGATGATCAGATGCCAGACCTGAGTCCCACAGAGCCTATAGCTGAGGAGGAGGTAGATGTAGAGCAGATCAGAGACAGTTCAGTTGAGCAGCCTTCTCCCGATCCAGTTTGCGAGAGTACACTTTCAGTCTCCCGGACATATTTGGCAGCATACACGCGTCTTCTTTCGAAGCCAGATTTGCCAGCACCGAGTTGTCCAGAGCTGAAGCCACTTCCTTCGTCGCTGAAGTATAGATTCCTTGCGGGTGAGCATGAGATGTACCCAGTCATTATCTCAGCCGATCTGACTGGAGAGCAGGAATCCCATCTGATGGGGGTTCTTGAAAAGAACCGCAAGGCAATAGGATGGAGCGTAGCAGATCTCCATGGGATTAGTCCGGCCCTATGCTCCCACCATATCTATCTCGAGGATGAGGCGAAGCCGTCGCGTGAGTTCCAGCGGCGGCTGAACCTAAATCTGAGAGAGGTTGTCATGAAGGAAATTTCGAAATGGTGGAGCGTCGATTTTATCTATCCCATCTCCGACTCCAAGTGGGTCAGCCCTTTGCATGTGGTGCCCAAGAAGACGGGCATCAC
The DNA here is from genome assembly GCA_037367405.1 of Ottelia alismoides. Lineage (NCBI taxonomy): Eukaryota > Viridiplantae > Streptophyta > Magnoliopsida > Alismatales > Hydrocharitaceae > Ottelia > Ottelia alismoides. Next base: position 65,680 of record JAZKJV010007468.1, on the reverse strand, counting down.
TACAGTGATTAGCGAGTCTGGAGAGGAGATTGCTACACGAGTACCCACTTCTTGATGGTTTGTGTTGACTACAAGAGACTCAACCAGGCCACCAAGAAGGATCATTTCACCCTGCCCTTTATTGATCAGATTATTGAGAGGCTGGCAGGGAAGAGCCATTATTATTTTCTGGATGGGTACTCGGGCTACAACCAGGTGGCCATCGCTCCTGAGGATCAGGAGAAGACCACCTTTACCTGTCCCTTCGGCACATACGCCTTCCGACGCATGCCATTTGGGCTATGCAACGCCCCTGCGACTTTTCAGAGATGCATGCTGTCGATCTTTTCGGACAGTGTAGGGGAATGTTTAGAGGTCTTCATGGATGATTTCTCGATTTACGGCGATGGATTCGACTCCTGTCTTGACTGCCTAGACCGAGTACTCTAGCGATGTATTGAGGTCCGCTTGGTTCTTTCTTGGGAGAAGAGTCACTTCATGGTGACTCAAGGGACGGTGCTTGGCCACATCATCTCCAACAGGAGCATGGAGGTTGATCCGGACAAGGTTGATGTCATTAGAAAACTCACACCACCGTCCAATTTGCGGCAGTTACGGTCTTTCCTGGGGCACGTCGGTTTCTATCGGCGGTTCATCCATGATTTCAGTAGAGTTGCCCGACCATTAACTGACCTGCTGACGAAAGACATCGAGTTCCTTGTTGATGACAAGTGTCTTTCGTCCTTTGATACTCTCAAGCAGTGTATTGTTGAGGCTCCTGTCCTCCAGCCACCAGATTGGTCTCTCCCATTCGAGATCATGACGGATGCCTCCGATTTTGCCGTGGGAGCTGTGCTAGGACAGAGGAGGGATGGAGTTCCATTTGCTATCCACTATGCTAGCCGCACCTTGGATTCCGCCCAGCGGAATTATACAGTCACAGAGAAGGAGATGCTAGCAGTAGTGTTCTCCCTAGATAAGTTCAGATCTTACATCATTGGATCTAGAGTGACTTTGTATACTGATCATACCGCCATCCGATACCTCATGGCAAAGAAGGATGCCAAGGCCAGACTGACTAGATGGATCCTTCTACTCCAGGAGTTCGACATTGAGATCAAGGATAAGCCTGGAGTCAAGAATGTGGTGGCGGATCATCTTTCCCGTTTAGAGCAGCCTGAGGAGTCTGAGCACATTGATCCCATTTGTGAGACCTTCCCAGATGAGGCGATCCTTGCTATCACCTCACTCCCGTGGTATGCCGACATTGTGAACTTTCTTGTTGCTAAGAAATTCCCACAAGGTTGGCCCAGACAGAGGCTTGAGACCTTCCTCGCGAAGGCCAAGTCTTACCATTGGGAGGATTCCATCCTTTACCACGAAGGAGGGGATAGTGTCTGGCGTAGGTGCATACCTCAGGATGAGCACCATAGTGTCCTCACTTACTGCCACAAGCTTGAGGTAGGAGGACATCACTCTGGGAGGAGAATGGCACAGAAAGTGCTCCAATCTGGCTTGTGGTGTCCTACCCTCTTCAAGGACTCTGATGAGTTCGTGAAGAGGTGTACTGACTGTCAGAGGATGGGCACTTGTGGACAGCGTGATATGATGCCGATGCAGCGCATTCACTTCTGTGAGGTTTTTGGCGCATGGGGCATCGATTTCATGGGTCCATTCCCTAAGAGTTAGGGATTTGAGTACATTCTGTTGGCTGTGGATTATGTTAGTCGTTGGGTTGAGGCTATCCCCATCCGAGCCGCTGATGCGAGGACAGTTTGCAGATTTTTGAGGAAGCACATCATCACGCGGTTCGGGGTATCTCGAGTATTGATTTCAGATGGGGGGTCTCATTTCATCAATGACCAGGTGAAGGCACTTGCCAGTGAGTTCAGCATAGACCATCGAGTTGCCACTCCATACCATCCACAGACGAATGGTCTAGCCGAGGTCTCGAACAGGGAGATCAAGACTATTTTGCAGAAAGTCGTCCGCCCTGACCGAAAGGATTGGTCACAGCTTTTGGACTCGGTCTTGTGGGCATATAGGACGTCTTTCAAGACACCATTGGGCGCATCACCCTTTCGCCTAGTTTATGGCAAGCCATGCCATTTACCTGTTGAGTTGAGGCACAAGTCACTTTGGGCAGTCACAGATATTCTTTTAAATCCAGCTAGTGTAGGAGACCAGAGGAGGGCAGAGTTAGCAGCCTTGGAGGAGCTTAGAGATACAACCTTCTCGAACAGCCTACAATATAAGGAGAGAGTGAAAGAGTGGCATGATTCTCATATCAGCCACAAGCATTTTGAGCCTGGACAGAGAGTATGGTTGTTTGATGCGAGGCTTCGTCTATTTCCAGGGAAGCTACAGAGCAAATGGAAGGGACCTTATCTGGTGAGAAAGGTACACGACAATGGTAGCATTGATATATCCGAGTTGTCTTCTGAGAGTACCTTTCGAGTGAACGGCCAGCGGCTCAAGCCATTTCTAGATCATGAGCCGCGGGTCGTTGATGTTGCCCCTATTCACTTTGCGTGAGATGTGGTCTTTTGACTCACATCTATTGCATCTCACACCTGATTATCACTGTTCTTCCGACTTGTATAGATCCAGTTGTCCATATCATTCTATTCTTTAGTCCCACATCCCTTTTCTCATCTTATGATTATGCTATACTTAGGGTGTACTTTACCCTAAGTATAGGAGGGATGTAGGACCTGCGGGTATTCTTTTCATTCTTTCTGCCCCTGTTTTGCTGCCTATACTTAGGGATATTTTACCCTAAGTATAGGGGGGGGGGGGCAGACTCTGTACATTCTTCACTCGAATTTCCCTTCATGTACAGCTTGCTATACTTAGGATTATTTAATCCTAAGTATAGGGGGAAACCACCGAGTTCTCCTCATTCTATTCATTTCTATACCTAGCCATTCCTTTTCACTTCCCTTCTACTAAGCACGAGTTATGTCTTCTTCATCGCTCTTGATCACTTTGAGGACATCGTTCGAGCTAAGTATAGGGGGGGTATGTATATATTTCATATATACTTTAGCCATAACTCGTACTTTGTGTGAGTGTGTTAATAAATAAAATGGCTAAAAACCCCAAAAATCACAAAAATTAAATTTTTTTCCTGTAAATAATCATTCTTTTATTTGCACATACATAGCTAGTGTACAAAAATTAGTTTTGTAAAAATGTTTTCAAAAAGTTTTTATGTAAAAATTGTGTAAATATTTTCTTATCAAAATTATGTATATAGTACAAAATTTTTCCAAAATGTTTTGAAAATCAAAATTTTGCAAAAATCTTGTGTAAATGTTTGTAAATACTTTTGCAAAACTTGCACTTCATGCATCCATCCATTCATGATTTCAAAACATTTTTTTCAAAAATTTTGTACGATTGTAAATATTTGTAAATAGCATTTTTTGTGTATATATGTATATAGTCTTTCCCTGAATGATGGTTGACATTTAAACTAGCCTGGAATTAAATTGAGAAATGGAGCTTGATTAAGATCTTAATCCACCTAATTATAAGAGGAACCTTATAGGGCTTAGGGTTAAGGCTTTTCAGGTCCATAAGGACTTAATTCTTTGAGTCCACTAGGCTATGAGCATATGTCATCTTGATGAGCCTAAGTAGAACACTTAACAACACACGCATGACTCTTAGAGACAATGGCTTGACTTGCACCAGCACTATACACGTAGCTCTCCACGGATGAGGTGGTGAGGAGGCAGTTTTCTTTGGCTTGGGGTAGCATATGAGGGTAGTACTTCTAGGCGGAACCTCTCTTCTTCTTCTAGTGAAGGAAGTGCGCCTCAAATTGGTCTAGTGGTGATGAAGGCTAAAGACAGAAGCCGTGGGTTGCAATAAAGCTTCAAAAGAGGGATAGTCTACTGGCTCAAGGGGAAAATTTCTTGTATATATGCTGCACCATGTAGATATGTTGTACAGAGGCACTTGAAAAAAAATGCAAAATGCAAAAAGAACTCCAAAAAAGTGGTGGGTCGGATTGAAAATTTAATAACCCCACCGGAGTGTATATAGTCAAATAAAGCAAAAGCTTATGACATCCATGTTACATCTCATGAAGCTTGCAGCGGGAGACTTAGCTACACTGGTTGAACTTCCAAAAGTCTATACTTCTTCCCCCACTTCTTGAGCCGGTTGCACTTGAACTTAGAAGGGAATACCCCGCTTCTCGAGGAAAGAGTTGCTAGACCGAGGCATTAGAGTTACCAAGTTGGGGGAGGTTGTTTCTTTGTTACTTCTAAGGTGGGGAGCTACCTATCACTTACACTGCATGGAAAGATTCATGGTCATTAGAGTTTGTGTATGTAGACTTGTTCTGATCTGGTTTATTGAGGAGTCTTGTCCATAGATTGGTGGAACTTAGAGGTTGTTGAGTTTTAAGCTTAAGTCTAAATAAGGTTCCGACACATTAATAATCCAAAGATATGATCGAGCTCCATATTTCAATTTAATAAAGGAAAGTTTAATATTCAACCTTGATCCATGTACATTCCCCTCTTTTTCTTTTTCTTTCTTTCTTTTTCACTTCGTTTTCAAATAAGTGTTTGCTAAGGGACTAGCAAAAGTTAAGTATAGGGGGGTGATGAATACCCATTCATCACTCTTTATTCTTATATTTTAGCTACAAAAACCTTTGCAAATGCATGTCTATTCATGTAAATACAAATAATTATCAAAAGCATGCATTGTGTAAAAACCTATAATTAGCATGTTTTTGTGCAAAAATAAAAGAATAAAGAGTAAAAAGAAAAAGAGGGAAATATTTAGAATAAATATTGAGCAACCTAATCCCAAGGGAGGGCTCAGCATGAGCCTGACCGCATAAAAACCGAAGTAGAGGGAGATAGGAGCTCATGTGTGTAAATATATTTGTAAATATAATAAAAATATTTTCCCCCACAAAGAGACTAAAATGTGCTTGTAAATATTTGTATATAGTTATAAATATAAAAACAAAAGAAAAATATAAAAATTAAAAAGAAACCAAAAATATCATTCATGTACATGATCACCTTGTATATAGTTCCATCATCCCTATTTATTTAGCCTTATAAATAAAAAAAATTAATTTCCAAAATTTCTGAAAATATTCTATATTATATAGTGTAAATAAATAAAATAAAAACAATTAAAACAAAAACAAAATAAAAATAACAAAATTAAAAACACAAAAATATATTGTCAATATACCAGGTATATACATGTACATATATATTTATTTCACCCCTGTATATATATATATAGTAAAAATACCCTTTTATTCCTAATATTATATTATAAATAAATAAAATACAAAATGGGAATAATAATGCACAAAAATAACAAATTAAAAATCAAAAAAAATTAAAAATACATATTGTACATATACCTATGTATAGCTATATATTGTAAATACCTTATTTTTATTTTGAAAAATTAATTAAAAATCATCAAAAAATAGAAAAAATTAAAACAAAAATATTTCATGTTTTGACTTTTTAATAAATCGGCCATTTGTTATTTTTAATTGAATTTCTAAATATTTTACACGTGGCATGTTTTCATTGGTCCACGGGGGTTGTTGACCGCCCGGTCAACTCCCCCCTGTGGACCATCTCTCGCGGATCTGTTCGAAAACCCGATTTTCCCCCATTTATTCCCGCTTGATCCGATACCCTATCACCTAAACCCCGGGTCCGAATCGTTCATGGTACATCCGAGACCCTCGCCGGAGCCACCGCCTCGGGATCCGCGCTCCAGATTGCCCTACCCGACCAGCCCTAGCCGGACCCGCACCCATACATAAGCCGAGCTCCGCTACCTGATTTCTCATCTTTGGCTATTCGCTTCCACCCGCAGTGAGCTCCAGCGTGAGAGCGAGAGTGACAGCTTGCCTCCCGTGCTGTTGAAGCGAGGAGAGGTTGCGGATTCCACTGATCCGGCGCCTATCACCGCCGTGCTCCGCCACCAGCAGGAGCCCGAGCCTCGGAGGGAGACACTCCTCGAGGCGACGACCCAGAGCACCGTCAACTCACCCCCAGTCTCATCAACCACCCAGGTAGCCCCGTAGTCCTTTCCTTTCCGCTAATTTTCAATTACCCCCCTTTCGCTCCGCCCCCGTTCGTCGTCGATTCCGTCCACATCCGACATCCATTCGATCATCAGGCTCCACCATAGCCTCCGCTTTCCTCCCGCGCACCTTCTCCATATCTCCATTCAACCCATCTTGCACAGGAGCTAGGATTCGAGCTCCACCGTCTCCACCTTCGCCGGAGCTCACCCATATCGACCCTCCGTTCACCGTCACCCCCCCTAACCGGGTCGAGGCAGTTTGCCCTCGACCCGCGAGTCTCCTGGTTTTCTTTGCAGGTACTTCCAAGCTCATCTGAGGGCTTGGACCATCAGGTCCAAGAGCTGCATCTCCGCCGACCTCGCCGGAGCTCTCCAGAGCTCGGCTAGGCCATCGGAGGGCACCAGCAGCTGCGGAGCGTCACGCCGGAGCTTCTCCGATCTTCAGGCGCAGCAGGGGAAGTCAGGAGCGTGCACCTTGGGCCGGCGAACTTCACCGGCCAACTGTTCTTCCGGTATCCTCCCCGACCGTCTGATCATCCTCGACCTCCAGTTTTCATCTGGGTCGTTCATTCCCGGAGGAGCAGCAACCGTCAGATCTTGAAGAGGTGATCAGGACCGCCCGATACGCAAGGGTTAGCCACAGAGAGCCTCCACCGTCCGATGCACCACGTGGCGTAGCCCCAGCCGTCCGATCGCTACTAGGGCCCGAGCGTTGGAGTGCCACCCGATCCAGACCGTCCGATGACGCACGTGGCGTCCATCCTGCGGCCCGCATTAATAAAGGGTAAATTACCCTTAGGCCCCCTCTTTTATTTTATTTAGTAATTAGTCTTGTAAATACGTAGTGTAGTTGTTTAAGTTTTTGGATATTTGCATAGAGACCCTCGTGCTTGGTTTTATTTGCTGATATGCCCCTGTGTATGGTGTGACACGTGCATCGACACGTGATCTTCTGGGCTTTTTACATTATATACCCTGTAGTTCTGAATGTTAATGAATGAATGAAAGTTTTTGAGTATTTGCATTTATACCCCTGTGCGTGAAACATTTGAGCACGTGCGGATATTTTTGGGTTAATTGCAGATTACCCCCTAGACTTTTGGTACCTGTTACCAAATAGTCCTCGGAAGTAATTTTCGTCACATTTGGGTCCCTAAGTGCCTCAGGCGCGTGCGACGTACGTGTTTACCTGGGTTATTTGCACCAGACCCCCCAGGACTTCGGGTATTTGCACTTTGGTCCCTGTGCACAGTACCCTCTTTCCATTTTTCAATAAAATAGCAAATCACCTCCAAATCCAACGAAAATTGGACACATGGTTCCTGCGATAGTGTAAAATTTTCGAGGATTTTTGGAGACATTTTTGACACTGCTTGGTATTTTTAAAAATTCAAAAACATCAATTTTCTTTACTGTTCAACTTTAAAAATCACAAAAAAATATTAAAGTTCATTTAAAAATTACAAAAAAATTACTTACTGTTTGTTTTTGCTTGCTTGATCTTCTAGCCAATTTTGGCTATTTTTCATTACTTAAAACACCTAAAAATTGAAACACACTCAAAATCTTATAAAAATTCTAGTAAATAAATTAAAAATCCAAAAATAATAATCTAGGTGCCTAAATTTTCCTTGTTTTATTTTCTTTACAGGAAAATTACCTCCCAGCTAATTTGGGGCTTCTAGATATTTTATCTAGGTCCTTTTAGCTTGGCTGGACAGTACCTACAGTTTCAGTCACTTTTTGATTTTTAGAAAATTAAATAAATATCAGAAAAACCCCAAATATTCATCAAAAACACTAAAAATTATAAAACACATAAAAACATTTTTGTTAAAATTTTTGGTTGATTTTTAGTGCATTAAATAAATTGTTGAAGTGTGTTGATTAGTGGCTTTTTTTATTTTCTTAATATCTTAATAATCCAAAAAAATATAAGAAAATTAAAAACCACCAAAAATACTTTTCTTCTCTTCTCGGCTACTTCGTAGGCCATAAGGCCAATCCGTGCTCCTTGAGTTTGACCCTGGTCGCTATACCAGGTTAATAAAATAGCCAGGACCGCTATTTATTTTTGATTTGACTTTATCTTTGATTGGTGGTCTGATTTATTTTTCTTGATTGACTGAATTATTTCTCTCGATCCGGATCGCAATGACCCTTGAGTGATTTTATATTTTATCCCGGATTGATTTGAGGGATTCTTCGGTCCACCAATTATTAAAATTGATTTTGGAATTAATTGATCAATTATCTATCAGAAATTTATGGGGCTAGGGGAATGAATTGAGCTACATCTTGCTTGACCTGCTCGTTTTCTTGCACATCTCTCTTTGCAGTCATTATAATCAAAAATACAAAAGTATATTGCATTATTTATTTTCTCTCATATCTTGCATAACATAATTTTCTTCCATAAAAAAATCTTTCATATCGTAGTCGTTTCAAGTCATTGCATCTTTAATTAAAAAATGCATAAAAAATTTACAAAAATCCAAAACCCATAAAATTTCATCTTTTCAAAGACTAGCATTGAGATATTAAAAAAAATTAATTCTAGACCTTTACATTCCCTCCCTGAGTTTGACCTTAGGTCTTGCTCAAATAAATAATCGACACATGAATTAATTGAACATTATTTTTATGTGGTTTTGATTGACCGCTAATTTATGTGCTACATTAGAAATGACATAAGATAGGTTTGTAGTGAATCATAAACTTTGCACTAGTATTCCCTTATGTTTAACCGGACTTTTCACGGGTCTAAAATACGTCTCACACATCGTTGAGACGCAGTCGCTGTGGCGACCCGCAGAAAATTCTAATTCAAACTACAATTAACCCACAACATATGATCAAACAATGAAAAGCAAGTGTGCGGAGTAAAAAATTATTATAACTCTACAATAAAGATGTGTATAGGTGCAAGTATGTGTAGAGGGTCAAACACAGGGAACAAGCCGGTAGATCAGGGAAAAAATGTACAAAAGCGACTATGATGTATTTGTCTATACATATGCTAATTTTGGTGCATTTTTTATTTTTAATTTTATTTTTGAATTTATATTTTTATATTTTTATTTTTTATTTTTTGATTTTATACGTTCTTATTATATTTTATATTTTATATTTTTTTTCTTTTAAATTATAAAAGAAGACATATATAGGATATATATAAAATGGAAGCTAGGGTTAGTATAAAAACTAAAAAAAATATCAAAAATAAGAAAATAAAATCTTTTTTGATTTCTAATTTTTTACCGTTTTTGTGATTTTTAATAATTTTTGCTAATTTTTTATGTCTTTTTATAGTCAAAGATACCCAAAATAGGGTTTGAAATAAATACTCGAAATTAAAATGGAGATGAAAAATAGTAAACAGTAACAAACATTCTCCAAATTAATTTTAAAATAAAGATAATAAAATTAAGAAAATTAACAACCATATAATAGAATTTTTGGATTGTTATGTATTTTATAAATTTATATAAGGGTTTTTAGATTTTTTTCAATTTTTTGAGTTTTATTATATATTTTTTAGTGATTTTGGTCTAAAGGTTAGAAATACAAAAATACACAAAATATAATTTTTTTGAAAGAAAGTTCAAAGAGTTTTTATAATTTTTATGTTTTTTATAGTGCAAACAGGGAAAAAGGCATTTTTTTTATTTTTTATAAATAATACAAATTCTAAAAAATGTAAAATTAAAATATGGCTTGATAGAGCAATACAACAAAAATCAAAGGATATTTTTTTGTCGTATTTTAGACGTTTATTGAGGCATGAAATAAATACAAACAACAAAGAGAAAATACACTCATAGTTGGGGTATTTTTGTAAATATATCAAAGCGTAGGGGCCTGAGTGTAAATTTCAAATATAATTATAACGCTGGAGAAATGTTATTGAAACAATAATAAATAACCCAAAGCTTAAGCCCTTCCCTACAAATTCACCAAAGCTCACATGCCAAGCTCGTGAGCCAGGTAGAGATGAAATCGTAATTACCTAAAAGTCTAGGGGCTTACTTGCAATTTTACAAAAAAGTTTACACTTAATATTCAAAATTTCCGAGCAAATACAAAATAACCAAACCTGCAAGGGTCTGTTGCAAAATCACCAAGTTCGGTCAGCCTACGTGGTAGTTGACTAGGACGTAAATAAAGATAGTACAAGGGTTCGAATGCAATTATTACAAAACTAAAGATACAACAAATGAAAGTTTAATTACTTTTCAATAAAAAATGTTTGAGTAGAGACTTGCAAAATACCCAAACAAGTACGGATCCAACAGTTGATTTGAGTTCACTTAAGACACATGTCAGACCTCGGATACACGATGACGGTTCGGATGCGTGGCCCGAGTTAGAAGGCTGATGACGATCAGACGGTGCGACTGTGAGTGATCCAATGGCTTCTGTATGCCTGGGCGATCTGGCCTGATCCAACGGTACTGGAGGGCAGTGGACGAAGTGGGAAGCAGAGCCGACGAGGCGAGCTTCCTCGAGCTCGATCTCCATCCTCCGGCGATCTTTGAAGCTCCAAAATGGCCGTGAAGCTTCTAGGTGCAATCCTCTATTTGTTATTGGCTCCAAAAGTGGATGACAACCACCGAAGGTGGCTAGCGAAGGCGGAGGAGCTGGGAAGCTCTAGGTATCTCCGGCGGGGGTCCTAATGCCTCCAGCTGCTTCCATGTTATGTGGACCTGCAAGAAAAAGGTGATGGGGTGGAGGGGGCAAAAATGGAAGCTCGCCGGAGCAAGCTCTGACGAGGTGGTGGGGAAGGCGATCGGTCGGGTGTCAAGCGAGAATGAAGGCGGGGATAAAATCCTAAAGCTAAGGAGAATCCAAACAAGCAAAAAAAATGAAGAAAAGACAATATCTCGAGTTGTAGGATAGGGAGATTGGACCTCACGACCAGTGGCCGGAGATGGAGGTGGAGACCGCTCCTCAATCGCGCGCGATGCCTCCTAGATGGCTGAAGGAAGCCCTATCACGGCTTCGGTTCAGAGCACATGAAAGGAGGGCCAAGCTAGGTCAAAAAGAGGGTTCAAAAAGTGAAGGGAAGAGAAGGGTCGGCTTATGTACAAAGACTGAGTGGCTCCAAAGATCAATGAAGATAGGGTGAATCCATGATCCATTCCCCGAGAAAAGTATTGGGCATGTGAGGTCAATCTACGGGGAGAAAAATTCATGAAGGACACCAAGCCAATTAGTGAAAGGAATGGCTACGAAAAAATCACGAAATTTGGCGAACCAATGTGTCAGATCAACTCTCTGACCCTCCTGTTTGGTCCACGTGGACCAACCACAAAAAATCCTGGAAAAAAGAATAAAAAAATCAAATTAAAATAATAAATGATTTTTATAATTTTATGATATCAAATAAAAAATATTTAATATTTTTTAAAGTATTTTATTATTATTTTTATTTATTTTTTAGAGGTTTAGAATTACAACTTACTTTTTAAGGGTTATTTATAGGCATATTTATTTATATATTTTAATGTTTTATTCCTATTTTAGTATTTTTAATTTTATTAATTTTGTTGATTTTTTATATATTTATAAAATGATTTTATACTCTTAAATATATTTTTATTTTATTTTCTGATGTAATATATATAATTAAAGAAATAGATGTAGTATCTCTAGAGGTATAGGTATTTTATCTATGTACTTTGTACATGTATTCTATTTTATGGTTTTCTTTAGTGTTTTATTCCAGTATTAATACCTGCAAATATTATAAATAATATTTACAAAATTATAAAATTATAAAATTATAAAAATAATGAATAATAAATAAAATGAATATTTTAATCGGTACGAGTATACAATAGGGGTCCAAAACCTAACTTTCAAACCGTAACTTCAAAAAATATGAAACCACCTTCATTAAATATCTTACTAAAAGTTATATACAAGTATAGGTGATTTTGATATATTTTAATTTTTTATTAGAGAGATATGGGTCTAGGAAGTTGAATCTTAGAATTTTATCCGGATTATAACTTTTTATCTGTACATTATTTTTTTGTGAAATCAATTCTGTATTTTTCTATATTTAATTATATACAACTTTCATGTACAAAGTTTATTTATTGGAGGTATAAAAAATAGAACTAAAAACAGGTCCCAAAAATGAAGGAAAATGAATAAAATCAAAGGTATTTTTATTGGATTTTGGCCCTTATCTCCCCCTACTTTATTCCTTATGGACCTAGTCAACGAGATGCATAGGTCTCGGAGTTTCAAGTCATAAAATATTGTCAATATTTTATTATTTTTCTTTTCTTTTCTTTATTATATAATTAATTTTGAAAAACGTATTTTCTACAATATTTACAAATAAATGCATGAATGATAAAATGCATGAATTGATGGTATTTATACGCATTTACTAGGGTTTTTAAGACCAAAATGATAGAATAAAGATGATGAAATGGAGATTCATCATCCTCCTGTACTTGTCTTTGCTAGTCCCTAGCAAATACTTATACAATAAGTGCAGAAAAAGAAAACAAAGAAAAGAAAAAGAAAGAAAATGGATTAAGTTTAATTCTCAAACTTGTCTTCACAAAATCAAAGTTTGGAGCTTCAGTCGGACCTTTGGAATATTAGTACGGATGGAACCTTAATGGGAATCGTATTTGAAATCCAACAACCTTCAAGAATCCCAAAACACTGCTCAAGTCTCCTTAATAGCACGGTCAGACTACTTCAATTCATTCGCAAACCCTTACGACTATGAGTCTAACTCGTACAGTGTAAGTGATAGTGGCTCTCCCCAATTGAAATGACAAAGAAACTGACTTCTCCAGCATGAAAACCCAGTGATTCCCCAATCCAGCAACCCCTTCCTCGAGGAGCAGGGTATTCCCTTCTAAGTTCAAGTGACAACCAACTCAAGAGGAAGGGATGAAGAGAAGAATAGACGATAGCTAGTGTAGCTACCTGTCCTAGGATGCAAGACCAGTATAGTCAAGTCATCCAGTTGCAGGCTTACATGATTTGACTTTTAAGCTCAAGTTTGCTTATTGACTATACAACATATATACACTACGGCAGACGTTTTATTTTTCTACAAGCCTGTCCACTTTTTGGGAGTTTCTTCTTTTTGTTTTTTTTGAAATACTATATATAGCAACATTTACATATGGAGTTTTTCCTCTTAAGCCCATAGACTATCCCTCTTTTGAAGCTTTATTGCAACCTATACTCTTCTGTCTTCAAAATTCATTATCACTGGATGGGTTGGGGTGCGTGCACGTCCCTCCCTAGAGGAGGACAAATGTTTCTACTTGTGTGTGTCTCATACCAGCAAATCCAACACCCTTACCCCTCCAACTGAGTTGAGCCATGTGAAAGGTGCAGGTGTCCAAGTTTGGTCATTATCAACAAGAGTCGTGTGTGTGCTCCGAAATACTCTACGTAGGCAATCAAGAATCCATTGAACCAAGCTTACAATTCTCAAAGAATTAAGTCAACTAGACCTGAAGTACCTAAATTCCAGCTCCTACAAGGTTCCTGTTATAAAGATTTAAGGTCCAACAAGGCTCCAATCTCCGGATTTTACTTAGACTTGTTCAACTATCAAACTCAATCCAAAAAATGAAAATGCCATGTAGATGCAGAAAATATTTTTGTGATGCAATTTTCCAAGATTTTGAATTTTTTATGGATTTTTGAAAAGTGTGATGCATATGCATTTTTTTATTTTCAAAAAAATTTTTCAAATGTTTTTGGTATTTTAAATTTTTGCAAATATTTTTGCGATTTTTGAAAACAAAAGATTTTTAGGTAAAAACTAGGTACAAATATTTACACATGGATGCATATTATATTTAGAAGAATAAGAGTTAATAATTTACAAAGGATAAGTGATCAATTTTATATGTATTAGTAAAGAATTTTAGTGTGAAGTATATAGTCCTCAGACTTACTTGAAAACGGTTTTTTTTCAAACAATTTATGAAAACTGTAGTCCAAAATAATTTTTGAAAATATTTTTAACAAACTTGTACACACATTTAAAAATAATTTTGCAAAGGTTTTCAAACAGTATAGATTGATTTTTCAAAATATTTTTGCAACCTTTTTTCAAAACATTTGTAAATTGTTTTTTCAAACATTTTCTTTCACACGCATAAAAGAATTTTTTTAAAACAAATATTTTTACAAAGGTTGAAAATATCGAACAAAACATTTTCTAAATAATTTTCAAAATATTTTATAAAAAGATTTTCAAACTATTTTTCAAACATTTTGCAAAAAACATTTTCACCTGATTTATTAACCAGTAAATACAAAATGAATTTTAGGAATAATCAACATCTTTTATTAAGGTTTTTAATGAATTTAATAGTGTAATTAGTCATAATTATTAATAAAAATACGAAAGTACGAGTTATGGCTAAAGTATATACGGAGTATATACGACCCCCCTATACTTGAGCTATGTCCTCATAGATCGGAGAGAAAAAAAGAAGACATAACTTGTATTGAGTATATGAAGATCTAAATAATAAACGAAGGGAGAAATGAATGAACGAATAGGAAGTTGACCGTCTCCCCATACTTAGGATCAAATAATCCAAATTTTAACAGACTGTACACAAAGCAAGAAGGGTCAAGGGTGGGAATGAACAGATAGTACTCAGACTATCTCCCCCTATACTTAGTGTAAGATATCCCTAAGTATAGACATGAAGAGGAGATAATGGAGAGGATCGATAAAATGAAAAGAACTCGGGGTGTACATCCCCTATACTTAGGACAAAGTACGTCCTAAGTATATAACATGACAACAAGGGGCGACACCTTTTCGGTAGAAAAAGGAAAAGAAAGAAATTAGAAGATGGAAAAAGAGATCAGATGATGTACACACCACTCCCCATATACTTAGGGTAAAAGAAGACTCGTACTATCTTTATTTACATTCTAGTCCACGAATGTTGCTGGGGCATTAATCAAGCCAAAGGACATCATTAAGAACTCTAATGCCCATATCTGGTTTGAAATACATAGTTGGGTATATCAACATACTAAGTATGTAGTAATGATAACTAGATCATAGACAATCTTGGAGAAAATAGATGATTCTTTTTTATGATCGAAGAGGTCATCAATCTGTGTTAAAGGTAATGATTCTTGATTGTTACATTATTTAGATGCCACTAATCTATACACATGCGCATAAATCCATTTCTCTTCTTGACAAAAAAGACAAGTGCTCCCCATAGAGATGTACTAGGGAATATGAAATCCTTCTCTAATAGTTCCTGCAACTGTATTTTGAGTTCCTTCGATTCAACCGGTGTCATCTTGTTTGGTACTATAGATATTAGTTGAGTTCCTCACCTCTCGTAGAAGGAGAATCCCAGACAAATGCTCGTGACTTACATCTAGGAAGTCCTTCACAACCTCAACATCCTCAATTCCTTCTCTATGTGTTTGATTACCAATGACATAGACAACGTAGCCTTCACACCCCTTGACATAGCAAGCAATGCGATTGTAATATTGATATGCAAGTTACACCCCTCGATGAGATGCTCCCATCAAGCACAAATCCTTGTCACTCGGGAATTCTAAAAATAATCAGCTTCTAGAAATAATCTAAACATGCATGGTGATTCTAAAGCTAGCCAATGCCCAGAACAACATTTAAATTATCCATCTGAATGAGCAGCAAATAAGCCTCTAGCATGGGTGAAATCAATTTTGCAAAAAAGAAAAGGGCACAACAATCCCTTGTGTGTCACTGTTGTAGGTAAGCCTGCGGTAGAGGATCTTCTCTGCCCTCTCTCGTGGTTGATTCCACTGCATGGTCTTCTGAGCTGGATGAAATGTGGCTATGCTCTCTTCCATTACCTCAGAGATGCTTAGGATTAGCATAGTAGCATCGGTCTAGAGGATTTAATAGGTAGAATCATAACACCCGAGGATTTCTTCCCTCATTTTGCAAGATGCCTTAATTTTGTTTTTTTATACTTATTATTGTCAATGGTGTAAATACCAAGTGCGATAGGTCCATTTCTATTTCTTAACTTTAAAGTCCGGAGGTTGACTTTCCTATAAACCATTTGTTTGTGGAATATATGGTCGTACTTATATACAAAAATTACGTGTACCAAAGTTCATAGACCCAATGAACTTAACTTAAACAGGGTGACAGGTGACATTGAGTGGTTTATTAAAATTTAAGTTCGTTTACTTTTCTTATCGTACATTATTCTAATTGGTTTTCAAAAATTAACACTTCCATATCCTTTCAATTTGAGATCACGAAGATGTGCGCAAAACCACAATCTTTTCTTCATCTGCGCACATCTGCATTGTTCTACCTTATTCATATTAGCATTACAAGATAGCTAGTGTATTTATATTTAATTGATTATGCAAAAATCGCAGAATTAATAGCAATTGGACTAGGCATCGCTGGGGGTTTATGTCTGCTATTTGCAACCCTTGCATTATGTTATATGAGATGGAAAAGGAAAAGGAGGAAAAGAGAGAAGGAAAGACACTTCCTTCGCAACCATGATATGTTGCAACGACAACAGCTGCTTTACTCATCTGGAGGTGAAAATATGGCCAAGTTAATTAGCTTTTTCACCATTACAGATATTAAAAAGGCCACCAATAACTTTGATAAGTCTCACATTGTTGGACAAGGCGGTCACGGCACTGTTTACAAGGGATTGATAGATTTGCGTGTTGTGGCTATTAAGAAGTCAAAGATAACAGTTCAAAGCGAGATCGAAGGATTTATAAATGAGATCATCCTCCTCTCTCAGATCAGCCACAGGAATGTGGTGAAGCTCATTGGTTGTTGCTTTGAGGCCGAGGTTCCCTTGCTTGTGTATGAGTTTATTTCCAATGGCACTCTTGCAGACCATCTCCATATATGGAATCGAGACACTCCATTATCATGGGAAGACCGCTTGAGGATAGCCATCGAGATCTCAGGAGCACTTTCTTATCTCCATTCTTCTGCAAGCATCTCCATCTTCCACCGAGACATCAAGTCATCGAACATATTGTTGGATGACAAGTTGACAGCAAAGATATCCGATTTTGGTGCTTCCAAGTTTATCGACATGGATCAAACTCATGTTAGCACCAACATCCAGGGAACATTCGGTTATTTGGATCCTGAATATATGCACACTGGTCAACTGACAGAGAAGAGTGATGTGTACAGTTTAGGTGTCATCCTCGTAGAGTTGGTGACGGGAGAGAAGCCAACTTCAAAGATGAAATCTCAAGAAGAGAGGAACTTGATCAGCCACTTCATATGGGCATTCAAAGAAAATAAATTGTTTCAGGTTGTGGAAGCCTCAATCGTTGAAGATGGCAATAGAGAGGAGATAGTAATAGTTGCCAGGCTTGCGATGGATTGCTTGCGATTAAGAGGTGTTGAAAGGCCTACAATGAAGGAAGTCGAAGTTGCACTCCAAGGACTAAGAAAGTTCAAGGTTCAGAGGAAGTTGAAAGCAGTTACTCCCACATATGAACAGGAGGAAGCTGAGAGCATTTCATATCATTCATCTTCCTATCCAAGATCAGAGAGTACAAAATGATCAATGAATTCTATGCGGACGAGCAATTGAAGTTGATTAGATTCCGAATCCTGCATAAAAAACTCATGCTTTTGAGTTACTTCTCAACCTTGATATATGCTTTGTATGTTAATGGTTTTCATTGGGCTGCTCGTGATTTGTAATCTCCTCTGAATGGTCTTAGTACACGTATGGTAGTATGTTTGTAATATATTGTAATATATACTGCAAATAAGAGACATCGTTATTGTTATTGATGTAATACTACATATCAGAAAAACTGGCATTGTATTAGACGACTCTTGTATTATAATCTTTGTTGGGGACTGTTTAAGGCGCATGCAAATGTTCCATTTAAGAGAACTTCACATATAAGATGATGTTGCAACGGATGTAAATGGTTAGCAGACACTCATGTCGATCCGTAAGGATTGCTCCTATCGGTACATTTGGTTCGTGGGTACGTCGAGTTGCTTCTGGATAACCCGGTAAACCACGCTGCAACTCAAGGTTAGAATTTCATCACAAATTAATGTGACCTTACATCACATTTTTTTTCCAATCCTCATAATCATCCAGACATATACTATTCACAAGAAGTTATCCCAATCTATCAACCTAATAACCAAACTAGCCCCAAACCTATAGGTATCCAACCATGTATTCCGGATTTGGTAACCAATACAATTTGATCCGTAGCACATGGGGCTCCGATCTTATATATGTGGGTTGGCCTTGAAACTTGACCCGTGGCCTAACCATGTGATGTTCTTCCCGTCCCCCAACTCGATAGGCAGTAACCGATCAATAGAGATAGAAATGGTTGGATTTGGATATAAGTATCTTCATCCCTCTCAATATATGAATATGGATGCGTATATATATTAACATATATGAAAAATATGTTACCATATCTTTTAAAATGGATATGGATGTGAAACATATAAGAAATGGATAAAAATAATATTCAAATTGTTCTATTAATTAACTTAAATATGTATGTATTACATATATTATAATTATTATAAATATAGAAAATGTACTTATATCATGATAATTATGCTAAATATTGTGAAAGAAGTCATAAAATTATATTATATATGGTTAAAAACAAACATTCAACTATATTATATTTGAAAATGGAGATACGAATAAAAACATTTATAACGAAGGGATATCCATGTGCATATCTATTTCATAAACAACTACACATGTTTGAAATATGTATAAAACATATACGATACATAATCAGATGCAAATATGTATATATCCATTTGCACCCTCTCTAATATGGTGGTGGATCAATCCAGCTCATAGGCTAGCTCTGATAGACCAACTCTTCCTTATTTTTAGTTATACAAGAACACACACAAACACGGGGTTGATGGGGGCAGCCCCCTCGGGGCAGCCAACATGGCTGCCCCGCCTCATTTTTGGGTAATTTTTTTTAAAAATATCATCATGTATATTCATCCCTATATCCCTCCTATATGTCATTCGAATTTCGTAAGAAACAGAGACTCCTACGGCCTCCATCCAGACATGGTCGATTTAAAAAATCCTACGACCGTTAAAAAATTGACGTCTGGATGGAGGCCGTAGGAGTCTTTGTTTCTGAAGAAATTCGAATGACATATAGGAGAGATATAGAGATGAATATATATTGTGATATTTTTACAAAAAAAAATAAAAAAAATTTGCGAAAAACGGGGTGGGGGAAACCCCATTTTTCATATATATATATATATATATATATATATATATATATATATATATATATATATATATAGGGAATGATGGGGCTGCCCCCAGGCTGTCCTGCCCCATTTTTGGGCAAATTTTTTTATTTTTTTTGAAAATATCATCATGTATATTCATCCCTATATCCCTCCTATATGTCATTCGAATTTCGTCAGAAACGGAGACTCCTACGGCCACCATCCAGATAGGGTCAATTTAAAAAATCCTGCGACCGTTAAAAAAATGACGTCTGGATGGAGGTCGTAGGAGTCTCTGTTTCTGACGAAATTCGAATGACGTATAGGAGGGATATAGGGATGAATATACATGTGATATATTTCCAAAAAAATTAAAAAAAATTTGAGAAAAATGGGGGTGGGGGCAGCCATCTTGGCTGCCCCTATAGGGAAGCACCATTTTCCCCATATATATATATATATATATATATATATATATATATATATATATATATATATATATATGGGTAAAATGTGTATGCCCCCCTAGGGGGAGCTAACTTAGCTCCCCCCTCCCTTTTTTCACAATTTTTTTTTATTTTTTTGAAATCTAAAACCGTGTAAATTCATTATTAAATCCCTATATTATGTCATTCAAATTTCATTCGAAACAGAGACTCGTACGACCTCCATCCAAACGGGGTCGATTTAAAAAATCCTGTTACCGTTAAAAAAATGACTGTCTGGATGGAGGCCGTAGGAGTCTCTATTTCACACGAAATTTTTATGACATAATATGGGGATATAGTGATGAATATTCACGGAAAAAATTTTCAAAAAAAATAAAAAATTTTGAAGAAAATAGGGCGGGGGGAGCTAAGTTAGCTCCCCCTAGGGGGCAGCCCCATTTTCCATATATGAGGAAAATGGGGCTGCCCCCTAGGGGGAGCTAACTTAGCTCCCCCACCCTATTTTCTTCAATTTTTTATTTTTTTTTGAAAATTTTTTCCGTGAATATTCATCACTATATCCCTATATTATGTCATAAAAATTTTGTGTGAAACAGTGACTCCTACGGCCTCCATTCAGACAGTCATTTTTTTAATAGTAACAGGATTTTTTAAATCGACCCCGTTTGGATGGAGGTCGTAGGAGTCTCTGTTTCGCATGAAATTTGAATGACATAATATAGGGATTTAATAATGAATTTACACGTTTTTAGATTTCAAAAAAATAAAAAAAATTTTGTGAAAAAAGGGTGGGTGGAGCTAAGTTAGCTCCCCCTAGGGGGATTACACATTTTACCCTATATATATATATATATATATATAGAGAGAGAGAGAGAGAGAGGAGTGATCCTGTGAGAGCCAAAACCTGTGAGAGCATGAGAGCATGCATTCTGGACCACATGATCCAACAAGGAGAGAGAAAACAGAATCATGTGGTCCAGAATGCATGCTCTCATGCACTCACATTTTTTTGCTCTCATAGGATCACTCCTCTCTCTCTCTCTCTCTCTCTCTCTCTATATATATATATATATATATATGTATATATATATGGATTGATGGGGCTGCCCCCTTGGGGCAGCTAACATGGCTGCCCCGCCCCATTTTTAGTCAAAATTTTTTATTTTTTTTGGAAAATATCGTCATGTATTTTCATCCCTATATCCCTCCTATATGACATTCGAATTTCGTCAGAAACAGAGACTCCTACGGCCTTCATCCATACATGGTTGATTAAAAAATCCTGCGACCGTTAAAAAAATGACATCCCGATGGAGGCCCTTCGAGTCTCTGTTTCTGACGAAATTCGAATGGCATATATGAGGCATATAGGAATGAACATACATAGTGATATTTTTCCAAAAAAATAAAAAAATTTGTGAAAAATGGGGTGGGGACAGCCATGTTGGCTACCCCTAGGAGCCAACCCCATTTTTCCCATATATATATATATATATATATATATATATATATAGGGTAAAATGTGTATGCCCCCTAGGGGGAGCTAACTTAGCTCCCCCCACCTTTTTTCACAAAATTTTTTTATTTTTTTTGAAATCTAAAATCGTGTAAATTCATTATTAAATCCTTATATTATGTCATTCAAATTTCATGCGAAACAGAGACTGTTACGACCTCCATCCAAACGGGGTCGATTTAAAAAAGCTTGTTACTGTTAAAAAAATGACTGTATAGATGGAGGCCGTAGGAGTCTCTGTTTCACACGAAATTTTTATGACACAAAATAGGGATATAGTGATGAATATTCACGGGAAAAAATTCAAAAAAAATAAAAAAATTGAAGAAAATAAGGCGGGGGGAGCTAAGTTAGCTCCCCCTAGGGGACAACCCCATTTTCCTCATATATGTGTGTGTGTGTGTGTGTGTGTGTGTGTGTGTGTGTGTGTGTGTGTGTGTGTGTGTGTGTGTGTGTGTGTGTGTGTGTGTGTGTGTGTGTGTGTGTGTGTGTGTGTGTGTGTGTGTGTGTGTGTGTGTGTGTGTGTGTGTGTGTGTGTGTGTATGTATATATATATATGAGGTAAATGGGGCTGCCCCCAGGGAGTAGCAAACTTGGCTACTCCCACCCCTATTTTCCCCTCATTTTTTTATTTTTTTGGAAAATAAAAATTTGTATATTCATCATTATATCCCTCTCACATTTTATTAAAATTTCGTCAGAAACAGAGACTCCTACGCCCTCCATCCAAACATGGTCGATTTAAAAAATCCTGCGACCGTTAAAAAAATGACGTCTGGATGGAGAGCTTAGGAGTCTATGTTTCTGATGAAATTTTAATAGTATGTTAGAGGGATATAATGACGAATATACAAATTTTATTTTTCAAAAAAATAAAAAAATGAGGGAAAAATAAGGGTGGGAGTAGCCAAGTTGGCTACTCCCTCGGGGCAGGCCCATTTTACCTTATATATATATATATATATATATATATATATATATATATATGAGGAAAATGGGGCTGCCCCTTAGGGGGAGCTAACTTAGCTCCCCCCGCCCTATTTTCTTCAAAAAAATTTATTTTTTTTGAAATTTTTTTCCGTGAATATTCATCACTATACCCCTATATGATGTCATAAAAATTTCGTGTGAAACAGAGACTCCTACGGCCTTCATCCAGACAGTCATTTTTTTAACGGTAACAGGATTTTTTAAATCGACCCCGTTTGGATGGAGGTCGTACGAGTCTCTGTTTCGCATAAAATTTGAATGACATAATATAGGGATTTAATAATGAATTTACACGGTTTTAGATTTCAAAAAAAATAAAAAAAATTGTGAAAAAAGTGGGGGGAGCTAAGTTAGCTCCCCCTAGGGGGCATACACATTTTACCCTATATATATATATATATATATATATATATATATATATATATGGGTAAAATGTGTATGCCCCCAAGGGGGAGCTAACTTAGCTCCCCCCACCCTTTTATCACAAATTTTTTTTATTTTTTTGAAATCTAAAACCGTGTAAATTCATTATTAAATCCCTATATTATGTCATTCAACTTTCATGCGAAACAGAGACTCCTACGACCTCCATCCAAATGGGGTCGATTTAAAAAATCCTGTTACCGTTGAAAAAATGACTGTATGGATGGAGGCCGTAGGAGTCTCTGTTTCATACGAAATTTTTATGACATAATATAGGGATATAGTGATGAATATTCACGGAAAAAAATTTCAAAAAAATAAAAAAATTGAAGAAAATAGGGCGGGGGGAGCTAAGTTAGCTCCCCCTAGGGGGCAGCCCCATTTTCCTCTCTCTCTCTCTCTCTCTCTCTCTATATATATATATATATATATATATATATATATATATGGGGGACATTTCAAATGAGGTGGGGGCTTTTCTGAAATTACAAAGGCCACTGTGAATTTACTAAAAACTCTGTAACAGTTTTGTAAAAGTATAAACTATGCATTGTAAAAAATGTATTTTGTAAAATATAACATCTAAATTTAAATTAACATTTCCGTCCAATATAATAATATTTTCATAATTTTATTTCACTATACATGTTGTGTTAATATTTATTTTCATATGTATGAAACAAGAAATTGTTAAAATATATTCGAAAGATGCCTAAATTAAGGTTGGCTCACCATATATATAGTGAGACCCCATCTCATTAGAAGTTTCTCATATATATATATATATATATATATATATATATATATATATATATATATATAGGGGGCCTTTCAAATAGGACACAGTCCTTCATGAGTTCAGAAAGGCCACCCTTAATTGTATAAAAACGAGTACTTTAGTACAATACATATACACTTTGTATTATAGGTGCACGTTATAAATACAAAGCTGCATACAAAACTGTGTAGTATAATACAAACACTAAAACTGCACATTATAATACAAAATTGTATATGTATTCTACGAAAGTCATCCTGTTTTATAGAAAAAGGGGCTGGCCTTCCTGAACTATGGAAGGATTACGTCCTATTTGAAAGAAATCCTATATATATATATATATATATATATATATAGGGGGCCTTTCAAATGAGACGTGGCCCTTCCATCCTTAAGGAAGGCCAACGATCTGGGCCATCGGATTCAAATCTCACAGCACCTTCAATTTTGTTGCCCAAAAGGGCATTTTGGTCATGAACTTTTGCATTAATTATGCACTGTAATTAATATTCCGAAATACTAAATTTAGCTAGTATTATTTTTGGTATTTTTCACAATAACATATTTAAAAAATATCCAATTTTTTACTGGACGATATTATCCGAGGTATATTTTTGTGTCTTCGCATATTTTTTTTGTAGAATTTAAGGTTCCTTTTGTAATGACTGCATGGTTTTTGTAGAATTCGTTGTTCATTCAAAAAGTCGTACGTTATTTGTAAATTTTGCATGATTCTTTGTAAAATACAATTCAAATTAGTAGTTAATGTGTGGTTCTTTATAACGATTGTATGGTTCTTTGTATAATAAAACTTGTATAGTTTTTTGTAAAAATTTTGGTAGAAATTCACGCTTAATTGATACGAATATACAAATCAAATTTATATAAAACACATCTAAAATGTATAATGCACATCCAAAATGTGTAATGCACATCAATATATACAAGATCTATAAAAATTTCGATTTTCATTGGCAGCCAATTGATTTGTAAAAATACATAACATATATGTATAATATATATCAAAAATGTATAATACACATTAATATTGTAGAATACACGTCAATATTGTATCAAACTGCGAATCAATCTTCATCCAGGACTGGTTGCAGCACCATGTACATGCATCGCCATCCGGGCTACGTGTTGTCGTCGTTGTTTGCATGAAGGTCTTTCACGATGATGGTGTGCTTAGTGCAGTTGAGTGTTGACGGTGGATGTGGTTGGAGACACTAATTGCACTGAACCAGTATCCATGAACCTCTTGTTGTTTCCTTTCGACGTGCAAAAGATTCGATCTTCAACATCTTGCTTGATGCGATTCTGATCGCTTGCGGGAGACACTTCAAACGAGATGAATCCACTGCACGTTATTCTTCATCATCTATTAGATCAGGCGACTTGCATGTCCTGCATTGTATTTACCAGTAATATGATGCAATCCTTTGAACAGAATCAAGGCCAATCTAAGCAACATAAAAAAAATAATTTTCTTGAAATAATCGTCAGAGCAACTTCAACTTGTTGATTACTTTATCATTGACCCAACTAAAAGAAAGAATGAATGAAAGATAACCTGTTAGCATTATACGATGAAGATCCATATGCGTGAACATTGGGGACGGGAAATCCATATGCATGGACATTGGCGATGGGGCGTGGGAGGCAACCAAGATGTACGAATATAGGGGACGAGAATAATTAGATTTCTAAATTTGAATAAGCAATTAAGGTGATATTAATGGAGAAGATAATTGAGGTGGTTACATACTATATTTAGATAATGTATAAAGACGAAAATAGGTTTTTCTTTAATTTACAAATAGTATTTACATACCATTAATGACAACCACATGATTAAAGACGGATGGCTGAGATTGTTGGCCTTTCTTATGGATGGAAGGACCATGTCTCATTTGAAAGATATTCTATATATATATATATACACACACACACACACATACATACATACATACATACATACATACATATACATACATATATATATATATATATATATATATATATATATATATATATATGGGAGTTGGTGGGGTTTCCCCATGGGGGCAGCCAACATGGGTGCTCCGCTCCATTTTTGGGCAATATTTATTATTTTTTTGAAAAATATCATCATGTATATTCATCCCTATATCCCTCCTATATGTCA
>JAZKJV010007468.1:0-37500 GCA_037367405.1 Ottelia alismoides | reverse complement strand
ATATATATATATATATATATATATATATATATATAGGTAAATGGGGCTGCCCTCATGGAGTAGCCAACTTGGCTACTCCCACCCCTATTTTTTCCTCTTTTTTTTATTTTTTTGGAAAATAAAAATTATTATATTCATCATTATGTCCCTCTCAAATTCTATTCAAATTTCGTCAGAAACAGAGACTCCTACGGCCTCCATCCAAACATGGTCGATGTAAAAAATCCTGGGACCGTTAAAAAATGACGTCTGGATGGAGGTCTTAGGAGTCTCTGTTTCTGACGAAATTTTAATAGAATGTGAGAGGGATATAATGATGAATATACAAATTTTTATTTTTCAAAAAAATAAAAAAATGATGGAAAAATAAGGGTGGGAGTAGCCAAGTTGGATACTCCCTGGGGGCAGCCCCATTTTACCCATATATATATATATATATATATATATATATATATGGGTAAAATGGGGCTGCCCCCAGGGAGTAGGCAACTTGGCTACTCCAACCCATATTTTTCCCTAATTTTTTTATTTTTTTGGAAAATAAAAATTTGTATATTCATCATTATATCCCTCTCACATTCTATAAAAATTTTAATAGAATGTGAGAGGGATATAATGATGAATATACAATTGTTTATTTTCCAAAAAAATAAAAAATGAGGGAAAAATATGGGTGGGAGTAGCCAAGTTGGCTACTCCCTGGGGGTAGCCCCATTTTACCCATTTATATATATATATATATATATATATATATATATATAGAGAGAGAGAGAGAGAGAGAGAGAAGGGAAGCTGTTCCGTGTAACAGCCAACTTGGCTGTTACACGGAGAAGTTTCCCCCATTTTTTTATTTTTTTTCAAATTTTTTTTCATGTATATTCATCTATATATCCCTCATACGTGCCATTCAAATTTTGTGAGAAACAAAGACTCTTAAGCCCTCCATCTAGACCGGGTAATTTTCAACGGTCTGAAATTTGTTGCAATCTACCCCTTCTAGATGAAGGGATTAGGAGTCTTTGTTTCTCACGAAATTTAAATGACATGTAGGAGGGATATATAGATGAATATACATGAAAAAAATTTTGAAAAAAAAAATAAAAAAGGAGGGGAAACTGCCTTGTGTAACAGCCATGTTGGCTGTTACTCAAAACAGCCTCCCCGGCATCATATATATATATATATATATATAGGGTAAAATGGGGCTGCCCCCAGGGAGTAGCCAACTTTGCTACTGATGACACGAAAACCCGAGCGACTAAGGTATAAGGTACAGAAAATAGGTCGTTGCGACCTCGGTCACTCAGATGTGTCAATCAAGAAAAATGAACCACTACTGAACAAATAAAATCAATCGAAGCAAGGAAGTGGTCCTGCTATGAGATTAACCTGGTATAGCACCCAGGGTCGAACTCAAGGAGCACAGGTTGGCCGAAGACCTACGAAGTAGTAAAAATGAATAAAATAAAAGACAAAATATTTTTTTAGTGGTTTTTAATGATTTTTATATTTTTTAGGATTTTTAATATGTGAAGAAAATAAAAGAAAACAAAAACAATCACTCTTTAGCAAATTATTTAATGCATCAAAAATCAAGCAAAAATTCAAACAAAAATATTTTTATGTTTTTTATATTTTTTAATGTTTTTGGTGAATTTTTGGAATTTTTATGATGTATATTTTATTTTCTAAAAATCAAACAGTAGCAAAAATGCAAGGTACTGTCCAGCCAGGCCCAAAATCCTTAGATAAAATATCTAAGGACCTTAAAAGGGCCAGGAGGTATTTTTCCTATAAACTAGGTAAAACAAGGAAAATTTGAGTACCAAAATTATTGTTTTTGGGTTTTTAGGTTATTTAATAGAATTTTTAGGTGTTTTTAGGTTTTTTTAAGTTTTTATGGTTTTTAAGCAGTGAAAAATAGCCAAAATTGGCTAGAAAATCAAGGAACACAAAATAAACAGTACCTAATTTTTATAGAATTTTTAGGGGGGTTTTTATATTTTTTTGGGGTTTTTAACTCTTGACAGTAGCAAAAATGTAGGTTTTTGAATTTTTAAAAATAGCAAATAAACTCATAAATGTCCTCAAAAATTCTTAAAACTCCTACACCATGGCAGGAGCCATGTGTCAAATTTTCATCGAATTTGCAGGTGATTTGATATTTTATTCAAAAATCACAAGAGGGTACTGTGCACATGGACTGAAATGCAAATACCCAAAGTTCTGGGGGTCCCGGTGCAAAATACCCAGCGAAACACGCGCGAGGCGCGTGCCTGGGGCACTCAGGGACCTCTATGTAATAAAAATAAGGTCCGGGGACTAATTGGTAACACGTACCAAAAGTCCGAGGGCCTTAGTTGCAATTTACCCTAAAATAAACGCACATGCGGAATAAAACCATTCACAGGGGTATAAATGCAATTATGAAAAAGCTTCTTTCATTTCAGAATCATCCAGAACTACAAGGGCATATGATGCAAATAACCCAAAAATACACGTGACGAAGCACGTGGCTCACACAGGCAGGGGTATATAAGCAAATACTCTAAAGTGCAGGGTCCATTGTGCAAATAAACCTAAAGCTAAATAACGTGCTTAAACATTTATAGGACTCAAATGAAATAAAACTAAGATAAGGGCCTAAGGGTAATTTACCCTTTATTAACTGGAGCTGACGGATGGCCGCCACGTGGCGATCGGACGGTCAGGAAAGGGGGCGGCTCTCAACGCTGCTGCTCTGGTCGATCCAACGGTCCAGGCCAGGACACGTGTGGATCTAACGGCCTGGATCTGTCTCCTCGGATCTGACGTCCACGCGCGCTCCAGAGATGGACGGTGCTGATCAAGACTGGAGCGAGGAGAGCAATCCAACAGCTCTCGAGGGTGCTGGATGAACGGATGGCCGGCGGACTTCGCCGGCCTCGTGACGGCGCCTCCGGCCTCCTCTGCTGCGCCTGAAGATCGGAGAAGCTCCGGCGTGAAGATGCGCAGCTGCTGTGGGTCTCCGATGCCCCAGCCGAGCTCGGATGAGCTCCGACGAGGGTGGCGGAGCTGAAGCTCCTGGGCTAGATGTCGAGAGGCCTCAGATGGCCTCTGCTGGTCCTGCAAAACAGCTCAGAAACTTCGCGGGTCGAGGGCAAAGTGCCTCGACCCGGTTAGGCGGCGTGAAGGTGAAGGGTGCGTCGGTGTGGGCGAACCCCGGTGATGCGACGGCGAAGGGGTTCGAACCCCAGCTCCTGTGCGAGCTGGGTTGAACGGAGGGGCGGAGAAGGTGCGTGGAAGGAAGGCGGAGGTGATGGTGGATTCCGATGGTCGAACGGGAAGGCGAGGCGGTCGGAATCGGTGAAAATCGAGGGCGGCGCGATTTGGGGCTAATCGGAAATTAGACTAAATGGAGGAGCTACGGGACTACCTAGGTGGATGAATAGACTGGGCTGGAGCTGGGGAAGCTCCCGGTCGTAGCCTCGAGGGACGTCTGGGCCCGAGGCTCGGAGCTCGCACCACTGGCGGAGCTACGGCGTAGCTACTCGCCGGATCAGAGGTCCGACCACTCTCTCCTCTCTACGACACGGCCAACCTGGAGCTGTCACCTCGGGGGTGGCTGTGGAGGTCACGGGACGAAGGAATGGGGAGCCAAAGATGACCATTGAAAGCGGCGGAGCTCGACGTATATATGGGTGCAGATCCGACTAGGGCTGGTCGGGTAGGGCAATGGAAGGCGCGGATCTCGAGGCAAGGGCTCCGGCGAGGGTGACGGATATGTCGTGCATGGATCTGACCCGGGGTTTAGGTGAGACTCAATCAGGTTTAGGTGCTAGAAATTAGGGAAATCGGGTCGGGCGCCCAAACCCGCGAGAAGTGGTCCTGGAGGGGGGGGGGGTAGTTGACCGGGCGGTCAACAATCCCAGGACCAGTAGGAAGCGGCCACATGGCTGGATTTTGAAAGTAAAAATAAGGGTAGCAAATGGCCGATTAAGTGAAAACTTAAAACATGAAATATTTTTATTTTATTTTTTTCTATTTTTTGGTGATTTTTAATTAATTTTTGGAAATAAAAATAAGGTATTTACAGTATATAGCTATACATAGGTATATATACAATATGTATTTTTTAAATTTTTTTGATTTTTAATTTGTTATTTTTGAGCACTTTTATTCCCATTTTATATTTTATGTATTTATATCATAAAATGAGGAATAAAAGGGTGTTTTTATTTTATTTTTATTATTTATATACATAGGTAAAATAAATAGATATGTACATCTATATACATAGTATATGTACAATGTATTTTTGTATTTTTGATTTTTCTATTTTTATTTTGTTTTGATTTTATTTTATTTATTTACAATATATAGTATAGAGTATTTACAAAAAGTTTGGAAAATGACTTTATTTATTTACAAGGTTAAATAAATATAGGAACATGGTTTATGTACATGATGAAAAGGTATTTTTGATCTTTTTGCTTTTTAACTTTTTATTTTGTTTTTATCTTTTATAAATATATACAAGTATTTACAAGCATATTTTTGGTTGAGGAAAATATAGTTTTATTTATTTACACAAATATTTACACATGAGCCCCTATCTCCCTCTACTTTGGCTTTTATGCGGTCAGGCCCATGCTGAGCCCTCCCTTGGGTTAGGTTGCTCAATATTTATTCTAAATATTTCCCTCTTTTTCTTTAATCTTTATTCTTTTATTTTTTTGCACAAAAACATGCTAATTATAAGTTTTTACACAATGCATGCTTTTGGTAATTATTTATATTTACATATATCTACATGCATTTGCAAAGGTTTTTGTAGTTAAAATATAAGAATAAAGAGCGATGAATGGGTATTCATCACCCCCCTATACTTAACTTTGCTAGTCCCTTAGCAAACACTTATTTGAAAAAGAAGTGAAAAAGAAAGAAAGAAAAAGAAAAAGAGGGGAATGTACATGGATCAAGGTTGAATTATTAAACTTGCCTTCATTAAATTGGGATATGGAGCTCGATCAGATCTTTGGATTATTAATGTGTCAGAACCTTATTTAGACTTAGGCTTGAAACTCAATAGTCTCTAAGTTCCACCAATCTATGAGCAAGACTCCTCAATAAACCAGATCAGAACAAGTCTACATACACAAACTCTAATGACCATGAATCTTTCCATGCAGTGTAAGTGATAGGTGGCTCCCCACCTCAGAAGTAACAAAGAAACAACCTCCCTCAACCTGGTAACTCTAATGCCTCGGTCTAGCAACTCTTTCCTCGAGAAGCGGGGTATTCCCTTCTAAGTTCAAGTGCAACCGGCTCAAGAAGAGGGGGGAGAAGTATAGACTTTTGGAAGCTTAGCCAGTGTAGCTAAGTCTCCCGCTGCAAGCTTCATGAGATGTAACATGGATTCCATAAGCTTTGCTTTATTTGACTATATACACTCCGGTGGGGTTATTAAATTTTCAATCCGACCCACCACTTTTTTGGAGTTCTTTTTGCATTTTGCATTTTTTTTCAAGGACTTCTATACAACATATCTACATGGTGCAGCATATTTACAAGAAATTTTCCTCTTGAGCCAGTAGACTATCCCTCTTTTGAAGCTTTATTGCAACCCACAGCTTCTGTCTTTAGCCTTCATCACCACTAGACCAAGTTGAGACACACTTCCTTCACTAGAAGAAGAAGAGAAGTTCCGCCTAGAAGTACTACCCTCATATGCTACCCCAAGTCAAAGGAAACTGCCTCCTGACCACCTCATCCGTGGAGAGCCATGTGTAAAGTGCTGGTGCAAGTCAAGCCATTGTCTCTAAGAGTCCTGCGTGTGTTGTTAAGTGCTCTACTTAGGCTCATCAAGATGACATATGCTCATAGCCTAGTGGACTCAAAGAATTAAGTCCTTATGGACATGAAAAGCCTTAACCCTAAGTCCTATAAGGTTCCTCTTAAAGTTAGGTGGATTAAGATCTTATTCAAGCTCCATTTCTCAATTTAATTCCAGGCTTAGTTTAAATGTCAACTCTCATCCAGAAAAACTATATACATATGTACACAAGATGCTTATTTTCACAAATTTTTACAGTCGTGCAAAATTTTTGAAAAAATGTTTTGAAATCATGGAGGAATGATGCGTGAAGTGCAAGTTTTGCAAAAAGATATTTACACACATTTACACAAGATTTTTGCAATCTTTTGATTTTCAAAACATTTTGGAAAAATTTTGTACTATATACATAATTTTGATACAAAAATATTTACACAAGCTTTACACCAAAGATTTTTGAAATCAGTTTTACAAAAATACTTTGTACACTAGCTATGTATGTGCATGATAAAAGAAGTTTATGTATATGAAAATTTTTAATTTTTGTGATTTTTAGCCATTTTATTTATTAACACACTCACACAAAGTATGAGTTATGGCTAAAGTGTATATGAAATATATACACACCCCCCCTATACTTAGCTCGAACGATGTCCTCAGAGTGATCAAGAGCGATGAAGAAGACATAACTCATGCTTAGTAAAAGGGAAGTGAAAAGGAATGGCTAAGTACAGGAATGAATAAATGAATAGAATGAGAGGGACTCGGTGGTTTCCCCCTATACTTAGGATTAACTAATCCTAAGTATAGCAAGCTGTATATGAAGGGAAATCCGAGTGAAGAAGATACAGAGTCTGCCCCCCCTATACTTAGGGTAAAATATTTCTAAGTATAGGCAGCAAAACAGGAGCAGAACGAATGAAAAGAATACTCGCAGGTCCTACATCCCCCCTATACTTAGGGTAAAGTACACTCTAAGTATAGCATAATCATAAGATGAGAAAAGGGATGTGGGACTAAGGAATAAAATGATATGGACAACTGGATCTATACAGGCGGAGGAACAGTGAAAATCAGGCGTGAGATGCAAAAGATGTGAGTCAAGAGACCACATCTCACGCAAAATGAATAGGGGCAACAATAACGTCCCGCGGCTCATGATCTAAAAATGGCTTGAGCCGCTGGCCGTTCACTCGAAAGGTACTCTCAGAAGACAACTCGGATATATCAATGCTACCATTGTCGTGTACCTTTCTGACCAAGTAGGGTCCCTTCCATTTACTCTGCAGCTTCCCTGGAAACAAACAAAGCCTCGCATCAAACAACCATACTTTCTGTCCAATCTCAAAATGCTTGTGGCTGATATGAGAATCATGCCACTCCTTCACTTTTTCCTTATAATGTAGGCTGCTTGAGAAAGCTGCATCTCTAAGCTCCTCCAGGGCAGCTAACTCTGCCCTCCTCTGGTCTCCCATACCATCTGGATCCATCAAAATATCTGTGACTGCCCAAAGTGACTTGTGCCTCAGCTCAACAGGTAAATGGCATGGCTTGCCATATACGAGGCGAAAGGGAGATGTGCCCAATGGAGTCTTGAAAGACGTCCTATATGCCCACAAGACCGAGTCCAAAAGCTGTGACCAATCCTTTCGGTCAGGGCGGACGACTTTCTGCAGAATAATCTTGACCTCCCTATTCGACGCCTCAGCTAGACCATTCGTCTGTGGATGGTAAGGTGTGGCAACACGATGGTCTATACTGAACTCGCTAGCAAGGGCCTTCACCTGGTCGTTGATGAAATGAGACCCCCCATCAGAAATCAGAACTCGTGGAACCCCGAACCGCGTGATGATATGCTTCCTCAAAAATCTGCAAACTGTCCTCGCATCAGCGGCTCGGGCGGGGATAGCCTCAACCCAACGACTCACATAATCAACAGCCAACAGAATGTACTCAAATCCCTGACTCTTAGGGAATGGACCCATGAAATCGATGCCCCATGCGTCAAAAACCTCACAGAAGTGAATGGGCTGCATCGGCATCATATCACGCTGTCCACAAGTGCCCATCCTTTGACAGTCAGTACACCTCTTCACGAACTCATCAGAGTCCTTGAAGAGGGTAGGCCACCACAAGCCGGATTGGAGCACTTTCTGTGCCGTTCTCCTCCCAGAATGATGTCCTCCTGCCTCAAGCTTGTGGCAGTAAGTGAGGATGCTATGGTGTTCCTCCTGAGGAATACACCGACGCCAGACGCTATCCCCTCCTTCGTGGTAAAGGATGGGATCCTCCCAGTGGTAGGACTTGGCCCTCGCAAGGAAGGTCTCAAGCCTCTGCCTGGGCCAATCCTGTGGGACTTTCCCAGCAACGAGAAAGTTCACAATATCGGCATACCACGGGAGTGAGGCGATAGCAAGGATCACCTCATCTGGGAAGGTATCTCGAATAGGATCAATCTGCTCAGACTCCTCAGGCTGCTCTAAACGGGAGAGGTGATCCGCCACCACATTCTTGACTCCAGGCTTATCCTTGATCTCAATGTCGAACTCCTGGAGTAGAAGGATCCATCTAGTCAGTCTGGCCTTGGCATCCTTCTTTGCCATGAGGTACCTGATGGCGGTGTGATCTGTAAACAAAGTCACTCTAGATCCAATGATATACGATCTGAACTTATCCAGGGCAAACACTACGGCTAGCATCTCCTTCTCTGTGACCGTGTAATTCCGCTGGGCGGAATCCAATGTGCGGCTAGCGTAGTGTATAGCAAACGGAACTCCATCCCTCCTCTGTCCCAGCACTGCCCCTACGGCAAAATTGGAGGCGTCCGTCATGATCTCGAATGGGAGAGACCAATCAGGCGGCTGGAGAATAGGAGCCTCAATAACACACTGCTGGAGAGTCGCAAAGGACGAGAGACACTTGTCATCGACAAGGAACTCGGTGTCTTTCGTCAAGAGGTCAGTCAACGGTCGGGCAATCTTGCTGAAATCCTGAATAAACCTCCTATAAAATCCAACGTGCCCCAGTAATGACCGTAGCTGCCTCAAATTGGACGGTGGTGTGAGTTTCCTAATGACATCAACCTTGGCCGGATCAACCTCCATGCCCCTGTTGGAGATGATGTGGCCAAGCACCGTCCCTTGAGTCACCATGAAGTGACTCTTCTCTCAAGATAGAACCAAATGATACTCAATACATCGCTGGAGTACTCGGTCTAGGCAGTCAAGACAGGAGTCGAATCCGTCGCCGTAGACCGAGAAATCGTCCATGAAGACCTCCAAACACTCTCCTACCATGTCCGAAAAGATTGACAACATGCACCTCTGAAAAGTCGCAGGGGCGTTGCATAGCCCAAATGGCATGCGTCGAAAAGCATATGTGCCGAAGGGACAGGTAAAGGTGGTCTTCTCCTAATCCTCAGGAGCGATGGCCACTTGGTTGTAGCCCGAGTACCCATCCAGGAAGCAATAATGGCTCTTCCCTGCCAGTCTCTCAATGATCGGGTCAATAAAAGGCAGGGAAAATGGTCCTTCTTGGTGGCCTGGTTGAGTCTCCTGTAGTCAACACAGACCCTCCAAGAGGTGGGTACTCGTGTAGCAATATCCTCTCCCGACTCACTGATCACAGTCGTGCTGCCCGTCTTCTTGGGCACCACATGCAAGGGGCTG
The DNA here is from genome assembly GCA_037367405.1 of Ottelia alismoides. Lineage (NCBI taxonomy): Eukaryota > Viridiplantae > Streptophyta > Magnoliopsida > Alismatales > Hydrocharitaceae > Ottelia > Ottelia alismoides. Next base: position 28,017 of record JAZKJV010007468.1, on the reverse strand, counting down.
ACCCACTTGGAGTCGGAAATGGGATAAATAAAATCTGCACTCCACCATTTCGATATTTCCTTCATCACAACCTCTCTCAGGTTGGGGTTTAGTCGCCGCTGGAACTCACGCGACGGCTTCGCCCCCTCCTCGAGATAGATATGGTGGGAGCACACTGCTGGACTAATCCCATGGAGATCTGCTACGCTCCATCCGATCGCCTTGCGGTTCTTTTCAAGAACCCCCATCAAACGGGATTCTTGCTCTCCAGTCAACTCGGCGGAGATGATGACTGGGTACATCTCTGGATTGCCCGCAAGGAATCGATACTTCAGCGAAGTAGGGAGCGGCTTCAACTCTGGAATGCTGGGTGCTGGCAAATCTGGCTGCGGAAGAAAATGAGTGAAAGCTGCTAGGTCTGCCAAATCTGCCTGGGAAAGTGAAAGCGTACTCTCGCAAACTGGATCGGGAGAAGGCTGCTCAACTGCACTGTCTTTGCTCGGCTCTGCATCTGCCTCCTCCTCATCTATAGGCTCAGGTGGACTCAGGTCTGGCATCTGATCATAGCAATCGGCCCAATCAGACTCTGAATCCGAGGGATCTGTATCAATCGTGGTGGCATCAGTACCACCGGAAAACAAGGTGGCCTCAGCACCACCATCACTAAACATCGTGTCGCGATCAAGGACCGGCTCTGCTGCCTCTATGGTATCCTGAACCAGGGCTGTGCTCTCCAGACGCTCCTCTGCTGTCATCTCGGCATCAGCTGTATCTGAATATGAGAGGATGGTCTGTGCTGCAGGATCTGCCCAAGCTGCCTCATCATCTGTGATCACAAAATCACAGTCCTGGTGGATGTCTGGCTCTGTGTCTGTACTCGCATCTGAGCGGGCTCTCTCTCTAGCTCTGTAGTCCTCGACCGTCTCTATTTGTATACTTTCACCCTCGACGCGAAAGTACACCTTACCGCTATCATGATCAGTCACCGCCTTGGCTGTGGCCAAAAACGGACGACCAAGGATGATGGGGGTATCGGCCACTGACTCAGGGATCTCCATGTCCAACACTACGAAGTCCACGGGGAATTTCAGGCCCTGAATCGTGACGATAACATCTCGTAATAACCCCTTCGGCCTCTTGACAGATCGATCAGCGAACTGAAGGACTGTCCTGCTCTGTCGAAGAGTGCCCAACTCGAAGCGGTCGAGAAGGGCTGCCGGAAGAAGGTTAATCGACGATCCACTATCTAGAAGAGTACGATCGAACCTCTGCTCACTGATCTGGCATCTGACATACGGGGCCCCTGAATCTGGCCTCTTGGTTGGCAGGCGGTTCTGGATCGCAAAACACGTGGCTTTGGTCAGCACGTGAATCTTTGAAGTGTGGTTCCTCCTCCTCCTCCTGACTGTAGTCATGTCTTTCAAAGAACGCTGGAGAAGGGGGATGTGCTGCAAAGCCTCCTGGAGGGTCAGCTGGATGTGGAATCGATCGATCATGCTCTGGCTGAACTCCTCAAGCTCTCTCTTTTTCGGATTTTCTTTTTTCTTCCCCTTCCCCATCTGAAGGGCTCTAGGGAAGGGGATCACAGGGTCCTTCTCAGATGAAGGACTAGGAAAAGGCCTAGACGGTTCGATGACCGGATCCACACATACATCATGCACCACAGTGGGACCAGAAGAAACTAAACCTTTTCCTTTATTCAACCCAAAGTTCTGAGATACATCAAGGCGAGGAAAGACAACATCTCTCTCAATACAAACACTGGTGGCCTCAGTACCACCATGGGCTGGCTCTGCTGCTGCTGCTGGTCGACGTCTCGCGGCATCAGTACCGCGGGCTGGCTCGGGTCTACTGGTGGCGTCAGTACCACCTCCTCGAACTGGTGAAGCGGCGGCCTCAGTACCGCCGGTGGAATCAACATCCTTGGTGGCATCCGTGCCACCATCATCATCTGGAGCGGCCTCAGTACCGCTCTCCTCCTCCTCATGTGGCGCCTCTGATGTATCCTCGTGGTGAAGCTCAGATGAGGCGCCGCCGCCTGCTGGGGTCCTACCGCTCCTAAGTGTGACAAAATCAGCATCAAATAGATCCGAAGATGTATCAACAAATGGATCACTAGGAGTGGCAGACTCAGTGTGTACTACCTGCTCAGATTTCCTCTTGAGGTTATTCAGGTTCGGCTCAATCTGGGCTGGAATGGCGGCCTTCCCTCTCACCAAGTCCCGCATCTCCTGGCGGAACTCGTCCATCTCCCGTCTGAATGTGGCCTGCTGGTCCGTGAGGAGGCGGGCGATGTCATCCAAAGCGGGGCTCTCGTGGGAGCCCGACGGGTAGCCTCTCTGGTGCTGAGGCTGCTGGAGCTGCTGCTGATGGTGAGAGGGGTATGCGGAAGGGTGCTGCTGCTGAACTGGGTGAGCCTGCTGCTCACGTCTCCACGACTGTCCCTGTTGCTGATAGGGACGCGGACTGAAGGATGATGGCTGGTGCTGCTGGTATGCTGGGGGCTGCTGCTGCGACTGCTGGTGATCTCTCTGCTGGGAGTACTGCCCTCCCTGACCTGACGGCTGCTGCTGGGGCTGGGCACCACCATTCCCCCACCTGAATCCGGGATGGTCTCGTCGGATCCCAGGCTGGGGGCGGTCATACCAAATCCCGTTGACATCCATCAACGGCTCTGCATCGAAAGAGGCTGGCGGCAGTACTGCCAGAGGCTGATTCGGCTGGTAGACCACCATCTGCATGTCTGGAGATGGTGGGGACTGGTAGGTAGGCTGCGGCTGCTGGTACGGCTCTGCCTGTACAAGGTGAACCTGTCTAGGCTGCTGTGAGGAGCTGGAGCACTGGGACGAGCTGCTGCTGCCGCCGGTATCGCCTCGCGACAGAAGACGGGGCTGTGAAGCCGTCTGTGCCTCCTGGAGACACATGAGCTGGGTCTTCATGTCGCTCAGAACCTGTGCCATCTGTTCCATCTGAGTGATGCTCTGGCACTGCTTCTTCTCAATCAGCTCCATGCGGTCCAACTTCTCGCTGATAATGCCCATGTCCGCAGCTGATGACTCTGCCTGTGCTGCTGCGACTGCGGACGAACTGGATGGACCTGCATCTACCCGTGCTATCCGCTGGTACTTGATGAACCTCAGTTTCATCATCTTTATTTCCTATAATTAACCCCCTTGCTTAAAAGTTTGTCAATAAATCCCTGTTAATGTCATATAATTAACAGAGTCCTAAATAAATTAAAAACCACAAAAAAATGGCAAAACAAAAATCAGTGGTATTTTTAGACTCAAAAATACCCTCAAAAATATTTCGTGCCCTTGTTTGATCTCTTTTCAAGTTTTTGTCAACATGAAACTTGTAGATCTCGTCAAGATCTACAACTTTCATGTTTTGAGTTTTTTTCAAATTCGATCAAATAAGCCCTCAAAAACTAAAAATACTATCTGAATAACCTGATTGGGCCACGTGGCCCATTCTGGAAGCACCACGTGGCCCGCCCTCCTTGTTCTAGCCGCTCGCATCCTCAGCCGTTGGATCCTCCTCTGATCCAACGGCTCAGTCATCTCCACTCCCGCTCTCCCCTCAACCATTCGATCAGATCCTCACCTAATCCGCACCGCATTTTTCGCGCCTCACGCAGAGCACGCCATGTGTCACCTTTTTAGCCATTCGATCGCGCACATGAGGTCTTGATCTCCACCGTCTACAATCGTTTAAATCTTACCCTTCAGATCAAGCCTTAGACTTCATCACGACCGTCCGCCAACGCTTACTCCGCAGCGCGACACGTGGCCGAATCGTGGGCCTCCGATCACGCCGCTTTAGATTTGATCTTATCCGCTCGTTCGCGCCCAAAGATCCGCCGTTGGATCCCCAGATCCAACGGTTGATCTCCGTCGTCTACCTCCGGAGCCCTCTCTCTCTCCCATGATCTGACTTGCGCACCACTCTCCCCTCTTCTTTTTCCCTCGCCATTCCAGTGACCACCTCCTCTCGCCAACCGCTCCAAGGTCTTCTCCACTCACCCATGAACCTCGCCAGCGACTAAGTAACCCACTAACCCCTCTCATTCGCTCCATGCACGCCCTCCAAACCCACGTCCTACACCACCTGCATCGCCGGCTTCTCCTTTAAATACACCGCCCCCCACTTCGATTCAGGCGTCCATCTTTACGCGGGGAGCAGCCCAGCCCTCCTCCGCCTCCCTGTGACAGGGGGAGGCGGTAGGATTGAGCGAAGACGACTGTCTCCCCCGGTGAGACCCGCCGCCGTCATCGGCGTCGTCGCGGCGCAACCGCGTCCGCTCGAGCTGCTCCGAGTCGCTGCCGGAGTTCAGCGAAGACCCGGGGACCCTCTGGAACCCCCAGCCCAAGCTCCGCTCCACCTCCGATCAGGTAAGTTCTCTTTCTTCTTCTTCTGTATTTTTCGTTAATTTCCATTACTTTTCTAGCCCGCTTTACTCGTCCTCTCACTCCATTAATCACATCCCAAACTCCACCACACAACCCCCTTCCTCGCGCTCATCTCCGACGTCCTCCTTCTCTTTCCTCCATATCTCTCCACAACCGACCCATCTCCTCCACCCTCACGGCGGAGGAGCCCCGAGCTCCTCCACATTCTTCGCCTCGACGAGCTCCCATTTCCATACACGCACGCACGTATTCTCTTCTGCTTCGGCTATTCGTCCTAACACTGCAGGTCCTCAAATTCGCACTGGTCGGAGCTTCGCCGGACATATCTTCGTCACCACCGTCCTTGACATCAGCGACTCGAAGACCCTCTCCAGAGCTTCCATAGTCTCGCCCGAGCTCCGAGCTTCGTCGACCGACCTTCAGAAGCCTCGGGCGAGCACCACTGGAGCCAGGACAGAGCGGCGGAGGAGGAAGGCCTTCGCCGGAGACCAGAACACGCCGCCAGCTGAAGCCCGAGGACGAAGTACAGTGACCGTTGGATGGCCCAACCCCAGTGACCATCCAACGGCTGTGATGAAGCCACATCGACGTATTCCAGATGCCGTTGGATGCGCCTGATCCAACGGCCACTATGCGGCCACGTCATCGACTCCTTCAGCTGTTGGATCTGATCGATCCAATGGACAGCGATGCAGACACGTGGCATCACCAGAGCACGCCCGAGCCTCCGTCTCCGAACCTACAGGCTTGGCTACACCGTGCCACGCCCGAACCTATTGCCGAACCTGCAGCAGCCCGAGCCTGATATACGAGCCAAGCCGAAGCATCTCCGAGCCTCTGCCAAGCCTTCCTCTGAACCTGGATGGCACGTGCCTGGCACGTGCGCGTATGGGTAAATTGCAGAGCAGCCCACGAACTTCTTCAAATTTGCAAATAGGTCCCCGCGCATATGGAATATTTACAGGGAAGGTCTCACGCCTTATTTTTATTGCATTTCAGTCCTTCCCAGGGACCTTTTTGTAGTTATCTTTTCATGTTTTATTTTAGTTATGCCCTTGCTTTCTTTGTTGAATAACTTGAGCTACACAGCTCCAATCGAGTTGATTTCAGTTTCGTTTTGAAGCTCTTCTCGTCCTCTTTATTATGGCATGCTTAAATTTTAAATTAGATACTATGAACCGTGACGTTTATCATGCCCACTTGCTTCATAGTTGTAGAGGCTTCTTAATGTTAACTCAGCTTAACTCGTAATTTTTTTATGGCTCAAGTGACTTTAATTTTTGGGGCATATCATTCGCTTTGCATGATCATTCACTTGCATTATAAAAAAATTGATAAAAAAGATGCATGTTTATTTTAATTGCATTGTCTTTACATGTTTTGACCTATATACTTTTAACTCAACACTTGATTAAATAGACTCAAATCTGACTAATACGAGAGAGGCTCGTGTCCCTGAGTTCGACCTTGGTTTCTTGCCAAGTAAAAATAAATCAACGATCACCTGGTTTTCGATTCATGGCATATCTTTAAACGAGGTGATCTCTTTGACGACCCGAATCGGCCCGACTACGATGATGATTTCCATGTGCTAAAAACACTCTTTTAAAGGGCCGATTTTGCGGCACGTCAAATGGCGCCGTTGCCGGGGACACGGCTCATTTCTTTTATTTTTTTGGATTTTTGTGTGTTTAATTTAGTGTTTCTTTTTATAGGTCAATTAACCACATATTTTGCATATAAAATTTTCTTTCTTATTTGAGATCTATCGATTGTTTCTGTGGCAGGGCCCTTGATGGATCAAGGAGGCGAGGAGCAAGACGTTCCCCGCTGCGAGGAGCCGCAGGAGCATGCTTGGAGCAAAGGAGGAAGAAAAGAAAAAAAAATGTTTGTCGCATTTTTTGTTGCATTTTATTTTTAATAAACTCGTCTTTTACAGCGGTCTTCGATCGAAGACTCGCAATTGTAATCGAACGAATGTGGTTGTGTGGGGATCGTCCCCCACTTGAGTGTCGACCTAGGACTAGGCACGCGGCCCTCCGAGCTCAATTTTCATATTTTCTTGTGCTTGATCGTAGGTAGGACACACTTTAAATATAGCCGCACCTTAATCATGCATCAATTAGCTAAATGGTGGAGATCAATCACCGCTAATAGATGCATGATTAGGTGCGGCTTTTTCGACTTGCATACATGTTGGATTTGAGTTTTCAAAACGGCCCCAGTTTTTTCGCGGCTTTTATCGTCAAATCACTGCATGATTTATCGCTTAGCCTAGATCGCGGTTTCTTCGAATACATGTTTTTCTCGGCTTTCATTTCCTAGCTTGATCACCTAGGATTAATGGAAAATGGAATGAACGGTAGACGATGATTTCTTGATTTTGTGCTAACCTTAATTCAGTGATAACTCAAAATAAAATTGGGACTGTTAATTGCAAGTCAACCATAAATGGAGTAAAATTCGGTTTTGGGAGAGCAACACCCTCAGTTACGCGTTGGTTTTTATTTCACATTTTTTACCGCGTAATTTTTTAAAGTTTTATCACCAATAAAACCGACAAGATAATCAACCAACCTTGGTTGGTTTCATATGTGAGTTGGTGAAACTAAGGGTTTGCTTGCTTGATTGAGCCATATTTGTTGCGACACACAACCCCAAAACCGTAGCTCACTTCCATTCACTCCAAGATTCAATACCGCTCACTTGTAAATCCATCCCTCTTCTTCGTTCACCTTGGGTCTCTTCCAACATCAATCCTCATCTTTATACTTAGGCTAATCTCAGCCTAAGTATAGGGGGGACCCAAGTCCCTGTGATTTCTCTACTCATCTTTTCTTGCCTTTATACTTAGGTTATTTCTAACCTAAGTATAGGGGGGAGTCCTCTTATCTCCCGTATATTCTTCTATTTTTTTGGACCTATGGACTCGTAACATCTAGTGCTATGAGGACATAGCAAAGTTTAAGGATAGGGGGGTATACCGTACATCAAGTTACTTACTTTAGCTAAAATCTGAAAATTCTGAAAAATTAAAAACTTTTTGGCTAAGGTAAAATTCGTTGGACTAAGAGAACTCAAAAGATTTCACGGCTTTTCTAACTGTGTTACACTATTTTGATAAAAATATTTTTGAAAATGATTTGAAAAAAATGAGTTTTTCTTGTTTTTGAAAAAAATCTTTTTGAAAAATGTTTTGAAAATTCTTTATTCGTGTGACATGGTTTTGAAAATCTTTTATCAAGGAAAGTTGAGTCTAACCTATGTTTTGACTTTAAAAACTAAAATCCATAAAAATTGCAAAATTTGAAAAAAAAATGTGTCTTTGAATGAAGAAGTTGGATTAGTCCTCTACTTACACTTTTCACCCAGGATCTGATTTGGTCAAGGAGACTTAGCTTTTTGAGGTCTTTGAGATTTGCGGTTAACCAGCCTTAGCCATCAGGGTCTTAGACTTAATCATCCACATTTCCCTAGGTCTCTAGATTTGCATGCTATATTCCATTCTTAGTCTCAGACAAAGAGAATATGATCAGCACATCACATGCACGACTGCGGTTTTGATTGAGATGAGTTGATTTTTCACCTAAGAGATTGGGATGAGGAAGTCGAATTTGGATTTGATCTAATGATGCTCGAGGATGGGATAAAATCTTTGGAGGCTTCAGGAAACCTGAGTGTCAGCAATATTAGCCAGTATGAGAACTCGATTCTTATACTAATCTCTTGACATTGACCTAAGTGCCTGGGTGTGATATAAATAAAAAAATTGTTGATCAGTGTGCGCCAACTCTTGGTAAAAGCAGTGGAGCTAGCCAAAAATTATACAAGTCAATAAAATTTCAAAGAAAAGCTCTCATTCCACAAAGTCAAATATCAAAGAGCTTCCACCAAAGGCGAGCGCTCCCAAACTTTTAAGTGGTCCACTTGGACCACCGCTATTAGGACCAGGAGTCGGGCTTGCACCAAAAAAGGGCTCTGCATCGTAAATGCTACAAGTCTGGGTGTAGAAGGTATAATAGATACTCAAAAAAGACACACCCCGGTGTACTCCCAGGAAAACAAGTGCAGACGGCTCCAACTTCTCTTGACGGACGCACTGATCAACACCAAAAAAATGTGTTGCGTAAAAGGCACTAGAGAGAATCCTTGTTCCAATGAGAGGGAGAGAAGAATTGAACAATCCCATGCCCTCCATTTTCTGGCCTGCCATCCACATTTTCTAAGTCTGACAACTAAAGAGACGGTGGACTGATTGCAAGATTTGATTTATTCCCTAGTGCTGAGGATTGGGTCCTTAGGAGATTTTCTCGAACCAAGATTTTGGGTGAAGACTTGACTCTACTCTCAGAATTGCAGTCAACACTAAACTCATATCCTTTAGTTTATATGTACATCAGAGAGAGTCTAGAGAAGTAGAGGAATTGGAAGCCTCTTGATTAAGGCTGGGTTGAACTCTAAAATCTTGGATCTCCGAAGCCGAGTCGACTTGATCAGATTGGATCCTGTATTCATATGCACAAGGGGGTTAATCCAACTTAGTCATTCTTTTTGATGCTCGAGGACGAGCATAGTTTAAGTATAGGGGGGTGATGAACCTCAGTTTCATCATCTTTATTTCCTATAATTAACCCCCTTGCTTAAAAGTTTGTCAATAAATCCCTGTTAATGTCATATAATTAACAGAGTCCTAAATAAATTAAAAACCACAAAAAATGGCAAAACAAAAATCAGTGGTATTTTTAGACTCAAAAATACCCTCAAAAATATTTCGGGCCCTTGTTTGATCTCTTTTCAAGTTTTTGTCAACATGAAACTTGTAGATCTCGTCAAGATCTACAACTTTCATGTTTTGAGTTTTTTTCAAATTCGATCAAATAAGCCCTCAAAAACTAAAAATACTATCTGAATAACCTGATTGGGCCACGTGGCCCATTCTGGAAGCACCACGTGGCCCGCCCTCCTTGTTCTAGCCGCTCGCATCCTCAGCCGTTGGATCCTCCTCTGATCCAACGGCTCAGTCATCTCCACTCCCGCTCTCCCCTCAACCATTCGATCAGATCCTCACCTAATCCGCACCGCATTTTTCGCGCCTCACGCAGAGCACGCCACGTGTCGCCTTTTTAGCCATTCGATCGCGCACATGAGGTCTTGATCTCCACCGTCTACAATCGTTTAAATCTTACCCTTCAGATCAAGCCTTAGACTTCATCACGACCGTCCGCCAACGCTTACTCCGCAGCGCGATACGTGGCCGAATCGTGGGCCTCCGATCACGCCGCTTTAGATTTGATCTTATCCGCTCGTTCGCGCCCAAAGATCCGCCGTTGGATCCCCAGATCCAACGGTTGATCTCCGTCGTCTACCTCCGGAGCCCTCTCTCTCTCCCACGATCTGACTTGCGCACCACTCTCCCCTCTTCTTTTTCCCCCGCCATTCCAGTGACCACCTCCTCTCGCCAACCGCTCCAAGGTCTTCTCCACTCACCCATGAACCTCGCCAGTGACTAAGTAACCCACTAACCCCTCTCATTCGCTCCATGCACGCCCTCCAAACCCACGTCCTACACCACCTGCACCGCCGGCTTCTCCTTTAAATACACCGCCCCCCACTTCGATTCAGGCGTCCATCTTTACGCGGGGAGCAGCCCAGCCCTCCTCCGCCTCCCTGTGACAGGGGGAGGCGGTAGGATTGAGCGAAGACGACTGTCTCTCCCGGTGAGACCTGCCGCCGTCATCGGCGTCGTCGCGGCGCAACCGCGTCCGCTCGAGCTGCTCCGAGTCGCTGCCGGAGTTCAGCGAAGACCCGGGGACCCTCTGGAACCCCCAGCCCAAGCTCCGCTCCGCCTCCGATCAGGTAAGTTCTCTTTCTTCTTCTTCTGTATTTTTCGTTAATTTCCATTACTTTTCTAGCCCGCTTTACTCGTCCTCTCACTCCATTAATCACATCCCAAACTCCACCACACAACCCCCTTCCTCGCGCTCATCTCCGACGTCCTCCTTCTCTTTCCTCCATATCTCTCCACAACCGACCCATCTCCTCCGCCCTCACGGCGGAGGAGCCCCGAGCTCCTCCACATTCTTCGCCTCGATGAGCTCCCATTTCCATACACGCACGCACGTATTCTCTTCTGCTTCGGCTATTCGTCCTAACACTGCAGGTCCTCAAATTCGCACTGGTCGGAGCTTCGCCGGACATATCTTCGTCACCACCGTCCTTGACATCAGCGACTCGAAGACCCTCTCCAGAGCTTCCATAGTCTCGCCCGAGCTCCGAGCTTTGTCGACCGACCTTCAGAAGCCTCGGGCGAGCACCATTGGAGCCAGGACAGAGCGGCGGAGGAGGAAGGCCTTCGTCGGAGACCAGAACACGCCGCCAGCTGAAGCCCGAGGACGAAGTACAGTGACCGTTGGATGGCCCAACCCCAGTGACCATCCAACGGCTGTGATGAAGCCACATCGACGTATTCCAGATGCCGTTGGATGCGCCTGATCCAACGGCCACTATGCGGCCACATCATCGACTCCTTCAGCTGTTGGATCTGATCGATCCAATGGACAGCGATGCAGACACGTGGCATCACCAGAGCACGCCCGAGCCTCCGTCTCCAAACCTACAGGCTTGGCTACACCGTGCCACGCCCGAACCTATTGCCGAACCTGCAGCAGCCCGAGCCTGATATACGAGCCAAGCCGAAGCATCTCCGAGCCTCTGCCAAGCCTTCCTCTGAACCTGGATGGCACGTGCCTGGCACGTGCGCGTATGGGTAAATTGCAGAGCAGCCCACGAACTTCTTCAAATTTGGAAATAGGTCCCCGCGCATATGGAATATTTACAGGGAAGGTCTCACGCCTTATTTTTATTGCATTTCAGTCCTTCCCAGGGACCTTTTTGTAGTTATCTTTTCATGTTTTATTTTAGTTATGCCCTTGCTTTCTTTGTTGAATAACTTGAGCTACATAGCTCCAATCGAGTTGATTTCAGTTTCGTTCTGAAGCTCTTCTCGTCCTCTTTATTATGGCATGCTTAAATTTTAAATTAGATACTATGAACCGTGACGTTTATCATGCCCACTTGCTTCATAGTTGTAGAGGCTTCTTAATGTTAACTCAGCTTAACTCGTAATTTTTTTATGGCTCAAGTGACTTTAATTTTTGGGGCATATCATTCGCTTTGCATGATCATTCACTTGCATTATAAAAAAATTGATAAAAAAGATGCATGTTTATTTTAATTGCATTGTCTTTACATGTTTTGACCTATATACTTTTAACTCAACACTTGATTAAATAGACTCAAATCTGACTAATACGAGAGAGGCTCGTGTCCCTGAGTTCGACCTTGGTTTCTTGCCAAGGAAAAATAAATCAACGATCACCTGGTTTTCGATTCATGGCATATCTTTAAACGAGGTGATCTCTTTGACGACCTGAATCGGCCCGACTACGATGATGATTTCCATGTGCTAAAAACACTCTTTTAAAGGGCCGATTTTGCGGCACGTCAGTACTGCACGGGTCCTGGCTGCTGTGGCTGAGGTCTCTGAGTATACAACCTGGTCTGGGACATCACCATGTAGTTTTCGGCCATCTCCTCGTAGATGGCCCAGACCTGGTCGTGGTCCTTGGCAAAGTAGGACCCGCCGCAAGAAGCGTTCACCAGACCCTGAAACTCTGGCGTCAACCCGCTGAAAAAGCTCTGAACTAGGTTCGGCTTGGAGATGTCGTGGTGCGGGCATCTGTCTAGGAGCTCTCGAAACCTCTCCCATGCCTCGTGAAACTGCTCGTTGGGGAACATGGAGAAGTTGCTGATCAGGGCCCTCGCTGCATTCATCCGCCCGAGTGGATAGTACTTGTTCAAGTACTCGGTGCGGAGCTGCTCCCAGGTGTAGACAAACTTCCCTAGATGCTTCAGCCAGGTGGCTGCTCTATCTGCCAGTGAAAAAGGGAAGGCTATCATCCGAATCGTGTCCTGATCCACGTGGCGATCATGGACAGTGCTGCAGATCATCAGGAACTCCTGGAGGTGGAGGTGGGGCTCCTCAGTGGCAAGTCCGTGGAAACGGGGCAGCTACTGCAAGGTGTTCGGGGGAACTTGAAGTCCCTGATGATTACATTTTATATGGTTATAACATGCTCAAAATATGTGAAGATCAACCTTAGTGATTGATATTTTTAAACCAATTTCACATAAATGACATCGTATTAATTCCATGCGCACAAACAAAGAAAATCGTGTAAAGGATATGGTTAGTATAAATTGATATTTCTCGATGAAATATATCAAGACGAATTAATTCAAAATGATCTCTATTCTATAATCATCCATGATAATCACCAAAATATCTGCATCAACTAAAACATAGTAAAAAAAATCCATTGGAGTTACATGCAACCAAAGAACATCATATTGTTTCTCTTAAAACATTTGGGATAGAAATTGGGAAGGTAGTTTTTGCAAAATGACCAAGCAATTCCCCATGTGAGTTGAGCCCCACGTACTTCTCTTACCCATGTTCACACCTTCCCTATGCATCAATTAAATCCCATGCAAAAGACAAAAGCCACCATGCATATATTATTATCCATGCACGTGGGTGGCTCTTTCAAAAAGAGCAATAACTCCCATTGTTTGCAAGTGACGCCAAGGCCATCTATAAAAAGCCCCCTCTCTCCCAATCTCATTCATACGTACTCCCCTCATCTCACGCACTCTCTTTCACCCTATTCTCATTCTCATGCACGCACAGCCCCGATTGCCCATTCTTTATTCACGCATCCCCTCTCTTTTTCTCCATCTCTCTCTCTCGTTTTATTTGCAGGTACTGCTGGAGGAGTAGCCGACGGCCCTTCTCCTTCCCCAGCATCCTCCCGCGCCCCTGTGCGCCACTTCTGCACGCCCAGCAACTCCTCTTGCGCTCCTGTGCGCCACTGCGACCAACACAAACTTCCAGCAGCATCTCCAAGCACCGTGCCAGCCACACGCACGCCCAGCAACTCTCTCGCGTGTGCAGCTGTGCGCCGGCACGCCCAGCACTCTTCTCCTCTTGCATATACGCCGCTGTGCGCGGCTCCTCCTCCTCTAGCTCTCAAAGCCGCAGCCATTGTCCGGTGCATCCTCCTCTTACGTGCACAACTGCTGTGCACGACCTCATCTTCACCGGCACGCACCAACACACTCCGAACCCCCCGCGCTTCAGCCATACTCCAGCCGCAGCTGTGCGGCTTCGTCTCCAGCTGCCTTCGTGCGCGGCCGTCCCGTATGCCCGGCTCATCAACGCCCGCTGTGTTCCTCCCTTCTTTTCGAGATTTCCAAGACTCGTGCAAGAGAATAGGATAACGTTCTTTACTTTACTATTTTTGTTCTTGCATGTTGACCATTCTATTATTTGCAAAAGTTTTACTGCCTTTAGTGTAATTTTCCTCTTCTGAATTTGTTCATTGCAAAAATATCATTTACATCGTTACTACTCTGCAATTTTACTCCCACCAATTTAACAAGTGCTTAACTTTATTCAATTGCATTTCATCCCTTAGTTTATTTCAGTCTTAAAGTGCATCCTTGTACTCCTGCCTTTTTTTTAAAAAGAAAATATTATTGACTACAATGTGAATTTGACAAGTCCCAGTGGATTCGAACCTCTACTTGCCGCGTACATTTTTGTTGTACTTTGATCGCACTCGTAGTTGTATTTTATTTGTTTGATAATGGTTTATCGTCGGGAAAACAACGACTTGATAAAATTGACCTTTTTAAACCGCGAAAAACCTTGTCAACATTTTGGCGCCGTTGCCGGAGACTAGGCAACATTTGCGATTTTTTCTCTACTTTCTAACTTAATTTCAAATTTCTAATCCGTGCATTTTTTTGTTTTGCAGGTACTTAGTCTTGAAAAAGAAAAAAAATTTTTTACTTATCTCTTCATGCCATTTGTTTTAGCAAACTTGTAATCTGAAAAAAAAAATTTTCTCCCCCACCCCTTCTCGGAAAAGCTCGCCATCAACAGGACAAAATATTACGGATTTAGCGCCAGAAGTGCAGGCACTGTGAGTCCCTCTTTCTCTTAGGCATCTTAGGATTTTAAAATTTCCTGCATTTGTTTGCACTCCGAACATAAACCGAAAAAATTAAAAAACACTTCTTCTTTGCATCATCTCTGTGGTCTTCTCCCTCTGATAATCTAACTCAAAGACCACCAAATCGTGTACTGATCATTTAAAAAGATAAGCTTGAAAGGCCACCGCAGTGGCCCGAGCAGAAAGCGGGAAAATTGTGATTGCTTGATTTTATGCACGTGTATGACACAAAAAGCACGAGCACATAGAACCCTTGTATAGAGACAAAAATCCCTGGTGTTACGTGGGATTGCAGAGAGAAATCGTAACTCCTCGACGCGTTGGGCACAGGTTCTTGTGGGAAGATCAGATCTAACGATCTGAGTACCGCATCCTGGATCCCCCAGCCGGATTAGGACATCGATTTCTCACAATCTTCCACACCCACCTCATCCTTAAGGACTCTAATTTCTCTGAAAACTTTTGTTGAATCACTAAACTAAAATCGAAAAGATAACCGCTTCCGCGGCAATTTTTGTGTGAGTTGGTGAATCAACAAATTGTCTGGTGTATTGTGCTGTGTATGCTAGGTTGTAGGTTTCTGAAAAATCCATTGCAACAATCTTTATATTACGACCCTATCCGTCTCCTTCGACTGAGAAATCTGAAAATTCACCTAACCTAGGAGACATGGGAGCAGAGAAACCGAACACCATGGATCTCATCTTCCAACAGCTACAACTTTTGAGAGAAGAGAATGCGACAATCCGACATACCATAGCTCCTCTCATCCGACCATCACCAATCAGCACGCGTTATTTCTCTACTGCAGAGGACACAGTCCATTGGGTCCAAAATCACACTCAGCCCAAACAGCTGATTGAGCCCTTACTAACACAACCAACCTCAGCTGTGGATTTTGATGCTTTGACCCAAGCCATTCAGCAATTGACCGCAACACAACAAAAGTCCAATCAAGCCAATACACCAAGTGAGAGACCCAACATACTTGAACGACCGTTCTTGGCCACTGCCAAGGCACATTTTGACTGTGAAGATGAGAAAGTAGAAGTGAAAATCAATTATGAAAATATTCCTGTGGATCATGTCACCCCTACTTCTGGTGACTCTGAAATTGAGGACTGTGGATGGATAGAGAACTGTGTTATTCTTGATGATTTTGCCCCCATCCATCTCACCAAAGACCCTCTGGAGGTTAGTCTGAACACCTCACAACTCACTCATAAGGACATGTCTCATCTAGACTCTGCACTTGAAGCCTCACCATGTCCTCTCACTGATCGAGAAATTTTTGAATTAGATGAAGCCTGGGAAACACTAAATACTGATCTCAAATTAACTTCAGCCCTGGGTATGCCAAAGATGAAGACATGTTTTGGTGATAGCATTGATCCTTCCTCAGACAATTTTGAAAGTTATGAACCTAGGTGTATTAATGATATCGATTGGTCTGAGACAAAAGTTGAAATTGAGGATGGCACTTATGTTGAGTGGGAAGAAGAAACAAAAGGAGATATATCATTTGATGTTGATTCCGGATGTGATTTTTCAATTAAGGAAAGTACAGATTTTGAGTTAGTCTCTAAGGATATATCAGACAATGAGTTGACCTCTTCATGCACCAAAACTCCCTTCCAACCAACACATGATGATATGCTGAAGATTTTTAACAATGACTCGTTCAAAAATGAAATTTCCAAGTCCATTACCCCCACCACAAGGAAAGAAGATCAAATGAATTCAGTCGATGACTATATGAATAGATCTTCTACTACCGAGTCTAATCAGAGTGATTTTCTATTCTCTGATCATTTTTGGGATGATACCGAGGAACTACTCAAAACAATCGAAGAAAATCATCCATTTGTCAATATTCCCCCACTCATGGCCTCCGAATCTTCTAATCGTATGTCTTGGAAAGAATCATCTTTGTGGCTCAAGAAGAGAACTGAAATAAAATTCACAATAGATGCTACCGACGATAGCCATGATGATTATTTGAGGGAAAATGATGATTTATCACGATATATAGAGGACCTCATGGAGGAATCAATTCTTGATCATGTAGAGATCGACTTCAATATATCATATCTGGTCCATGAGCCCTTCGCCAGTCCACCCATTTCCCTCCCATCACATCCAATCCAAGATCAAACTGATTCATCTCTCATTCCGATACATCAACCAATTAATGTCTTCACCGTATTAATGAGAGCACACATTTATCAAATTCCTCAACCGCACATCTGGGTCATGATATCCGTATCATATCAAGAGTTTCATTTGGGTTTTCTGAATACAGCTTCTTCACTCACACGCAACACTGGATACTCTTGATAAGTTGAATCGTCGAGTTGGGGCGTTAAACCAACAACATTTTGTGGGTCCACACCCATAGGTATCTTTTCCTTTCTTTTTATCATTCTCTTTACTGCATTGCATTAGATAAGTATGGGGGTCCACCGCCACACTTCATAAAAAAAATCAAAAATACTTTTTACATTTCACATCCCTTCTGAGCAACCTATTACACCTTGTCTTCACCATGAGGACATGGTTTCTGATAAGTATGGGGGGTGTCTGTATAATTTTCAAAATTGTATACTTTTCAAAACAAAAAAAAACTTCAAAAGTTTTGCAAAATTTCCCCTAAAAAATTTTTCAAAAAGCAAGAAAACCACCAAAAATACGTCCTTCCTAGTTTTATCCTATCTTTTGAGAAATCAGCTCTTCATTGCATAGATCATAGATTGAGGTTGAGTTGACCCTAATCCACTTAACTTCATCAGAGTTTCACTAGGCATGAGTTTTTAAGCTTTCTTCAGGTCCATATGGACTTTATTCTCTCAGTTCCACTAACTCTACTGGTGAATGAACTTCTGTATCTAACTAGATCACCTGAGAAACTAGTAGCACTCTTAAACTCTTCAGTGGATATTAAGCAACTGCACACTACACTTAGCTTGATTGAGTTTATTTTACGAGATACAATTACAATCTAGTTGAGGTGAGGAGTTGTCCTCTTGGTTGTGCCAATGCCTGAACCTTATCTATAGCTAATGAAGGAACTTGACTCAGGAGCAACATGATCTCTCTAGTCTAAGTATGTCAACAAATAAGCCAGTATCGTGCCTCCAAAGTCAATATTTAGCCGATACTACCTTTTGATGCCAAACCCAAAACAGAAAAACACCACAAAAAGGCATATCTCAATACAAATGCCAAAAACCACCAATCATGCAATGATGTGCAAAGCAAAAGCAAGGAAAGAAGACCACCAAATAACCCTTCTCCACCAAAAAGCCATGGTAGCAGCCCAATGATGCTACCTAAATTTTTAAAAGAGGCCGAAAGAGGCCCAGGGTTATGCTCTGCAAAAGGAAAAGAATGAGAGAAACGGACCAAAGCGGTCTATGGAAAACCCCGAAATTAAGTCCCATTCTCCAATAAACTATGACCTATTTTTTTTCGATGCTGACATACTTGGGTGAAAGGAGATTATGCCTGAATCTAGGTGAGGATTGAGGCTATTTGTATAGGGAATCATTCGGTACCTTGATAGATTGTGTTGTTAGCTCGTTCTCTTGACTCACGAAAGCTAAAACTATCACTAACACTGTTTATATCCACTCAAGGTCAAAGAGAATACCTGTTTCTTAGGGATGAGCTGACCTGATCGACCTTCTGAAACCATGTCTGATTTTGTTAGAACTAAGAGGCTGTTGAAACTACAAAACTCAAGTCAAGTCGACTATTCGAACAAATCTTTAATCCATGGGTCAACTCTACTGAAGTTTGTGTGTTTTTGCGGTTAGGATATGAAAACTTGAGACTTGTGGGTACGTCTGCTGCAAACCCTCACCCGATCTAGCTTGGTTATTCTCCTTGTCCGTCATTATTACTTATCTTATTTTTGCTCGAGACTAGCAAAACTTAAGTATGGGGGTGTGATGATTACATTTTATATGGTTATAACATGCTCAAAATATGTGAAGATCAACCTTAGTGATTGATATTTTTAAACCAATTTCACATAAATGACATCGTATTAATTCCATGCGCACAAACAAAGAAAATCGTGTAAAGGATATGGTTAGTATAAATTGATATTTCTCGATGAAATATATCAAGACGAATTAATTCAAAATGATCTCTATTCTATAATCATCCATGATAATCACCAAAATATCTGCATCAACTAAAACATAGTAAAAAAATCCATTGGAGTTACACGCAACCAAAGAACATCATATTGTTTCTCTTAAAACATTTGGGATAGAAATTGGGAAGGTAGTTTTTGCAAAATGACCAAGCAATTCCCCATGTGAGTTGAGCCCCACGTACTTCTCTTACCCATGTTCACACCTTCCCTATGCATCAATTAAATCCCATGCAAAAGACAAAAGCCACCATGCATATATTATTATCCATGCACGTGGGTGGCTCTTTCAAAAAGAGCAATAACTCCCATTGTTTGCAAGTGACGCCAAGGCCATCTATAAAAAGCCCCCTCTCTCCCAATCTCATTCATACGTACTCCCCTCATCTCACGCACTCTCTTTCACCCTATTCTCATTCTCATGCACGCACAGCCCCGATTGCCCATTCTTTATTCACGCATCCCCTCTCTTTTTCTCCATCTCTCTCTCTCGTTTTATTTGCAGGTACTGCTGGAGGAGTAGCCGACGGCCCTTCTCCTTCCCCAGCATCCTCCCGCGCCCCTGTGCGCCACTTCGGCATGCCCAGCAACTCCTCTTGCGCTCCTGTGCGCCACTGCGACCAACACAAACTTCCAGCAGCATCTCCAAGCACCGTGCCAGCCACACGCACGCCCAGCAACTCTCTCGCGTGTGCAGCTGTGCGCCGGCACGCCCAGCACTCTTCTCCTCTTGCGTATACGCCGCTGTGCACGGCTCCTCCTCCTCTAGCTCTCAAAGCCGCAGCCACTGTCCGGTGCATCCTCCTCTTACGTGCACAACTGCTGTGCACGACCTCGTCTTCACCGGCACGCACCAACACACTCCGAACCCCCCGCGCTTCAGCCATACTCCAGCCGCAGCTGTGCGGCTTCGTCTCCAGCTGCCTTCGTGCGCGGCCGTCCCGTATGCCCGGCTCATCAACGCCCGCTGTGTTCCTCCCTTCTTTTCGAGATTTCCAGGACTCGTGCAAGAGAATAGGATAACGTTCTTTACTTTACTATTTTTGTTCTTGCATGTTGACCATTCTATTATTTGCAAAAGTTTTACTGCCTTTAGTGTAATTTGCCTCTTCTGAATTTGTTCATTGCAAAAATATCATTTACATCGTTACTACTCTGCAATTTTACTCCCACCAATTTAACAAGTGCTTAACTTTATTCAATTGCATTTCATCCCTTAGTTTATTTCAGTCTTAAAGTGCATCCTTGTACTCCTGCCTTATTTTTAAAAGAAAATATTATTGACTACAATGTGAATTTGACAAGTCCCAGTGGATTCGAACCTCTACTTGCCGCGTACATTTTTGTTGTACTTTGATCGCACTCGAAGTTGTATTTTATTTGTTTGATAATGGTTTATCGTCGGAAAACAACGACTTGATAAAATCGACCTTTTAAACCGCGAAAAACCTTGTCAACAGTCCCCCACGATCACTGGCACTACTACCCAGTGATGCATCAGAGTCGATCCGGGGTTGTGCAACTCCCGCATCGGTCGTGGTGGTCCTCCTGCAGCAGCGGATGCCGCTGCGGCGGCGGCGGCGGCTGCTGCTGCTGCTGCGGCTGCGGCCTCTGCATCAGGTATCTCCTCAGGCTCGCTCTGCTGGTCTCGCTCTGCTCTGAGCCTCTCCAACTCTCGCCTCATCTCTATCATGAATGCCCCCTGATCACGTAACTGCTGCTGAACAGTCTCGAGTGATGCGATCAGGGTGGAGTTGATAGCCCCCTGGTCCAGTACAAAATGCTGGTCTCCTCATGGACCTCCGGGGTGATCGTCTGAACTGCCGACCATGGCGACGTCTGCAAAATCAAATGAGCCCAACTCAGGTGCTGTCAAATCTGCTAGTCTCTCCTCGGGCTCATGCCTCTCAGTACCAAATGAAAGGGGGTCGAGGGGGAACAGGGCGGAGTCGTACTCGGGCTCGGAGAGCTGGTCTCGACTCTCACGGGCCAACCTAGATGATCGGGTAGACGTGCCCGAAAGCGGTGCAGCCAGAGGCTGCCTAAGAGACCGTCTACCCATCATCTTGATCTGGCGAGTAAGGCGGATGAGATCTGGAGTCAACTATGATCACAAACAAACCCCCGGTTCACCAACGCAACGCGAGCTGAAGACCGTGAAAGTTTGGTCAAATTATCTTGTCTATTTTATTTTGGTGAACACACAAAATATCAGAGCGCTTACGTGACCTGTTAGGATATCCGATGCTATCCCAACCGATTGGCCCGCACGGAAGAGTTGGTAATCAGTCGGGACTAGCACCGGGAGGCTCTACCTAGGGTGCGGGTCACTCTCTCGCGCATCCAAACCATACAATGAGGGGGTTGCTCTCCCCAAGACAAACTTTTTAGGGTGAGCGGTTTTTAAGGTCAATAGTCTTAGCCAGTCCCAATTTTATGGTTTTTCTTTTTAATATTTTTCAAATAAAAACAAGCGGCCTAACGAATTTTTCGGTTCTCCTGATTATTTAATCCAAAACAGGGGGAGAAGTCGAAAAAGCCGATGCGCGAGAAATCAATGAAGCATGCTGAGATAGAAATGCGTACCTTGTTTCCAGCACTCTACATGCAAGTGATCCGCGCAGAATTTAAAGACAGAAAGGAAACTACCTATATGATGCAACGGGAAAGCCGAGTCCTAAACGAGCAATTTCTAGCGAAGAACCGTCTAACTCAGTCACTCTCCCTCGATCCAAAGAGTCTGGTCTAGACCCACCCCTCCTCTTCTCGACAGGTTGAGTTCAGGAGTAGCGCTTGACGGGGCAGGCTCGCGGCGCGTAGGCTCTCAGGAAAGCGACTAAGTTATTTTTATTAATGATTTATTAGTAGGTCCAATTAACGTTCTATGGGAACAGATAATCAATTAGGTGTGTGGATCCTACTAACTACGGCACAATCACCAGAAATTCCTAAGTCTAGGGGCTCGAGCAAAAACCGCGTAAACACCGGAAAAGGCAGAAAGAAAATAAAATAAAATCGCGAAAAACCGCGAAAAACCGCGCAAGTCCTAAGGGTCCCCCGAGCACACCGGTGCTCGGCGAAACAGACCCGCTACGGCAAGTCCACAAAAGTCCAAGTCCAACCCGAGTCCCTGTATTATTACAACAATGATGAAATAAAAATCCTTGCCCACTCAACTCTCTCTCTCGCTCTCTCCTGCGGCTCCGTGCAGAAGGGAGCCGCCTCCGAGTCTCGCGGTTGCGTCGGCTTCTCGAAATCGGCCGCCTCGATCCTTGGGCCCTCGCAAGAAACAGAGATAAGTGGTCAGTCCAATATTATTGTCAGAAAATATGAGAAAAATATATCTACAAAAATTCTATACAAAAAGCCGTGAAAATCAAAAAGCCGCGGAAAAGCTCAAAAAGCGACTACTAAGCCGTGCTCCCTGGCAGCGGCGCCATTCTGATGACACGAAAACCCGAGCGACTAAGGTATAAGGTACAGAAAATAGGTCGTTGCGACCTCGGTCACTCAGATGTGTCAATCAAGAAAAATGAACCACTACTGAACAAATAAAATCAATCGAAGCAAGGAAGTGGTCCTGCTATGAGATTAACCTGGTATAGCACCCATGGTCGAACTCAAGGAGCACGGGTTGGCCGAATGCCTACGAAATAGTAAAAATGAATAAAATAAAAGACAAAATAATTTTTTAGTGGTTTTTAATGATTTTTATATTTTTTTGAGATTTTTAATATGTGAAGAAAATAAAAGAAAACAAAAACAATCACTCTTTAGCAAATTATTTAATGCATCAAAAATCAAGCAAAAATTCAAACAAAAATATTTTTATGTTTTTTATGTTTTTTAATGTTTTTGGTGAATTTTTGGAATTTTTATGATGTATATTTTATTTTCTAAAAATCAAACAGTAGCAAAAATGCAAGGTACTGTCCAGCCAGGCCCAAAATCCCTAGATAAAATATCTAAGGACCTTAAAAGGGTCTGAAGGTATTTTTCCTGTAAACTAGGTAAAACAAGGAAAATTTGAGTACCAAAATTATTGTTTTTGGGTTTTTAGGTTATTTAATATAATTTTTAGGGGTTTTTAGGTGTTTTTAAGTTTTTATGGTTTTTAAGCAGTGAAAAATAGCCAAAATTGGCTAGAAAATCAAGGAACACAAAATAAATAGTACCTAATTTTTATAGAATTTTTAGGGGGGTTTTTATATTTGTTTGGGGTTTTTAACTCTAGACAGTAGCAAAAATGTAGGTTTTTGAATTTTTAAAAATAGCAAATAAACTCAGAAATGTCCTAAAAAATTCTCAAAAATCCTACACCATGGCAGGAGCCATGTGTCAAATTTTCATCGAATTTGAAGGTGATTTGATATTTTATTCAAAAATCACAAGAGGGTACTGTGCACAAGGACTGAAATGCAAATACCCAAAGTTCTAAGGGTCTCGGTGCATAATACCCAGCGAAACACGCGCGAGGCGCGTGCCTGGGGCACTCAGGGACCTCTATGTAATAAAAATAAGGTCTGGGGACTAATTGGTAACACGTACCAAAAGTCCGAGGGCCTTAGTTGCAATTTACCCTAAAATAAACGCACATGCGGACTAAAACCATTCACAGGGGTATAAATGCAATTATCAAAAAGCTTCTTTCATTTCAGAACCATCCAGAACTATAAGGGCATATGATGCAAATAACCCAAAAATACACGTGACGAAGCACGTGGCTCACACAGGCAGGGGTATATAAGCAAATACTCTAAAGTGCAGGGTCCATTGTGCAAATAAACCTAAAGCTAAATAATGTGCTTAAACATTTACAGGACTCAAATGAAATAAAACTAAGATAAGGGCCTAAGGGTAATTTACCCTTTATTAACTGGAGCTGACGGATGGCCGCCACGTGGCGATCGGACGGTCAG
Organism: Ottelia alismoides; assembly: GCA_037367405.1. Lineage (NCBI taxonomy): Eukaryota > Viridiplantae > Streptophyta > Magnoliopsida > Alismatales > Hydrocharitaceae > Ottelia > Ottelia alismoides. The sequence continues at coordinate 4,472 of JAZKJV010007468.1, read as the reverse complement.
GAAAGGGGGCGGCTCTCAACGCTGCTGCTCTGGTCGATCCAACGGTCCAGGCCAGGACACGTGTGGATCTAACGGCCTGGATCTGTCTCCTCGGATCTGACGTCCACGCGCGCTCCAGAGATGGACGGTGCTGATCAAGACTGGAGCGAGGAGAGCAATCGAACGGCTCTCGAGGGTGCTGGATGAACGGATGGCCGGCGGACTTCGCCGGCCTCGTGAAGGCGCCTCCGGCCTCCTCTGCTGTGCCTGAAGATCGGAGAAGCTCCGGCGTGAAGATGCGCAGCTGCTGTGGGTCTCCGATGCCCCAGCCGAGCTCGGATGAGCTCCGACGAGGGTGGCGGAGCTGAAGCTCCTGGGCTAGATGTCGAGAGGCCTCAGATGGCCTCTGCTGGTCCTGCAAAACAGCTCAGAAACTTCGCGGGTCGAGGGCAAAGTGCCTCGACCCGGTTAGGCGGCGTGAAGGTGAAGGGTGCGTCGGTGTGGGCGAACCCCGGCGATGCGACGGCGAAGGGGTTCGAACCCCAGCTCCTGTGCGAGTTGGGATGAACGGAGGGGCGGAGAAGGTGCGTGGAAGGAAGGCGGAGGTGATGGTGGATTTCGATGGTCGAACGGGAAGGCGAGGCGGTCGGAATCGGTGAAAATCGAGGGCGGCGCGATTTGGGGCTAATCGGAAATTAGACTAAATGGAGGAGCTACGGGACTACCTGGGTGGATGAATAGACTGGGCTGGAGCTGGGGAAGCTCCCGGTCGTAGCCTCGTGGGACGTCTGGGCCCGAGGCTCGGAGCTCGCACCACTGGCGGAGCTACGGCGGAGCTACTCGCCGGATCAGAGGTCCGACCACTCTCTCCTCTCTACGACACGACCAACCTGGAGCTGTCACCTCGGGGGTGGCTGTGGAGGTCACGGGATGAAGGAATGGGGAGCCAAAGATGACCATTGAAAGCGGCGGAGCTCGACGTATATATGGGTGCAGATCCGACTAGGGCAGGTCGGGTAGGGCAATGGAAGGCGCGGATCCCGAGGCAAGGGCTCCGGCGAGGGTGACGGATATGTCGTGCATGGATCTGACCCGGGGTTTAGGTGAGACTCAATCTGGTTTAGGTGCTAGAAATTAGGGAAATCGGGTCGGGCGCCCAAACCCGCGAGAAGTGGTCCTGGGGGGGGTAGGTGACCGGGCGGTCAACAATCCCAGGACCAGTAGGAAGCGGCCACGTGGCTGGATTTTGAAAGTAAAAATAAGGGTAGCAAATGGCCGATTTAGTGAAAACTTAAAACATGAAATATTTTTATTTTATTTTTTCCTATTTTTTGGTGATTTTTAATTAATTTTTGGAAATAAAAATAAGGTATTTACAGTATATAGCTATACATAGGTATATATACAATATGTATTTTTTTAATTTTTTTGATTTTTAATTTGTTATTTTTGAGCACTTTTATTCCCATTTTATATTTTATGTATTTATATCATAAAATGAGGAATAAAAGGGTGTTTTTATTTTATTTTTATTATTTATATACATAGGTAAAATAAATAGATATGTACATCTATATACATAGTATATGTACAATGTATTTTTGTATTTTTGATTTTTCTATTTTTATTTTGTTTTGATTTTATTTTATTTATTTACAATATATAGCATAGAGTATTTACAAAAAGTTTGGAAAATGACTTTATTTATTTACAAGGTTAAATAAATATAGGAACATGGTTTATGTTCATGATGAAAAGGTATTTTTGATCTTTTTGCTTTTTAACTTTTTATTTTGTTTTTATCTTTTATAAATATATACAAGTATTTACAAGTATATTTTTGGTTGAGGAAAATATAGTTTTATTTATTTACACAAATATTTACACATGAGCCCCTATCTCCCTCTACTTTGGCTTTTATGCGGTCAGGCCCATGCTGAGCCCTCCCTTGGGTTAGGTTGCTCAATATTTATTCTAAATATTTCCCTCTTTTTCTTTAATCTTTATTCTTTTATTTTTTTGCACAAAAACATGCTAATTATAAGTTTTTACACAATGCATGCTTTTGGTAATTATTTATATTTACATATATCTACATGCATTTGCAAAGGTTTTTGTAGCTAAAATATAAGAATAAAGAGTGATGAATGGGTATTCATCACCTACTCCCACCCCTATTTTTCCCTCATTTTTTTATTTTTTTGGAAAATAAAAATTTGTATATTCATCATTATATCCCTCTCACATTCTATTAAAATTTTGTCAGAAACAGAGACTCCTAAACCCTCCATCCAGACAACATTTTTTTAACGGTCGCATGATTTTTTAAATCGACCATGCTTGGATGGAGGCCGTAGGAGTCTTTGTTTCTGACGAAATTTTAATAGAATGTGAGAGGGATATAATGATAAATATACAAATTTTTATTTTCCAAAAAAATAAAAAAATGAGGGAAAAATAGGGGCGGGAGTAGCCAAGTTGGCTACTCCCTGGGGGCAGCCCCATTTACCTCATATATATATATATATATATATATATATATATATATATATATAGGGGTTGTTGGGGCTGCCATTGGGGGCGGCCAACATGGCTTCCCCACCCAATTTTGGATAATTTTTTTATTTTTTTTTGAAAAACATCATCATGTATATTCATCCCTATTTTCCTCATATATGTCATTTGAATTTCGTTAGACACAGAGACTCCTACAACCTCCATCCAATCATGGTCAATTTAAAAAATCTGCCGACAGTTAAAAAATGACGTCTGGGTGGAGGCCGTAGGAGTCTCTATTTCTGACAAAATTCAAATAACACTTAGGAGGAATATAGGGAAGAATATACATGATGATATTTTTCCAAAAATAAAAAAAAAATTTGCAAAAAATTTCACAACATGACTGCCCCCGCGCCATTTTTCGTCACATTTTTTATTTTTTTGAAAAATATGACTATGTTCATCCATATATCCCTGCTATATGCCATTTAAATTTGTCAGAAACAGAGACTCCTACAACTTCCATCGAGATGGTGTCGATTTAAAAAATTCTGTTACCGTTAAAAAATGACTGTCTGATGGAGGCCGTAGAATATCTGTTTCTGACGAAATTCGAATGGTATATAGGAGAGATATAGGGATGAATATACATGGTGATATTTTTCAAAAAAATAAAAAAATTTGTCAAAATAAGGTGAGGGCAGCCACATATGACCCATATACATACATACATACATATATATATACATACATACATACATATATATATATATATATGGGAAAAATGGGGCTGCCCCCAAGTGGTAGTCAACATGGCTGCCCCCACCCTATTTTCTGCAAATTTTTTTATTTTTTTGGAAAAATATCACCATGTATATTCATCTCTATATCCCTCCTATATGTCAATCAAATTTCGTCAGAAACAGAGACTCCTACATCCTCCATCCAGACGTCATTTTTTTAACGGTCGTAGGATTTTTTAAATCGACCATGTCTGGATGGAGGCCGTAGGAGTATCTGTTTCTCACGAAATTCGAATGGCATATAGGAGGGACATTAGAATGAATATACATGACGATATTTTTCAAAAAAACAAAAAAATTTGCCCCAAAATGGGGCGGGGCAGCCATGTTGGCTGCCACCAGGGGGCAGCCCCATCAACCCCTATATATATATAAATATATATATATATATATATATAGGGAAAAATGTGTATGCCCCCTAGGGGGAGCTAACTTAGCTCCCCCCGCCCTTTTTTGACATAAGTTTTTTTATTTTTTTGAAATCTAAAACCGTGTAAATTCATTATTAAATCCCTATATTATGGTATTAAAATTTCGCGCGAAACAGAGACTCCTACGACCTTCATCCAAACGGGGTCGATTTAAAAAATCCTGTTACCGTTAAAAAATGACTGTCTGGATGGAGACCGTAGGAGTCTCTGTTTCGCACGAAATTTTAATAACATAATATAGGGATATAGTGATGAATATTCATGGAAGAAATTTTCAAAAAAAAAATAAAAAAATGGTGAAAAATGGGCGGGGGGAGCCAAGTTAGCTCCCCCTAGGGGGCAGCCCCATTTATCCCATATATATATATATATATATATATATATATATATATATATGAGGTAAATGGGGCTGCCCCCAGGGAGTAGCCAACTTGGCTACTCCCACCCCTATTTTCCCTCATTTTTTTATTTTTTTGGAAAATAAAAATTTGTATATTCATGATTATATCCCTCTCACATTCTATTAAAATTTCGTCGGAAACAGAGACTCCTACGGCCTCCATCCAAGCATGGTCGATTTAAAAAATCCAGCGACCGTTAAAAAAATGACGTCTGGATGGAGGGCTTAGGAGTCTCTGTTTCTGATGAAATTTTAATAGAATGTGGGAGGGATATAATGATGGATATACAAATTTTTATTTTCCAAAAAAATAAAAAAATGATGAAAAAATAGGGGTGGGAGTAGCCATGCTGGCTACTA
>JAZKJV010007467.1:0-79955 GCA_037367405.1 Ottelia alismoides | reverse complement strand
TTTGATCATCAAACTTGTCTTCACAAAATCAAAGTTTGGAGCTTAAGTCGGACCTTTGGAATTTTAGTGCGGGCGGAACCTTATTGAGAACCGAATTTGAAATTCAACAGTCCCTGAGAATCCCAAAACTCTGTCCAAGTCTCCTCAATAGCCAGGTCAGAAATATCTCAACTCATACGCAAACCCTTACGACTATGAATCTGACTTGTACAGTGTAAGTGATGGTGGCTCTCCCCAACTAGAATGACAAAGAAACTGACTTCTCCAGTACGACAACCCAATGATTCCCCAATCCAATAACTCCATCCTCGAGGAGCGGGGTATTCCCTTCTAAGTTCAAGTGGCAACCAGCTCAAGAGGAGGGGGTGAAGAGAAGAATGGACGGTAGCCAGTGTAGCTACCTATCCCGGGATGCAAGACCAGTGTAGTCAAGTCATCCTGCTGCAGGCTCACATGATATGACTTTGATGCTCAAGCTTGCTTATTGACTTTGTACACACTTGCAGGCTTTTTATTTTTTGTACATGCCTGAACTTTTTTTTTTGAATACTATTCACAACAGCATTTACATAAGGAGTTTTTCCTCTTGAGCCAGTAGACTATCCCTCTTTTGAAGCTTTATCGCAACCCACAACCTCCTGTCTTTAGACTTCCTAATCACTGGACGGGTTGGGGTGCACTTCCCTCCCTAGAGGAGGACAAATGTTTCCACTTGTGTGCGTCTCATACCGGCAAATCCAATCCCCTCACCACTCCAACTGAGTTGAGCCATGTGAAAGGTGCAGGTGTCCAAGTTAGGTCATTATCAACAAGAGTCGTGCGTGTGCTCCGAAATATTCTACTTAGGCAGTCAAGAATCCATTGAACCAAGTCTCGTGATCCTCAAAGAATTAAGTCAACTAGACCTGAAGTACCTCAAACCAAGTTCCTATAAGGTTCCTGTTATTAGGTAGATTTTAAGGTCAAATCAAGCTCCAATCTCCGGATTTTACTTAGACTTGTTCAACTGTCAAACTCAATCCGAAAAATGCGAATGCCATGTAAATGCCATGCAGAAAATATTTTTGTGATTCAATTTTCAAGATTTTGAACTTTTTATGGATTTTTGAAAAGATGATGATGATGCATATGCATTTTTTTGTCTTTTTCAAAAAGATTTTTCAAATGTTTTTGGATTTTAATTTTGCAAATGTTTTTGGGCTTTTTGAAAACAAAAAGATTTTGGGTGAAAAATAGGTTAAAATATGTACACGGGAGTGCTTCTTATATCTACAAGAAGTGGATTTTAAGGATTTACAGGGTAAGTGATCAATTTTATAGATATATACATATATAGTGGATTTTGGTGTGATGTGTATATTCCTCAAACTTATTTGACACAAGTTTTTCACACAATTTTTGAAAACTATAGTCCAAAATAATTTTTACAAACATTTTACAAACATGTGAAAACATTTTGCAAAGGCTTTCAAAACAGTATATATAGGTTTTTCAAATCATTTTTGCAACCATTTTCAAACCATTTGCAAATCATTTTTCAAACATTTTATTTCACACAAAGAAAAGAAGTTTTACAAACCACACATTTTTCGTAGGTTGAAAACATGTAACAAAATATTTTCAAAATAGTTTTCAATAGATGTTCACAAAGATTTTCAAACTATTTTTCAAACATTTTGCAAAAAACATTTTGACCTGATTTATTAATCAGTAATTACAAAAAGAATTTGAGGAATAACCACATTTTTTTATTAAGGATGAATTTTAAAGAATCATTAGCCAAATTATTAAGAAAATACGAAAGTACGAGTTATGGCTAAAGTATATACATAGTATATACGACCCCCCTATACTTAGCTTGAGCTATGTCCTCATAGATCGGAGAGAAAAGAGAAGACATAACTCGTACTAAGTATAGACAAGTCTTAAAGAATAAATGAATGAATCAATGAATGAGAAGTTGACCGTCCCCCCCATACTTAGGATCAAATAATCCTAAGTATAGCAGACTGTACACAAAGCAGGGAGGGTCAAGGGTGGGAATGAACAGATCGTACTCCGGTTGTCTCCCCCTATACTTAGGGTAAGATATCCCTAAGTATAGACAAGAAGAGGAGACAATGGAGAGGATCGAAAAATAGAGCGACTCGGGGTGCATACCCCCCTATACTTAGGACAAAGTACGTCCTAAGTAGAGAAGACTGACAAAAAGGGGCGGCACCTTTTTCGGTAGATGAAGAAGATAGAAGAGGAAAAGAAGAAAAGAAGAAAAGAATAAAAAGAGATGAAGATAGAAGAAGAGATTGTGAGAATGTACACATCGCTCCCCTATATTTAGGGTGAAAGAAGCCCGAAGTATAGGTAACAACAGGAGTGATGACACGGAACGATGAAAGAACACTCGGCTCGTCCACCCCCCCTATACTTAGGACAAAGTACGTCCTAAGTAAGGCAAACACGAGAATGGGTGGACGAGCAAAACGGTAGAGAGAAAGATGAACAAAGGAGAATGTACAACAGAGGTGGATGTACAGAGGGTCAAGAAGGTAGAAAGCGAACCTTCTTGCGGGACCGCTGAGGGATAGATCTAGTGTGGTGCAGGTCGACATCGGGGTCCTCAGATGACAAAAGCCGATCAGGGTCGACAGAGTGAAGATCCTCAGGGGCCCTAGGGTGTGAAGGCACAGACGGGGTAGTGGAAGAAGTGTGACTAGGTCCGGCCTTGAGAGTCTCGCTGATATCGAAGTGGAATGGAACGAACTCATCATCATCGGAAGTAGTGTACTCAGAGTCGTCCTGCGAGGAGTCATCCATGTCAAAACCAAAAGGCACGAACTCATTGGTGGAAGTAGTCGAACTATGTTCGTCCTCTATAATCTCAACTGGATCATCTTTCTCATCAAAAGGCCCGAATTTCCGAAGAAAAGCAACCAGATCAAATTCGGCCTTAGTCTCATCAGTATCTACATGGACATGAGCGGACTCATCAGTGCAAGTAGTCGAAACATGTCCGTCTTGTCTATCCTCAACAGAGAGGAATTCTCGGGTCTCAGTGGAATCCAATAGACAACAAAATTCTCTGATAGTATCATCAAGGTCATGGTCCTCGAGGTCAGCCAAGATAGGTGTGGTCACATCAGGTGCAGGTCTCTGGTCGGCAGTGGGTGCGGTGATCAATACTTCGCTCTCGTCAGCAGGACGGAAGCGAATCTCTCCTGACCCGTAATCAATAACGACCCTCGCAGAGGCGAGGAATGGTCGTCCCAGGATGATTGGAGAGTGCTCCCCAGTGGAGGTCCCCATGGGCAATACGACGAAATCAACGTGATAGCTCATGCCCTGAATCGAGATGACGACGTTTTCAAGGATACCCTTCGGCCTCTTTATTGATCCATCAGCAAACTGTACGATCATCCTGGTCTTTTTCAGAGGCCCTAAGTGAAGAGACTGTACCAGCGAGAAGGGTATAATGCTAATCGAAGCACCGCCGTCTAGGAGAGTGTGATCACATGTGAAGTCAGAGATGGTGCAGCTAATGAAAGGTGTGGTAGTGTTCTTCTTCCGAGGAATGGGACGGTGTGTGATGGCGTGGGCAGTGGCCATGGTCAAGATATGACGCTCAGATCTACTCCTCCGCTTTCTCTTCTTGGGAAGAGGAGCAGATAAATCGGTCATGGCCTGCTTAAGTGGGGCACGGATGATCTCATGAATAGTAGCCATCACTTCGGGTTTAGATAACATTTTTTTGAATTTTTGGATCTCCTCCATACAAGGGAGAAGATCGGAATCAGCATATACATGAGGCATGCCAAGAGCAGTCTGTACAGCGGCATCCTCGGGATCAAAGGTGGGACCGGGTGTGAAAGGCTGTGTGGTCAAAGGATCTGGCAAGTGGTACCTCTCCTCACAGTCTGGCTCGATCATGTGTCTCCCGAAATCTTTTTGTGTTTTTAAATTTTTCTCATTTTTTTGTATTTTTGGCGATTGCAAGCTCTCATGGAAATCCTCGAGTGAACCCATATCATCAAATGGTGGAACATCATGGTCGCTCTTATTGGTACTAGTGAGGGTGTCAATCCTCTGTCTCATATGATCCATCATTTGGGTCAAGTGCTCAAGGGTGGACTCCATGAAAGGTGACTCCAACAGCTCGGCCTCGGGTGGATGTGAAGGTGGAGAATACAGAAGTGGAGGTGGGTGTGGATAGAAATCCGAGGTCTGATACTGTGGCTGAGGCGGATATGTACAAAAGTCAGGAGCAAAGTCCTCCTGGAAAAAAGGAGGTGGACCGGCTGGAGTGAACGAATGATCCGCAAAGTCCGGATAAAATACACTCCAGTCGGCCATCTCGAAACAAAGGAAAAATGATCGGGAGAGCATGATGGTCAAGTCAAGAGAAGTGAGAAGAAAGGCGCAAGTGCGCAGGAGCGATCTAGGACACACACAAAACAATCACAAGCAAAAATGAAAACAAGTCAAATCCTCAATTCACCTACTCAACTCGGTAGAGACCGAAAATTCGGTCTTTTTATCTTGTCTGTTTTAGAGTTAGGCGAGAAGTCCAAAATTGCACAAACACTTAGGGGGCTGAATATGGGATTTGGGCACTAATCCTTAGTGTGTGCGCGAGCAAATAAAAACGAAGACAATGAGGGGATTACTCGCCCCAAGAGAATATTTTCTTTTTGGTCGATTTTAGGGTCGAGTAATATTAGCAGTCTCAATTTTATTTGGTTATCACTTTTTTTGGATTTTTAGTGAGTAATGCACGAGCCTAACGAGGAGTCAATTTCTTTAAGATCCTAGGTTGGCAAAATCAGAGGTAGAGAGGCGGAAAAGCAATGCAAGCGATCAAAACGATGATGGATGCTAAAGCGTAAATGCTCACCTTGCCTCCAGCACTCTACATGCAAGGATGCTCAGCAAAATTGAAACCTATTCTATATGCAAATGCAAAACCGATGAAATCGCCCTAAGTTTCAGAAATTGCTATTAGCGGGAAGAACCACAAGCTGACCACCAACCCTCGATCCTAATGTCCGGTCTAGGCTCACCCCTCCTCTGCTCAACACATTTGAGTTAGGAGAAAGCGCTTGTGTGGGAATGAGCTCGCGGCGCGTGGATCGAAAGCTAATGATCAACTGTTTAAGATTTTGACTAAGTCCAAACAAAACTATAGGTACATGCAATGTTGATTAAGGTGTTTGGACCTAATTCTATCGCAAGCAACTCCTAAAACTAAGGGCTCAATCACACAAAAGAAATAAAATCGGAAAACAAAAACAAAATGAAAAAAATGCGAAGAAAACCGTAAAAAGCCACGGTGAGCCCCCAGGTGAACAGACACCTGGAAATTAGGCTCAAGAGTCCAAGTCCGATGTACCTGTATTATTACAAATATGGTGGTCTCTCTCTCACAAAAATTACAAAAATCAATGCGGGAAATAAATTCTACAACTAAAGGTGGAGCTCGGTCTTCAAAAATCTCTCCTCGTCTCCTCGGTGCTCGGCTGGCAGATGCCAGCTTCACGTGGGTGCGTAGGCGCCTAGGGTGGATCGCCTCCCTCGATCCGCGGTTCCTCGCACAAAGTCAACAAAAGAGAAGGTTAGACCGATCTAGAGATATATCAAAAATAAAGAAAATAAAATAGCGAAAAATAAAAGCCGCGAAATAGACAATCAATCACAAACACAAACAAGACCCGAACTACGCGTTGTTGCTCCCCGGCAACGGCGCCATTTGTTTAGCCCGAAAATCGGTGATCTTAAGTTCCACACAAGGCGGGAACTCAGTCGCTGAATCGACCACGCGAAATCCGGATTAAAACAACAATTAACCCACGACAAATATATCAAGCAATGAAAGTAAATGTGCGGAGTTAAAATTTATTATAACTCTACAACAAGATGTGTATAGGTGCAAGTATTGTAGAGGTCGAACACATGGAGCAGACAGGTAGAACGGGGCACTAAGGCACCAAAATGTGTGTGTATGTGATCAAGTTGTCTATTAATGCTATTTTTTGTGGGTTTTTAATTTTATATTTTTTTATTTAATTTTTAATTTTATATTTTTGTATTTTGATTTTTAATTTACTGATTTTATCTTTTCTTTTTGTATTTTATATTTTTTATATTTTCTTTTTCAATATTGGAAAATAAAGTCAATGTAATAAAAGGGAAAGGAAGTATTTATGAAAATAGATAAAAATGTTCAAAAATTAGCAAATAAAGTCTTTTTGGTCTTTTTATACTTTTTTACTGTTTTTGTGACTTTTGGGAAATTTTTAGAATGTTTTTGGTATTTTTAATTAGCAAAATAAAGCAAAACAGTGAATAAAATGCAAGGCTGAAACTATAATGGAGAAATAAAATAGAAATCAGTAGCAAAAATTCTCCAATTTAATTTTCTCTTAAAGATAATAAAATAAGGAAAATTTGGACACCGAGATTATATTTTTAGGGTTTTTGTAGAATTTTTAATATTTTTATAAAGGTTTTTGGGATTTTGTGATTTTTAGGAGTTTTGTTTTGTACTTTTTTATGATTTTTGGTCTGAAGTTAAAACAAACTAAAAGACACAAAATATATTTTTTGGGATTTTTCTGGAGTGTTTTTATATTTTTTAGTGATTTTCTAAGCTAGACAGTGCACAAAAAGCATGTTTTTGATTTTTAATAAATATAAAAATAAAATAAAATCAAAAACTAAATTTATGGCGTGGAAGCATAAGTGCACAGGAGCTTAAGTCCAAAATTTGAAAATTTTTGGGATTAAAAAGAGCCTTCAAATAATTAGATCAAACAAGCACAAAATAGAGGCCTGGCAGGGGCACAAATGTAAATAGGCAACACTATAGGGCACGCCTGCAAGTTTCGCATAAAATAATAGACTGAACCAAAAATGTTGCGCACTTAATCGTAAATAACAAAAGAGACAAGGTAACTACTGCAAAATGTCCACGACGCATGCGCTGAGCATGTGCGCCTGGACCAAAACGCACTTACCTACGATATTAGGGGTCTACTTATAAATGCTACAAAACATATCAATCAGCAGAGGAATGATTCGATCCTGATATTTAATCACAAAAACGCCAAGGGTGCAATTGTAATTTACCCTCAACTGGTGCAGATCAGACGGTGGCAGATGCTTCACTAAATCCACGTGGCAGCGCCACAGGGGCCGATACCCCTTCGCATTCGAAGGCCGAGATTAGATCTGAAGCTTCAATCTAACGGCTGGATGCTCCTGTAGATCGGACGCCTGCTGTAACTCGTGAAGATCACGCCCAAAATCGACGGTGGAAAGATGCTGACGAAGAACAACGAAGAACGCCGCGGTGGGCGAACTTCCCTGGCCGCGCAGCGCCCTTCTCCGCGGCTTTTGGATCTCCAAAATGGTCTGGCGCGATTCCTGGAAGCTCCCTTCAGCACGTGGCGATGTCAAAATGGCGGGAGAGACGCCGGTTCGCCGCCACGACGTGGGTAGAGTGGGACAGCTCCAGGTGCCTTGGCTCCCTCAAAATCGAACCCAGATGGGTTCCTTCGGCCCTGGGACCTGCAAAGAAAGCGCAATAACGGCAGTAAAAGGTCCTTGGATCTTATTGGCGAAATGATGGGGGGCGCAATGTTGATAACAGACGCCGGAGCTCAAGAGCTCCGGACAGGTGGTCGGGCGTGATATTGGAGGGAACTAACCAGCGAAGCTACAAACTAAATGCCCAGACAACTTCCTACCGCTAACAGCTATCTAACTACGAAGAAATAAACAAGAAAAACACAACCTCGAGGGCTGAGAAGCCCAAGGAAGAACCTCACAACCGTTGGCCGGAGATGAGGGTGGAGACCGCTTAACGACCGCCAAACCACGCCGCGAGGAGGCTGGAGGAGCTCCTGTCACCAGCTCCGGTCCAGAGCACACCCAATGGGATGAAGAGGACTGTCAAAAAGGGTTCAAAGATCGAATGGGGTTTTTGGTGGTTTTTGAAAACATGGTCGAGGAGCTCTCTTCGAGGCACGATCACGGGTGGCACAACGACCCAACCCTATAGTCGAGCTTCAAAAGTCGTGAAGACTTCGACATCAAAGGATGAAAGGATCGGCCTCCAAAAATTGTCAAAAACGAGAAAAAAGTCGTTCTGACAGGCAGCAGGCGCTGGGTCAGAGAGTTGACCCAGGTTAACTCTCCAGCCCTCCTGGTTGGTCCACGTGGACCAACCAGGAAAAAGCCTGGAAAAAATTATTGTAAAATCATTTAAAAATAGTAAACGATTTTATTAATTTTTGATTATAAAATAAAAAATGTTTATTTTTTATAAAGTATTTTATAGTGATTTTTATTTATTTTTATGAAGTATATTTTTACAAGTTTGCATTTATGCCCTTTATAGTATATATATCTATATTTTTAAGTATTCTATTTTTATTTAGGTATTTTTAATATTATTATTTTTATTTATGATTTTATAAAATTATAAAATACTTTTATCTACACAAATATATTTTTATTTTATTTTTATGAAAAGCTTGTATATTAAATAAAATATAAAGGTATAATGTATAGGTATGGATATAGGTAGTGTACCTATGTATTCTATATATGTTTATTTTTATTTTTATTTAGGTTTTTATTCTTATTTTAATGTACATAATTATTATAAGTATTATTTACAACATTATAAAAATATAAAATTATAAAAATAATAAATAATTAATAAATTGAATATTTTATTCGGTACACTGTACAATGAGGGTCCAAAAGTCAACTTTCAAACCGTAGCTCCGCCAAATGCGAAACCACTACCATTAATTAGCTTATTTTCTTCTATATACAATTAAAGGTGAGTACGCTGCATTTGGAGTTTTTATTTGTGAGATACGAGTCTGGGAAGTTGGGATTCTGGATTTTTATTCAGACCATAACATTTTATCTGTACATTATTTTTCAGTGAAATCAATTTTGTATTTTTCTTTATTAAATTATATACAACTTTCATGTATAAAGTTTCTTTATTTGATGTATAAAAAGTGAAACCAAAAATAGGTCCCAAAATGAATAAAGAATGAATAAAAAAATATAGGTATTTTATCTGTATTTTGGCCCTTATCTCCCCCTACTTTATTCCTTGTCGACCTATTCATCAAGATGCCTAGGTCTCGGGGTTTCAGGTCATAAAATATTTACAATATTTTATTCTTTTTCTTTTCTTTTCTTTATTCTATAATTTTGGCTTTAAAAACTGTGTTTTATACAATATTTACACACATATGCATGAATGCTAAAATGCCTATATTAAGCCTATTTACACGCATTTACTAGGGTATTTAAGGCCAAAATGATAGAATAAAGATGATGAAACGTGGATTCATCACCCATGTTTTCTGAAAATCCAAAAGGCATCAATGAGCCATCACAGGGTTAGTAGTCAGCCAACCATATACTAGCTATTTCCTTTTAATCTCAGGTAGCAATTAATGAATTTTAGGTTCTTCTTTTTCAACTTGATGTACATGGAAATGAATAAAGGTAGTATGGTTCTATGTAAACTTTAATTATCAATGAAAAAAGTGTCAAATGCTTTCTTTATAGCGTTTTGTACTGTAGTTTCTGAATGTTCTATTATTGAATAAAGTTATTATTGAGTACCAGATCTGTAAATGGGAGGATCTAATGACCTTTAATGTAGGCCGTGAAATAACCTCTTAAGAGATGTCAATAATCTCCCACGATAAAGGTGATCGGTTTGAGGAGTCAAACAGACCGCAAAAGTAGACCGTAGACCAATTCCGTCAATCGAAGAGGTTACCATGTTAACAAATCTTCATATTCATTTATATGGTTTCCTTAGCATTTATCTCAAGAAATTCTCGATGGTGGACAAAATGTATCAATCCCATGATTCCCAATAGATTTGGGTTATGTCAATTCCATTAGTGTACAATGAATTATTATTTTATAAAAAACTATTCAGATTCTTTTCATGCATGAAAAGAGAAAATTTGTATACATATTCCCCTTGTCGATTTTTTATATGTTTATTGAAGTGTAATAATAAGACAAGTCCTCGTTATGCTTGTAAAAGAGATGCCACAAAATTGAAAAAATATTTAGAAAGATGCTTTCAGATGGATAAAAAGAACTAAAAATCACATGTTACCTTTTTCTTTAGTACTAGGAAATGAGGAAAACTCACTTTTAGAGGTTAGAAAAATATGACTCTGGAAATGTAGTGATTAATTAGATTTCTTTCCTTTTCCATCTCTTTTCATCTATTTTCAGAAGAACAAAGCTCCTTAACATTATTTATAATGTGAGGTTACACTCAGGCCAAGACCACATGCTATTCATTAGGCTTGAGAATTTGATATAAACAAATATTAGATCAGAGACTCATCATCTACAATCCTAAGATTTATCAACGTGAGTTATAAGTATTTAAAAGATGATAACCTACATATGGATCATATAATCAATAAATGAATTTGTCATCTATGGAAAGTTAAGGGATGATGGGTGATCGGGGGATTCACATACAAAACAACTTGAAAATAAATTTCGACGTAAGTAGTTTGTTAAATTTAAATATCAACATCTATGTACTTACTTTCTTTTGAAATCACTAAATAATCTATTATTTTCTAATATGTTAGATTGTATTCAACTTTTGTTGATATTTCTCTTGTTCCCAACGATGGCAGGCAAGTCGCTTGCATCACAGTAGATTGACAACTAGACGCTGAGTTTCCGCAGCTTCTATTACGGTACACATATTATAGCTTTTGTACATGATAATGTAAATGTTTTCCCTTCATCTTCTGCTACATTTTGGGATGCATGTGCACAAATGCATTTTCTTTTGTTACGTAAATTATATGAAAATTAATGCAAGGTGAATTGGTGACACACTATTGTTTTTTGGTTATTGACATTAATTGTGAATGTCATTCGAAACAAGAAAAGTTTTCTCTTACTTTCAGTAACCTAGTATGATTGATATGAAATACAATGTTGCGATTCCTACAACTTCCCTTTTCTGCGCGACCATGGTTTCACTTATTTTCTATTCCTACGTATTTTTTTTAAAATTATTATTATGTTCTTAAAAAAAAGTATAAATTATGCTATATCGTAAAGAGGAGCTTTATGCTAATTTGTCCCAAAAGAAATAAGAATGAGAATTTCTAGCAAATAGAAACCACCTGCCGTTACGGAGACCGTTGCCATCCCTGGCGTTATATGCAACGGGGTCACGTGACCGTTGAGGGGTCAGTCTACTCCTTGGTCTCCCACCTCAAGACGTTACCATAGCCCCGCATCCACGTGGCGATCTCCGGGCTCTTGCGGGCCCCGCCAGCTCACGTGGGCTCCTCCCGACCGCCACAGTATTTCGACATCGACGGCTCCTGCTCGGGACCCGAGCCTACGCGCTGGTTCTTTTTTTGCCGCCCCTCCAAGTTTCCCCCTATCTACGTCCAGTGCCCCCTCGCCCACTCTCTCTCTGCTTTGTTGTACGTGGCGGGGCCCACGGAACACCGCACGCTGCTGTCAGCATTGGTCAAGGGGCCCTCCAACCCAACGTCCAACTCCAACTATATGCTGTAGAATTTTAAACCAAGTTCTTGGTGGGGAAAACTGTTCATGAGACCCATGGAATTGCTTCCACGTTTTTATTTGCTCCCACATTTCCCCTTAATCGGACAGAGGTCGCCACGTGGATTGCAGTTGCACTGCTGTCAGCTTAAGAACGTTCGGGATAGTTTTTCATCATGACCCTTAATTTTGGTATTGACGTCGTGACCGCTAAAAAAATTTCTCCTTTACATACTAATGCGGGTTATGTAAGGAAGGAGATTATACGAGTTGTGTAAAACCCGAGCGCGTACTTCTCAGAAATATCAACAAAGAAATTCCGACGATTTTTCTTATTTCACACTATTCCACTTCACCTTATACGCTGATTACTATTCATCCATAATTTACGTTATAATTATTTTACAAAAAAACTTGAAAGAAACGAATACCAACCACTATACATTGTCCATATTTTTAAGATTTATTCCAATGTATAGTTTGGATCTACTGCGATTCAACACTAGAACGATAGACTCCTTTAGTCTCATATCACGTTGTAACATATTTTAAAATTCAGGTAATATATTGTTATTTTTCAAAGTTTAGACATGGCGTCGAATTGTGTATTGCTCATGAGTTTTAATTACAATTTACGACTACTATTATTATAATATATTGGAAGCATGATAAGAATATTTTTTTTGAATCTCCAGCAAAGAACGTCCATGCACCCCCACCAAACCTCCAGCTCAAAAAAAGCAAGCAAGAAAAAAAACTCCAGCTCGACAAAAATTAGGACAAAGACGCAATTCTTCCAAAAAAAGCAAAACTCCAGCTCGACAAAAATTAGGACAAAGACGCAATTCTTCCTAATCCTCGTCATCATGCCCAAACCGCCCATAAAAAAGCGAACAAATTTAGCACACAGCCCTTTTATTTTCTCAAAAAATGTCCAATCAAGTAAGCTTTTCTTTCCAAATAGACCCCTCCCTTCCTCCCTAATGCCATAAAAAACCCCCCACACACACCTACACACCTGACCTCTCTCGTCTCTCTCCTTCCCCTCCATTCAAAGAGAAGAGAAGAGAGGAGAAGAGAAGAAGAGTCCCTTTTTCTTTCTCCGCCTTCCGCTCTCCCGCTCCCTCAATACCCCCTCCTAACCCTAACCCTAGATCCATGCCGAAGGCGGCGGAGGAGCATCCCCGCCGGCCGCCACGCACCGCTCGCCCTCGATTCGTCGGGGCCTGAACTCCGCCGGGGTCGCGCGATGGCGGCGGGGAAGGAGAGGGTCAGGAGGGCCGTCTTCACGGCTTTCTTCATGGTCACGATGCTGGTCTCGCTCCTCGTGGCGTCAGCTCCCGTCCTCGTCGCGGTTGGGGACGTCGCCGCGTCTTTGGTATTCGCCGCGAGGCTCGCGTGCGCTGCTTGCTATGGCCTCCGTGGCCACCTCCGTAGATACGCCTTCCGGAGCTCTCTCATGGACGTCCCTCTGCTATCCGTCGTCAGATCGCTCGTGATCACATGTGAGCACTGGGGTCCGGGATCGTTTCTTGTTCTTCTCTTTGCGAAAAAAAGGATTTTGGGGGTTTCGGAAAGTGAAAGGTCGCACTATTTTTTTGATTTGGGAATTCGGTGGTTTCGAGGGGAGGTTTTTTTTTGTTCTTGATGGGATTTATTGCCAGAAAAGTTCGGGGTGTTGTCAGGGAGTTGTCATGCATTCTACTGCTCTGCTTGTCTGACATGTTTTTTCCTCTCCTGTTTAATTTTTCTTCCTAATGTCCGGAAAAGATTCGCTCCTTTTTCGTGCTTTGATCTGATGCTCTTTTCAGCTTTCTCATGTTTGGTGGTGGCTGGGCCAATCCGCGTGCTGAATTGTATTTTTTTCTCTTTTTGGATGAGTATTGGTCCTGATTTCTCGAGAAATAATGAACTTGAGAGGATGCATTCAGCCGATTTTACGAAAAGATGGAAAGAACATGATGATAGGTGGTGATGAATTTTTAGATGTTCATCTCACCTATATTTTATTATTTTGTAAAGGAAAAGTTGACCCGGATATCTAGAACTTACTAATATTCTGGTTGTGCTTTGTAATGATAAATGGCTTTTGTGCCCGTCGAAGTCCACTTGAGACCGACTGATTTGAGTTTGTAATGATAAAAGAACGGGTTATTTTGGATTTGATTGGTGCTAGCCAGAAAAGGTTGGATGCAAGCTTTTTTGAATAGCTTAGGTTTCGTAGTTTCTATTAAGCTAGCTGTAAGTAATCATAATCACAACTATTTGCTAAGGTTTATCCCGTCATCCTGTCAGTTAGATTTTTAAGTTAGTGCTGATGCACATTCTGTTGAATGTTTATGTACTCTTGGTAGAAACAACTAGTTTTCTAAAATTTAAAATATAAACTGCATGCTAAGTTGAGGCATTCGGCAGTTCTAATGTGGTTGCACATGCAGGTGTTTATTCTCTATCTGAAGGTTCTAATCTTTCATGTGGACCTTATCTCGGAAGTGCGACAATTTGTGCCTGTGCTTCCCTTCTATTTCTATTAGTGAAGGTTTGTGTGTACACCCCCGCTTTGGACATTGAGGATGAAGCTTCTTCTTCATTGTCATATCAGAAGCTGCATTTAAAGAAATCATGGGGGATGCCTGTGCTTTTCCTTTCTTCGTTAGTGTTTGCCCTCGGTCATGTTGTGGTTGCTTATCGTACAACATGCAGGGCCAGGAGGAAGCTTTTAATACACAGACTAGATCCCGAAGCAGTAAGTTCTGCCATTAACCTTTTGCTGTGCCCAGAATTTCTCAAGCCTCTAATTTTTGTGTTCTTCCAGCTTCTAGCATGCAAGAATGCTTTCTCAGGATACTCCAAGGTCCCACGATCTCCCACTCCCTGCTTGGGAAGGAACTCCAAAAGTGACAGTGAGACAAAAAGAAAAGCCTTGCTTCGTGATGCACATGATTTCTTGCCAGTTAGTTTACTTGCAGATTCGGATAACCTGTTTATATGCTGTGAAGGTCTAATACTTCATTATAAGCTATGCCCATCTGAGTCTCCACTTTCCTTGTCTTCTTCACCTTTCTCACAATGCAGTTCGAGTTGTAGTCCTAATGGATCTCCCGTAAAGTTTAGAGTTGAAAGGCCTGTCGTTGTATCTCCTCGAACTCAATCTCATGTTAATAGGAGCTTCAGCAACCCATTTAATTCATCCTCTTTATATGCCCCTCTACTTTCTGGGATTGCAACACCGCCCATCTTCTCCTCAGATGACATTCCTGCACTAAACCTTGATAATATTGATCAAAAAATACCTTTGCCAACATGTGAAATTAATGTGGAAGACTCTGGGAAATTTGGTATACTTTTAGTTCATGGATTTGGTGGTGGGGTTTTCTCATGGAGGCATGTGATGGGAACATTGGCACGACAAGTAGGATGCCCTGTTGTAGCTTTTGACCGTCCAGGTTGGGGATTGACTTCCAGGCCCAGAAGGAAAGATTGGGAGAAGAAAAAATTGCCAAATCCATACAAGTTGGAATCTCAGGTGAAAATCTGTTTTTAGAATTTAAATTGCATAGATAGTAAAACTTGCCAATAAATATAAAACCCTATGAAATGGAACTTGTTAACATTACATTTTATTTTTATTGTTGACATCCCAATTTATTTGAAGTTTAATTTTAGTTTTCACAAGTTTATATCATTTTTCATGGATTTTTTTACCTATCCACTCTGATGATATAACCACTTTATTCTGGAACATTTATTCAAGATAAAGTCCCCGTATAACGAGTTAGGAGACATTATCCCTCATTTAAACAGGACCTTTTTGCACCCATTCTGAGATAATGAAACCTCATCCATTTGGAGATATAGGGACCTTTTTTTGCATTGGCTCCTTGCTGCATTTTCAGTTTATTACCTATTACCCATTACCAAGTAACTGAACAGCTTCTTGACTTATGATATTCAATTTGAAGGTTGCTAGAGTAACTTTTATGTGGCTGTATTTGTTTGAGTGAAAAGTTGGTAAATGATAAACGGGAAAGAGATGAATATTAAGGTAGGATATTTTGAAGGAAATTTCTCCAAGATATGCATGAAGGAACACATACATGCAAACATGAAACAACATGGGGATAACATTTAGCTAAAATGGCTGTAAATAACGTGAATATAGAAGTTGCCACCCGGATGCTTGTAAAGATGAAAATATCCATAAAAAATGAACAAAATTTGATAGGCTATTGTATAGGTACCTAACGGGTTGCTTGACTGAAAAAGAGGGACTTATAGTTAATTGTCTATTTTTGGTTTATTCTAACGTGTGTATTGTATCCAGGTGGATTTGCTACTTTCCTTGTGCTCAGTATTAGGCTTCTCATCTGTAGTTCTTATTGGGCATGATGACGGTGGGTTACTTGCCTTAAAAGCTGCAGAGAAAGTCCGGAAGTCTACACATCTGCTCCATGTAAGGTCAAAATTGTTTCACAAAAACGAAACAACACAAAACAAAATAAAGAAAGCAAAGAGCTCTGATTTAGTCCCGTTCTACTTTATACTGCTATTTAAAATGTTATTCAATGTTTTGTTATAATATTCTATCATGTTATTTTGTTTGCTCCATAATAGTTTAGCACTGGTAAAGAATTTAATTCATTAGCAGTGGTAAAGAATTTAAGTATCCAACCCTACTTAATTATGGGAAAAAGCTTTGTTGTTGTGATATTGATGGGAAGTTAAAGCTGTATATGTGCTTCTCTCTTCTGCAATACAAAAAATATTAAGGGTTTTTAAGAAAAATAACTTGAAGTGATTTCACAAAATGACGCTATTTAATAATTTGTTCTACAGCCTACGTCCAATGGCGAAGCTAGAAGACTCGTGCATCTTCACTAATGGTAGTTAGAATGGGATTGTGGAACTATATTGAAAAAATCCGTGGATCATCTCATTATACTATCAGCAAAAATAATAACAAAAATTCTCACATAGATCTATGTGAATTTGTTGCCTCCAAACTGATCTTATTTGGGTAATGTGTGACTTAGATTTATAGTCATACTCTAATGGTTCTTGGATGTACAAAAAAGTACTTCTTTAAAATGGATTGGACAAGATTAGGATGGCTGTCGATTAAAAGCCATCTTTGTCTTTGTGATTGAAGATGGAAGATGAGTTCAGTTGCAAAAAGATTCTGGGTATAATTTATGGGGGATTGCTTCATCTTTGTTATGCTCTTTCCCTTGTGCGTTTAGGCAATTAAACCAAGATGAAAAGGTTGAAAGTCTGGTGCCCCATGGACACCATGCTTTATTGTGATGGTATGTGCCATGCAATGGATCAATGGTGACTCAGAACCCAACACCGAGCTTCCTCCTTATGCATGCATTCATTTATGAAACCTATACTAGAATATGCTTTGGTTGTCTACAACGTGTAGCCTTGTTTGTTGGTTTTTTTGAGATCAGTTGAAGAAAATTTTTCCTTGGATGACATCTATTTCGAGAAGAACCGAAGATGGTGCCCTAAGGGTATAGAGATGTTACACGATGCATGGGTGGCCAGGTGCAAGTAATTCCAATCTAGAGAAGTTGTGGAAGTATGTTGTACAATCTATAAAAGTACGCTCTCTTGGATTTTTGTTGTTTATATTTGCTTGTAGTTTAAAATTTGCTACATTGCTGCCTGGATGTAATTCAAAATTTACAAGGGTTCTCGCATAAAAAACACATGCGAGTAAATGAGCTTAGTTCCATTGCATCACTGTCCGGATGCAATTCAAAATTTGCATGCTAGCAAAGAAGTTAGTCCAAAAGAGGTTGTAAAGGAAGTTGCAGATATGTAGTTGGAATATTAGCACTTTGATTAGCAAATTGACAGAGATTATAGATGCGATGGAAAGAAGGAAGATTCATATACTATGTCTCCAAGAGACAAAATGGGTTGAAGAGAAAGCAAGGGAGATCGAGAAGACATGCTTTAAACTTTGTGTTAAAGTAAAGATAAGGACATACATGGTGTTGGAGTGGTTGTTCATAATGATTTGAAGGATTGTGTGGTTGAGATGCAAAGATTTGGGGATAAGATTATTTTGCAATGATTTGATAGAAGATTCATATACTATGTCTCCAAGAGACAAAATGGGTTGAAGAGAAAGCAAGGGAGATCGAGAAGACATGCTTTAAACTATGTGTTAAAGTAAAGATAAGGACATACATGGTGTTGGAGTGGTTGTTCATAATGATTTGAAGGATTGTGTGGTTGAGATGCAAAGATTTGGGGATAAGATTATTTTGCTAAAATTGGTGCTCGAAGAATAAATTTTGAATATCATCGTAGTTTATGCATTGTAAATTGGTTTAGATGAAAGGACTGAAAAAGCTTTGTGGGAGGATTTGAATAAGATTATGCAAGGAATCCCACAAAGAGAGATGATTTGCCTCGATGGAGATCTTAATGGACATGCGAGAAAGGATGCCGCAGGGTATGCTAGTATTCATGGAGGTCTTGGCTTTGGGGATAGAAATGAAAAGGGAAAAGTCATTCTGGATTTTGTAACGGCTTATAATCTTTTCATAGCAAACACTCTCTTCAAGAAGATGGAGGAGCATTTAATTACTTATAAGAGTGGTCCGACTAGAACACATATAGGTTACTTTGCGTTGAGGAGAAGAGATCGGTTGTGTTGTAAAGACTGCAAAGTAATCCCAGGAGAGAGTTTGACAATCCAACATCGCTTGTTAGTCATGTATGTGCAAATAAAAGGGTTGGTAAAGAATATGGGGGTTTCCAAGATCACTAGAACTAGATGGTGGAATTTTCAATTGAAGTAATCAAGTTTCGGGGAGAAAGTTATAGAAGACTTATCTTGAGATTGTAACGGAAGTGCAAATAAGATGTGGGGGGCGATAACATCTTGTATCTGAAGAGTAGCCAAAGAGATGTTAGGCGAGTCAAAGAAAGGAGCTCAAATGCCGAAAGGAGGTTTGGTGGTGGATTGGACGGGTACAAGAGAAGCTCAAAATTAAAAGAGAACAGAGAAATGACGAAGAAGGAAGCAAAGAAGGTTGTAAGCGAAGCTAAGTCAAAAGCTTACAAGTTTTGTACAAAAATCTCGATTCTACGGAGGTTCAAAAGGATATATTCAGGTTGGCAAAAGTAAGAGAAAGAAAGACCAAAGATCTTTTTCAAGTGAGATGCATTAAGGATGAGGAAGGTCACGTGCTTGTTACTTAGAAGGATATAAAGACTAGATGGAAGCATTATTTTCAAATGCTTTTCATTGGAGAAGGAAATAGAGAGGTCACTTTAGGAGATCTAACTAGTAGTGAAAGTTACTTGAATCGTGCAAGCTATAAATGAATACAAAGGAAGGAAGTAGTGGGTGCTTTGAAGATTATGAGTCATGGGAAAGGTGTAGGACCTGATGGCATTCCTATAGAAGTATGAAGAGTTTTAGGTGAGCGTGGTTTGACCTGAATTGCAAATTTATTCAGTCTTATTTGGTGAAGCAAGAAAATGCCTGAAGATTGGAGGAGAAGCACCGTGGTGACTTTTTATAAGAACAAAGGAGACATTCGAAATTGTTCAAATTACAGAGGTATCAAGCTGATAAGTCACACTATGAAAATTTAAAACGTGTGATCGAAAGAAGGTTGATGCAAGTTTCTAAAGTACAATAAAATCAATTCGGATTCATGCCAAGTCGCTAAACTATTGAATCCATCCATTTGCTGAGAACAATAGACATTTATAGAGATAAAAGGAAGAACCTCCATATGATTTTTATCGATTTAGAGAAGTCTTATGATTCTGTCCCACATGAGATATTGTGGAGAGTTTTGGAAAAGAGACAAGTACATGTCCTACACAATAACCTCATAAAGGATATGTATGATACGACTTCATCTTGTGTAAGGATCCAATATGGGAAGACTGATTATTTTGACATCAGCATTAGTTTGCATCAAAGTTTAACTTTGAGTCCATTCTTTTTTACTTTGATTATGAACGAGTTGACAAGTCACATTTAGGATGAGATACCTTGGTGTATGCTATTCGTTGATGATATTGTACCGACTGATGAGGCTAGAGATGGAGTAAATGAGAAGCTTGAAGTCTGGAACATGCATTGGAGACTAAAGGATTTCGTATAAGGAGGCTAAGACTGAATATATGGAGTGTACTTTTGATCGAAGCAATGGTGAAGGATACCATTCAGAAGAACGATTCTTTTAGATACTTGGGATCTATTTTGCAACATGAAAGAGAAATTGATGGAGATGTTACTAATATGATAAATACATGTTAGCTAAAGTGGAGAGGAGCCTTTACCATTCTTTGTGATATGAAAATTCCTTTGAAAATCAAAGGAAAGTTTTACAAAGCAGCCGTGGGACCTGCTATGCTCTATGGATTTGAGTGTTAGCATGTGAATAATAGACATGCGCATATAATGACAATAACAGAAATGAAAATGCTAAGATGGATGTGTGGACACACTCGCTCTCTCTCTCTCTCACACACACACGTAAAGATCTGATTCGGAATGATGCAATCTGAAGGAAAAATCAAAGGAAAGTTTACAAAGCAGCCGTGGGACCTGCTAGGTTCTATGGATTTGAGTGTTCGCCTGTGAATAATAGACATGTGCACAGAGTAATATTAGCAGAAATGAAAATGCTAAGATGGATGTGTGGACACACACACACACTCTCTCTCTCTCACACACACACGTAAAGATCTGATTCGGAATGATGCAATCTGAAGGAAAACCGGTGTAGCTCTGATCGAGGATAAAATGCCAGAAAATCGCTTAAGGTGGTTTGGCCATTTGCAATGGAGGTCGGCTGATGCTTCAGTTAGGAGATGCGAGTTTTGAGATGTTGAGCTGGCTAAGAGAGGACGAGGAAGGGCCCACGAAGTGTTGGAATGAGACTATACGAAGGGATCTTAGTTTTTGGATTTTAGCCTGAGATTGACTCAAGATAGATCTGAATGGAGGAAAAAAATTCATGTAGCCGATCCTACTTAATGCGGGAAAAGGGTTTGTTGTTGTTATTATTGTTGTTGTTGTATCTTTTCTTGTAATTAATGGCGTAAAATAAAATTTTGTTGATATCTGCACGGTGGATGGCCAGGTGCAAGTTATTACCTCTCTAGAGAAGGTGGATGGCCAGGTGCAAGTTATTACCTCTCTAGAGAAGCTGTCTGTAAGTATATTCTGTAATGAATTCAAATGGCATAAACTTGCTATAAATTAGTGACTAAGGTCGGGAGAGTTTTTTGGGACAATGAGAAGATGTTTATATGCATGCTTGCCTAGGGATTCAAAGACTTCAAACTTAAGAACACCTTATTGGCAAAATCGATCAATAAGCTGAGAGGGATGGAAGTGGATCTATTTAGCCTGATTTCCTTAGATTTGTGTAACGTCCCGGGCTTAGGTCACCGGTCCATTATTGAGGAAAACTGGCCCCGACAACTTATTGGGTTCGGGCCCAAATGGATCCATTGACAACTACCCAAAATGCTTAAGTCCAAGTTATCAAGTAGTAATTCCCACCACTTATAACCCACTCTCACACTTTGTGAGTTTTAGATGTGGGACTATCTTTGGGGGTATGGGTGTTACAACCTCCCCACTTATATTCGCAACGTCCTCGTTGCGACATGATCCATCACTTATTCCCAGTGACAGTGACAGATGTACGCTCTGGGTAGAAATTTCCTCCTATCTGGGTGGCTCCACCTCTCGGGTAGCCCTTTCCACTATCAGAGGGAAATTGACTCTGATACCATTTGTAACATCCCGGGCTTAGGTCCCCGGTCCGTTATCGAGGAAAACTAGTCCTGACAACTTGTTGGGTTCGGGTCCAAATTGGATCCGTTGACAACCACCCAAAATGCTTAAGCTCAAGTTGTAAAGTAGTAGTCCCCACCACACTTATAACACATTCTCACAATTTGCGAGTTTTAGATGTGGGATTATTTTTGGGGGTATGTTACAATTTGGTTCCGACTCAAATTGAGCATCCTAATAGATAGTACTCTCCCTATCATCATTTTTTGAGGAAAAGAAATCGTCCATCATCTAGAATTGGACTCTTATCAATTGAGTGCGATGCCATTTATAGGATCATTTCTGCCTTGATACTTGTGTTTTCTGGCGGGAGAAGTTCGGAGAGTTTTACCAGACGGAAGAAAGGCAACGGTCTGCCTTTTTCATCTGAGCTGGCTGCAAGATTTGAAGTTCCTTATTCTAGGTTTTAATGTGAATGGAAGAAACTCAATTCGGAATGGAAAATGGGTCCCTACATTCTCTTTTTACTTCAAAGGGGGTTGTGTACATTGTTGCATCAGAGCTGAGTCCTTTGCCTATATACTTGGAACTGATGATTAGAACACCAGCCAGAAGAACACTTCTCTACAAGCTAAGCCAAGAACATGAATAGAAATGTGGGCTTCTGAGCGTATGCAGCACTAGGACATACGGAATATCACCCGAACACGCACCTGCTTCCTCTGGACCTGAGGATTCTGTTCAAATAGACACTGGAGTCATAGATGAGTAAGGAAAGAGTTGCCAAGGACATTTTCCCAGGGATCTGAATTCTCATCAAAGAAGAATCCTGGGGGAGTAGGCACAACCCCCTTGCGGATGCTCGGACGGAGCTCCCGAGATCAAAAGATAACATGTGTCGTTGAGTTGGATTCTCAGTAATTGATACATCATTATATGGTTATATAGGGAGCGACTTTGAGCGATATGATTATCGTAGGCAATCAGTTTTCAGTGAAATGGGAGAATTGTTGATATTAGATGAAACCTAGGAAATTTACTAACGGTGTTCACATTGCACCAATTTTGCCGAAATATTGCCAATATTCGCTGCTGCCGGGCTATATTCATGTTGATATCCTGGAATGGAAAACCGGTCACTCGGCGAAACTGAATTTAGTACTCAATGGTGCTGTTTTTAAGAAACAATTCTCTCCATTTAAGTTGCAATTGGCTACTTTTTCTTTGCTCCTAATCCCATTGGCTACTTTTCTGCATGATATATCCTTGAACTGTGCATGTGTTATCGCTCTACTTTTTCCATTTCCAACAATTACTTATAGGGAAAACCAATGTATGCAGGTAGAAATCAAAGGCGTGGTACTGCTTAATACTGGTCTTTCGAGAGAAGTAGTTCCTGGATTTGCTCGTATTCTTCTGCATACTTCACTGGGGAGGAAGCACATGGTCCGCCGTCTATTACGTACAGAGATCACTCAAGTTATTAATCGTCGAGCATGGTATGACCCTACAAAGCTAACAACTGAAGTCTTAAATCTCTACAAGGTATAACACCCATCACATTTGACCCCTGTGTAAAGTAAATTGTGGCTGTCATTAAAAACATTCTTCTGCACTATGCAGGCGCCGCTGTTTGTAGAAGGTTGGGATGAAGCACTCCATGAGATTGGGCGGCTTTCGTTTGCAAATGTTCTCTCTTCACAAAATGCTGAAGCTCTGTTGAAGTCTCTCGGTGATCTGCCCATTTTAGTAGTAGCAGGTGCAGAGGATGCCCTCGTCTCACTCAAATCTTCTCAGTCGATGGCATCAAAGCTAGTTAATTCTGTAAGCTCACTGCTCCGATCTTTAACAGTTGCATTGTTCTGAGAAGAGGTTAAAAACCGATTCCTCCTGAGTTTGACGATATTCTGTTTTATTCAACAATCTGAGCTAAACACTCCATCATTCTACTTATGTGATGCAGAGATTAGTTGCGATATCAGGATGTGGGCACCTTCTTCATGAGGAGTGCCCAAAAGCTCTGCTTGCGGCTCTCTCACCCTTCATAACCAGATTGCTTTCCTCGTCGGAGCCATCGCAAAGACAGTTGTAGGATATCTATTGTTCCCTCTATTCTTCACTATTCCTCCTCACTCTATTAGCTGAAGGTTTCCATTGATTAGAAGAGAAAGTTCTTCACATCTGCAGCTGATTTCTAACTTCCTCAACCTACCGTGTTTTCTTTTCTTTTCCGGTTCGCTGTTCTCGTGTGTGGTGGGTGTGCGCGTGTAGTTGGAGCCTGACCCTATTCTCAGGGTAACTAGAGCTCTCCTCCCTGTAATTCAAAAAAGGAAAAAAGGAGAAATTATTGTGAATTGTGATTTTTTTATTCCCACTAACAGTGGCAGGTGTTGAGTAGCTTGTACATTGTGCATTGCATATACGAGGGAAGAATTTGGCATCTTTTTTTGTAAAATAAGAGCAATGTCCAATTTACTTTTAAACCGTCTAGTTTTGTAATTTGATGCGTGCATCTGCAGAGAGATTGCAGATTTATTTGGTTTCAATTATGTTTGGATCATGCCATTTGTTCAGCTACTTAAATAAGCGTTCATGAATCTTTACATGGACAGCTTAGAATTTGCTATTCTTTGATCTGATTGTTTGATTTTACCTGGCCATTTTAGATAAATTTCCTCGATCTTACTGTGATCATTCAAGGAATCCTTGTCTGGTCAACAAGTCAACTGTAAATAATTTCTCAGTTGCACTGGTGATTGTAATGGCTGTGCTGGCCGTTTCTCTAGGTGATTTATTCGTGATGTTCATCTTATGAAGTTGGTGCGTCCACTGCGACATGATTAGTTTTCAACGTGAAAGGTGAGAATGATCATCTTTACAATTTTCGTTCATGTCATGTTTGAATGGATGATGTGAGGAGAGCATTCTGAGCCCGGATCCTCTGAGGAGGTGGACTTTTGTTATATTGCAGAATGTAGCATTATAGTTATGCTGCTTTGTGTATTATAGACCAGGGTTCAGAGAAAATCTACATATGGGCATTCGTACCACTGGATTCCGACCTTAACTTTCCTACCATATTTTATTTCATCCCTACGCAGCAGTTGTTGATGGCAGCAGGATGACATTTCGTGCTTGATACTGCTAATAATACAGGGCAACATGGACCCCAGGGACCACTTTGCCGCTTTCTCCTACTGACTGCTTCTGCGACACTTTCAGATTCCTCCCTGATCTCAACCTTGTCGACCTCCCCTTGTATTTGAACTTGGTTTCCACGAATATCTCTCCACTTTGAATTTTCATTCTCGTTTGGAGGAAATCAACCTCCACCTGCTCTGACATGCATCATCTACGACATGGGCCTCTCAACCACCAACACCGTGCAGGAAATCAACATACCCCATCGCATCTTCTACATCATGTCTAGCTTCTCCCCCCTACGTGCCACCAGCATAAATTGATCAAGGATCCTCAACAGACACCAAGTCCTTAGAAAACCTGGAGATTCAATGCTGCATCAAGGTCATGAGATTGCAACCGTCAGTTACAAGCGGAACTCGGTGACAGGCAGTCGCGGCCAGGCTGATCATGTCCATTTTGTCACTCTTCGCAGAGCAATTCATGGACTAGAAGCTAGTAATGGAGATGCTGGGGAGGGAGGACATCAATGGAGCTACAGGTGGAGGCGAGAACAGCCACGAAGGGAGGACATCTCATGTTAGTCTCTTGTGATCATGATATATCTACTCTGTTCCCGTACATGTAGCAATAGTAATGGCATGCCTTAGTAAGGCTTCAGCACTTGCTTAGCATGGAATATGAGATGTTACTAAAGATCATTATTGCTTAATTCTTTGATTGTTTTGGCACAACCATATGTAGATTCATAACCCAACATGGATGACTCCAATCAACGTTGATACATTGTTTTTTCATGATGGGGTTGCATCATACATTAGTGAGGATGGGAATACTGGTAAAAAATCAACAATTGAGTCACTGATAAAGTTTGGAGGACATGGGGGGCGGGTCTGTCCGTGAATGGAGCATCAGCATCAGCAACAAAACGCTCTCATCACCACCTACAAAGTGTTGTTGTCAAAGTGACCACTTCCTGCTATGCAATTAGTAGGTAAGCAAAGCACAAAGAAGGCGATTCGTGTCTCCTTTGGTCGACTACTTTCCTTCTATATGAAACATGCTCTCTCAATGAGAATGAGAGAGTGGTGCGAAGGTTTGTGCCATTATCACTATATCATCTATTGACATCAGATGGATATGGGATTAGGACAATGTACTTAGATCAACCTACGTAATTACCCAATACGGATTATCCTTCGCGATATCCGTATATTTAGGGTTTAACCACAAGGAGAACTCCATCCAACCTAGTTGCCATGAACATGGAATATGGCCAAACTTCAAAAGGTCTTCTCTGAGCCAATGTGCATGTATATAAGAGTACACCTCTCTTCACTTCGCCATGTGAGCTTGGATGCTTAGGAGTACATCAAAGAGCAGAAACATCATGTTACAAAATCCGTCGCTGCTTGAAAAGAGACTTCCAATGACTAAACTATCTTCACCTGCTGTATCTACTTAATCTAACAAGGAAAAGGAGATGTTACATGATCAACTGCAAGTAGAACTATTTACAAAACCAAATGCCCTGGTCAGGAGTCTCCAAGAACGCAAACTCGCAAGCTATCGCCAAGTGGTCACTGCCCCATTTCTGCAAGAAAAGTTTGGCAAAACAGCATGCTCAAATTATCCAGCTTTCCGCTAAGTATAAGATGATATAGACATACCGGTGTCGGAAATCCAGGGGTTTGTCGGAGAACGTCTTTAGGTATAGTGTCGAGCACCTTGACAGTTAGAAGGCCTTCGGAGAACCTAAACATCCAAAGATTTTTCAGATATGATTTTCCGGAAACCAAATTTCTAATATTCTTCACAAAATGTACATATGATAGCCACACAGAATGACGGAACAAACTTTCTTTGTCCGACCACTAGAAAAAAAGATAGTTGTCTCATTGTTGGGGTCAAAAAAAGATATCCACACAATCTCTGAGGATGTGATAAGTGAGGCCAGATAAAATTGTTGCATACGCACTAGTAGTGAATCTATAATGATGAGTTGGTGGTGTCTGATACATGAGGGTAAAAATAAGTCAGAGGTAACATCTACAATAGAGACCGTCCCACAAACCAAATAAAAAGAAGATAATTCGAGAAAGAGAGCAGTGTTAGCAACAAACATATCACTAACAACTAACAAGTACTGACCATGTATATGTGTCAAGTTTAAGCATCACAGCTGAAGTAACACTAACCATATATAGTCAACCGTCCCCATAAACTGCCTGTTATAGCTCGTGACGAGAGGTTCTCCATTTGCATCCTTTGTTCCAGAAAAGTCCTGTCACAGCAAGTCCACACGATCTATTTAGAACCAAGTTTCTTCAATAAAAAAGGGCAATTATTTTAAGTTACTTTGAGGAACCTAATCTAGGCTTAACCACCTTGATTTGTCCATGATGAGGATAAATCATACGAAACATCTCTTATCAAAATTCTCCTTAGTCGTGGAGGAGCTCAAGGACATTATCCACAAGAAAATACTTACGAAAGAAAACAATATAATCACACTGAAAAATGTTCCACTCACTAGTCAATACAGCATATTGAAATGATCAACAGAAAGGATAAAAGCCCAAAAAGGAGATCCAGAATCATTTTACCAACATACAATTGTTTCAAACAGACAAAAATGCACAAGGCTCTGACAATATATACATTTCATTCCAGAAGAAGCACTGCATGAACAGTTTATCAAAGCTCTGCTTGAGAACCCCAAAATGTTCTGACGGGAGAGAATAGATATCACATTCATAAGCACACTCAGTTTATTTTAATATTGATATAAATCGAGAATTAAGAAATTTCATGTCTGTATGAAGCCTACACTCACAACAATCCAAGAAAAAGTGAGGCAAGGCAAATGTGATAGGATACTTTTAGCCTCTCTCTTTTGCCATTTTTAAGGACTAAGGGCCATCGTCTTTACATAGTTGACTTTTTCACGGCCATGTTGGCCATACTTTAACTTTCCTTGGTTCAGGGCCATGTTGGCCACTTTCTAGATGTAAGGCATTGAGCCCCTCACTTGGACTCTCTTGTAATATCTTTTGAAATCAATAAAAGGGATTATCTGAGCTGCACAAAATTGGGCTTATGAGTTTTAAAAAAAGGAACAAAATAACAGGGCATCAGACAGTGTCAGAAATTCCTTAAGACCAGCATTCAGATTCTCCTGAAGGTATTGCAAGGTATAAACCACTTTAGGAAGATGGCACACTGCAAACACGGAGTGAAAAGGGCATTTCCCTCCAAATAGGATGCGATGCATCAACATTGTCTGTTTGCACAACGTGACAATCATATATTTGAACTCTAGGGAAGAATTTTTTATTTTTTAAGCTGACATTAACCGAAATTGACATCCTATTGACAATTATACAACCAACAAAGCATTGCCATAAGGATCTTCATTATAGCAAATTGAAAACATTTTCATCTAAGGTGAGTCCAACAAACAAACCACCACCTTGGTCATGACACCCGGGAAATACTTCTAATTCCATAAATAAATACAATTTTATCCTTTTACAAATACAGAATGTAAAACAACATTTATCCAGAGATTACTTCGAAGGTCCCAAAGCTAATTTTTAATAATTGTTAGAAAATCGGAAGCGGAAGCAATAACATGGATAAAATATAAAAAACGAAAATAACAACGGGATTTTACGTGGAACCCTACTCCGTGAGAAGCGGGATGAAACCACGGGAGAAGCCCTCAAAAGGGGCGGATATTCTATTGAACTTTATCAATGGATACAGGAGGTCTTTGTTGGGAAAAGAGTCTTCGATACTTATTCAGAAAACC
Organism: Ottelia alismoides; assembly: GCA_037367405.1. Taxonomy (NCBI): domain Eukaryota; kingdom Viridiplantae; phylum Streptophyta; class Magnoliopsida; order Alismatales; family Hydrocharitaceae; genus Ottelia; species Ottelia alismoides. The sequence goes on along the minus strand of JAZKJV010007467.1, from coordinate 51,621 downwards.
CTAGGCTCTCTTATATAGGGAGAGACCTTAAGGGTAAATTACAGAGAGGTCTATAAAAGATAAAGAAATAACGACAAGATACATAAAGAGATAATAAAACTACGAACTATCTCTACACTCCCCCTCAAGGTGGAGCATAGATATCTATCATGCTCAGCTTGGATGAACATCTCTGAAACGGTCCTCTGAGCAGTGGCTTGGTGAATACATCTGCAGTCTGATCTCCTGAGCTCACATGTGCAGTAGATATCAATCCTCTTTGGATCAAGTCCCTAGTGTAATGGCAATCACCTTCAATATGCTTGGTCCTTTCATGGAAAGCTGGATTGTTGGCTTTGAACAATGCTGCTTGATTGTCACACTGAAGCTTCATAGGTAGGGGCACAACTACATGTAGATCTTCTAGTACTGAACGAACCCACATCATTTCCGTGCTGGCTTGAGCCATGGCCCTATATTCGGATTCGGCACTGGACCTTGCCACAACAGTTTGTTTCTTTCTTTTCCAAGAAACCAAAGAGCCTCCAACAAACACTGCAAACCCTGAGGTTGATTTTCGGTCCTTAGGACATCCTGCATAATCTGCATCTGCACACGCTGAGACGGATAAGTCTGTGCCCTTTCTGAATAGCAGCCCTGAGCCTGGAGAAGACTTCAGATACCTCAGTATCATGTGTATAGCATCCATGTGAACCTGTCTTGGCTGCTCCATAAATTGACTCACCCTGCTAACTGCAAATGCAATGTCTGGACGAGTAATGGTAATGTAGAGGAGTTTTCCCACCATTTCTCTATATCTCCTCTTATCTACTTCATCCGTATCACCATCATACAGCTTCATGCTAGGGTCCATGGGAATACTTGATGGTTTGCACCCATCCATGCCAGTCTCAATCAGGAAGTCTGTAATATACTTCCGTTGTGTCATCACCAAGCCTTGTGCATTCCTTACAAATTCCAACCCCAGAAAATATCTTAGGGTTCCAAGATCCTTTGTAACGAACTGACGGCCTAGGAATGCCTTCGCCCTCTCTATGCCATGAACATCGTCTCCTGTAACAAGAATATCATCCACATAGACCATAATGACAACCGTACCTGCTGAAGACTTATGGACAAACAATGAGTGATCGGCATTTGACCTCTTGAATCCCTATGCTCAACCAGGTTGGATAGCTTCTGGAACCATACTCTCGGACTCTGTTTGAGGCCATATATCGCCTTGTGAAGTCTACAGACCATATGCTTCTCCCCCTCAGCAGTAAACCCAGGTGGATGCTGCATGTAGACTTCCTCCTGTAAGTCTCCGTACAGAAAGGCATTCTTGACATCTAGTTGAGATATACTCCAATCACGCACCACAGCAACAGATAAGAGAATACGAAGGGTAGAGTGTCTCGCCACTGGAGAGAATGTATCCATGTAATCCACACCATAGGTTTGTGTAAACCCACGGGCGACCAAGCGTGCTTTGTACCTATCCAACGTGCCATCTGCATGATATTTGACTGTGAAGATCTATTTACAGCTCACAACGGATGCATCAGAAGGTGCAGGGACCAAAGACCATGTGCCACGAGACTGTAGGGCCCTCATTTCTTCTTCTATTGCTAATCTCCAGCAATCATTCTTCAAAGCTTCCTGGTATGTCCGTGGTATATCCACGGAAGACAAGACTGTGGCAAATCTCTGAAAATCACCAGTGAGACGGTGAAAAGAAACCTGTGAAGCAAATGGATAAGAGGCACATTGCCTTCTCTGCTTCCGAATAGCAATCGGAACATCAAGATCATCATCTGCTGTACTGGATGGGCTAGTGTCTGCCTGTACTGAAGGATCCTGCACATGTACCAAACCTGACCCGTCAGTAGTAATGCCATCTGAACATACCTGAGGCGTGATGATCGGTTGCTGTGTAGTCTGAGCAGAACCTGACCGGCGTGTATAGAATTTAGGTAACGGTGATATGATAGGCCGTGGAATGGGTGGAGGTGGTGGTGGCGGTGCTGGCGTGGAGACTGGCACAGGGGACGACTCAGGTGTACTCAATGTAGGTGGTGGAGGAACATAGATATCATCAGTGGTAGTGGATGGTACCATTCTGTCACCTGCGGGAGAGAAATACATTACAGACTCAAAGAAAGTGACATCAGCACTCAAGAAGTACCTCTTAGTTGCAGGATCATAACACCGGTAGCCCTTCTGAGTCCTGGAATAACCAACAAAGACGCACTTGACTGCTCTAGGAGAGAGTTTGTCAAGTCCGGGAGATAAACGATGCACGAAAGCCATAGTACCAAAGACCCATGGAGTCAGTGAAAATAACTCCTTGTATGGAAAAATAAGAGAGAGAGGCATCTTCTCACCAAGAACTGAGGATGGCATTCGGTTGACCAGATAACAAGCAGTAAGAACAGCGTCGCCCAGAATGAAATAGGAGCACAACTCTGAATCAACAGTGTTCGAGTAATATCCAAGAGATGGCGATGCTTTCTTTCTGCCACACCATTTTGTTGTGAGGAATATGCACAAGTGGTTTGGTGAATAATACCCTTTGATGAAAGGAATTGTGAAAGTGAGCGTGTACAAAATTCAAGGGCATTATCCGTCCGAACATATTTGACAGAGGAGGAAAAAACATTGTGCACTTCATTAATCAAATTCTTGATCACATTTCTTGCTTCAGATTTATTTTTCAAAAGAAAGACCCATGACACACGAGAGAAATCATCCACTACCACAAGATAAAACCTGTGCCCCTGATGATCGGGAACACGACTCGGACCCCATATATCTATATGTAACAACTCAAAAGGGGAGCTACTGCTCCGACTCGGACGACTTGGGAAGCTCGACCTGTGATGCTTTCCCAACTGACACGCTTCACATCGAAATGACGAACTAGGAGAGATCTGAGGCAGAAGATGGCGCATTTTCTGAAGCGGAAGGTGACCAAACCGGAGATGCCAAATGTACGGAGAGACTGGCCCAGCAGAATGAGATGAGACGCCAGCATAGGAACCCGAACCAGTCGATATAAACCATTCTGCTCAGAGCCACAGCCAATCACCTTACCCGTGAGTATGTCCTGAAAAATGAGAGAAGACGGGTCAAATATAGCACGACAATTCAAATCCTTCGTAATCTGACTAATAGATAGCAAATTCATTGAGAACTCAGGAGCATGTAGGACGTTCTGTAGTTGCATGCTGGAGGATAGGAAGACCTCCCCCTGTCCAACAAGGGGCGAATGAGTACTGTTAGAGAATATTCTGTGTGCCTATTTATTAAGAGAATATTCTATGGAGAATATCCTATAGAATATTCTCCCTTGAGCTCTTATATAAAGAGCCTCACACCCCCTGTACTCATAGAGAAATTCCAATAGAATATCCGCCCCGTTGAGGGCTTCTCCCGTGGTTTCATCCTGCTCCTTAGGGAGTAGGGTTCCACGTTAAACCTTGTGTTCATGATGTTTATCATTTTCTTTATCGATTCTGCTTCCGCTTCTCAGATTTCAACAGGTACCATCTGCTATCTGCACTGAACGACCGGGAGGAATGTCCCTGTAGGCCTGTAATCTACCTCTATCTCGGCAGAGATGATGTGTGGCTCTGGAATCTATAACCCAGTCAGATATATCATGAGGTGTTGTGAATGCAGTAGATCTACCTGAGGTACTCGCAGCAGCGGATGAACTGGCAGAGGCAGTGGCAGCAATATCTGAAGAACCACCAGACGAATCACAAGAAGAATGTGGCATAATATCTCGGAGACGGGGCACAAGTTCGTCAAATCGATTATCTGCAGTAGAGGGTAATGGAGACTGAGAGTGCTCTGCAACACGTATTGATGCTGGAAATCCATGCTTAGAATAGCATGTGTCCTCTGAGTGTCCTGTGCGGTGACAATAGGAGCATGTCTGACTGAAGCGACCACCCCTTCCCTGGGGTCCACGGCCACGTCCACGACCACGACCAGAAGGCGGTCCACCTCTCCCACGCGAGACTGCCATCGCTGATGGGGGTGGAGTAGAAGAGCTGGAGGAAACTGGAATGCGACTGAGCCTTATGTAAACATCCTCTACTGGAGGAATAACCGCATCAGCTAGGATCTGGGACCGGGCGGCATCATACTCAGGATCAAGAGCCGCAAGTAGAACACCCACCATGGTGGCATTCCGAAATGTCTTCTGCTGTTCAGGAGTAGCAGTGAGAGGAATAGTACTGTATAACTTCTCAAACATCCCTCTTAGGGATGTGTATAGGGAATGGAGAGGTCTGCCGCTCTGCTTCATTGTGAAAATGTCATGCTGCAGCATCTTTGTCTCATTTCGCACCTGCGAATATGTAGCGGCAAGAATGTCCCACATTGCCTTGGCAGTGGGCTGATAGAGGACGTCGTTAGCAATCTCCATCGTCAATGTACCAGACAACCAGACCTTCGCGTAGGCGTCGTCAGCCTCCCATGAGGCATAGATCCATGTCTTCTCTGCAGGCTCATCCTCGGTAAGAATGTGTTTCTTACCATTAGACTTCATGAGGCTCATGAACTGCATAGCCCATAGCTCATAGTTAGACCCGTCCATCTTCACTATTTGCGCAGGACCTTTGAATGCGCCGGTGGAGGGCATATCAGCTTTCGATTCTGACATACTGCCGCTTGGAGAAGAACAAGGGTATATAGACACAATGATGAATGTCTACACCAACTGCATCGGATTTGAGTGCGTAAGCACTCAAACACATATACCGAACGAGTAGAGTATTAGGGCACGCCTTAGAGAAGGCTTACAGCCCTTGAAACGACTGGTTGGGTGCTGCCTGGGAGTCGCCTAGATGTTTGCGCGACCGGTTGGGACCTACGACGGCAAGCGGGAGCCGCAGGCGGTGGCTGGGACCGTCGGGGACCCGCAGGCGGCGGGCTGGAGACCGCTGGCGGTGGCTGGGACCGCCGGGAGCTGCTGGCAGCGGGCTGGAGGCGCCGGCGAGGCGCAGGCGGCGGACTGGAGACGCCGAGGAGGCACTGGCTGCGGACTGGAGACGCCGGGGAGGCGCTGGCGGTGGGCTCGGCCTAGGGCTCGACGTGCGGGAGCCCTGGAGAGAGAGAGGCGGCGGCGGAGATGCGCCGAGGAGAGGGCGACGGGTGGGGAGGGGTGGGGCGGCGGGTGGAGAGCCCTAGGGCGGCTCTGATACCATGTTGGGAAAAGAGTCTTCGATACTTATTCAGAAAACCCTAGGCTCTCTTATATAGGGAGAGACCTTAAGGGTAAATTACAGAGAGGTCTATACAAGATAAAGAAATAACGACAAGATACATAAAGAGATAATAAAACTACGAACTATCTCTACAGTCTGGGGCTCCTTATATAGCCTCTCCAGAGCCTCCAAGTCCCACCACTGGACGATGTGGGACTAAATGCTGGATAGGGTAAATGGATCTCCTCCAAGATCCATTTACCCTGCTACAACACAATAGGCGCATACAACTTATACTCCAACACTCCCCCTCAAGCTGGAGCATGCAATGCTCAGCTTGGACAAACAGAAATAAACTCAACTCAACGCTACAGGACACTACGGACAATATCAACCCAACGCGCACATTGTTGCAGTCGAGGACGTTGCTTCGCATGCCGTGCAGGTGAGGAGGACGAACGGGCTAGAGTGTGAGTCAACTGAAGACTCGGAATCTGACCATCAAGTCTGAACTGCGCCTGAAGTCTCCTCGTCGGAGAACTGGGTCTCTCCGATCTGGCTCAGAGAATAGTGCACTGCTCTGGTGTACCTATGATACCACATGAAAACTCTGGCCGAACAACAACAAGAATGATGGGGACCTCGAACTGATGATGGCAACATATGCTCATCTGACAATGACCGCATACTCATGCGTGTCTGAAACCGGACTCGGAAGACAATCGTCGAGTCTGAAACCGAACTGTAGAGCCTGATCATCTGGCAGGTCTGGAGACTGACATCTGGAATCTGGATCTGGAACACAAGACTTGTGACTCTACATATATACTCCCCCTTTCTCCCATACTTGTCGGAAAATGAACATCGATCAAGTTGGGAGAAGACAAGATAAATGAGGAAAACAAAACATGCTTGCAACTTTTCTTTTTTTTAAGCCGTCATCATTTTTTTTTGAAAACATTTTTTTAAAGCCGTTTCATTTTTTCGGCTTTCAATCATTTTTTTGAAATGCGTGCGGCTCTTTTTTTTTGCACGCGCCTCCTTTTTTTTCTCAACTGCGTACGCTTTTTTTTTACGCGACCTTTTTTTTTCGAAACAGATTTTTTTTCATCGGTCCTCTTCTTTTTTTAAAATCAGGCCCCTCACTTTTTTTTTCTCTCTCTCTCTCTTTTTGAAATCTCCCTTCTTTTTTTTAATGACACCCCCAACCCAAACTAGCCATTACAATTTTTTCCTTTTAAAAAGGGGCCGCTACCCTTGTTAGGGTTCCCCACGGGAGAACCCTTCGTATGCCACCCCCTTGCATCTGATCGTGCGCCACCAGAGAAAGAAATCGGGAGATTCAGGCACCTAGGGCTTCGCCTGAGGTTTGATGTCGGGGCCGTCGTCGGAGAGGGGATCGAAGGGAGCACGGAGCGCCGGTGTTCGCCTCACGCCAGGGTGCTCGCCTCGCGCCTGTGCACGCTTGGGAGCGGGGTTGGAGCGCTGGGGGCTTAGGGATGGAGGAGGGGCCGCCGACCTGGGTTTGCGCCATCGTGGGAACTTGGAGCGGCCTCGTGCCGCCCGCACGAGAGGGGAGAAGGCGGAGAGGATTTGCTGGAGATAGGAACGAGCCGTGCGTCGCCAGCACGAGTTTGATGGCGTTGGGTTGCAGATGCACGAGACGATCGACGCACGTCGCTGAAGCTTCGGGCGCGTACTGGAGATGCAAGGGCTGAAAGGGGTTGTTGCGCGGCTGGCGAGAAGCCTGATCTCCGCTTGGATTTGCTTGAGGGAGGTGTGCCGCCTACGGGAGATGTGGACTTGGAGGACAGGACGTTTGCGCCAACTATTGCAGTAGGTGCGGCTGGACATAGCTTGTGAGATATCGACAGGGAGTCGATCTACTTCGAGTGCCGCCAGTTGGGGATTCACCGCCAGGATACACCGGAGAGATGGCGACAGGGATCTGGCGGATGTGATCATCTAGAAGATCTAGGGTTTTGAAAAACCCTAACGTTCAAACTTGAACATGATCTCCCAATAAAATCTCTTTACAGATAAACAATGAACCGAATCTCGAACAAATAAAGAACACAAAAAAAACTCCTCGAGAATCGACCCGCTCTGATACCATGTTAGAAAATCGGAAGCGGAAGCAATAACATGGATAAAATATAAAGAACGAAAATAACAGCGGGATTTTACGTGGAACCCTACTCCGTGAGGAGCGGGATGAAACCACGGGAGAAGCCCTCAAAGGGGCGGATATTCTATTGAACTTTCTCAATGGATACAGGAGGTCTGGGGCTCCTTATATAGCCTCTCCAGAGCCTCCAAGTCCCACCACTGGACGATGTGGGACTAAATACTAGATGGGGTAAATGGATCTCCTCCAGGATCCATTTACCCTGCTACAACACAATAGGCGCATACAACTTATACTCCAACAATAATCTTTAGTATGTATCATTATAATCACTTGCACATTAATTAGAAAACAAATCTATACTTGTAGCACACAAGATTGCAAATACTAGCACCCATAGACATATATGGTTTTAAGAACATAATTGTGTTACGGCTGGTATCCCTCTGGCCAGTCTGAAATTAGTTGCATATAGTTATTAAAGTACAATTTGTTAGGGAAAACTTCACATCCAACGATAAGTACGATGAGTAATTTTTAATACATATTATTGTGATAACCTGCACATAATTTGATAGAAAATGTATGCTTATGATTGATAGAACAGTGTTATACAGCTTTAAATAATTGTACCCATAGAATTGGTAATAGATAACATTTTGTGGACTGCCTGACGTTCCTTTTATAATTAATCCTGAAATCATTGCACATGTGATAATCGCCTATATAAATGTGCATGAATCCTGAAATAATTGCACATAGTTATAATCGCTTGTGTAAATGTGCATGCGTGTGTACACATGCGCGGATCGCATGTGTGTGCAAGTGGAAAATGTGCTACGGTCAGTTAGTTTTTTACTTACTGCTTGAACTGATATTTATTATTAATTGCATGTTTTTATCCTGGGTGTATAATTTTACACCTAACTGCATATAGTCACCCTTTACAAATGAAATTAGGAAGCTATAAATTTTTGAGATATTTACATCCATACCCCTGAGTAATTCGTAATTACCCCAAAAACCCTCGATAATCATTAAGTACAACCGGGATCCTAAATAAATGCTCCGTTTTACACCCATAACCCTCCATTAGTTTAGTTCATTAACTCAACCAAATGATTGAGTTAATATAACCAATCCACGATCTAACAGTTGGGATTAACCAAAAGTAAAAAGAAAAAAAAATATCCCACCCTCCCCCTTCCTCCTCCAGCCCCATCCCCTCCCTCCCCCCAAGCCGACCGCCTCCTCCCCTCCTTCCTCCTCCAGCATCCCCGACCTTGCACAACACCGCCACTACCTCCTCCGAGAACCCCGCTGACCCTACCCCCCTACACCATAGGAAGACCCCATGAGACTCCTTCTATCTCGTCGAGTACAAGCCCTACAAGTTCGACCCCACCGCTGTCGCCGTTGACATGTCAATGCAAACGGATTATCGTTGCCCTTGGCTGCGCGCCAATTAGCAACGGAGATCGGTCGGAGGTTCCGAACCCAGAGGAGATCTAGTGGGACGAGATCTCGCCATCACATTCTTCGTCGAGCCCGGAGACTTTCAAAACCCTAATCAAGGCGGACATCCAGGCTAGTGGTCGGCGAGGGGAGGAAGGGGAGGAGGCGTGTGCTGGAAGAGGAAGGAAAGGAGGAGGTGGCCGACAGGGGGAGGAAGGGGAGGAGGTAAATGCTGAAGAAGAAATGGGAGGAGGAGGTGGGTGCTGGAGGAGGAAGGGGAGGAGGAGGTGGTCGACGGGGGGAAGGGGGAGAGGATGTGGGTGCTGGAGGAGGAAGGGGAGGAGGAGGTGGTCGGTGGGGGGGAGGAAGGGGAGGGGGAGATGGGCGCTGGAGGAGGGGGTGGAGGAGGAAGGGGAGTGAGCTCATTTGTAAATAATGAGAACTTAAAGGGTAGAAAATGTAAATATTTGACGAATATTGCCATAGTTAACGGGAAATTGGATGGGAGTTAACACGAGGTTATGGGTGTAAGAGTTAAGCACTATTGAGTATCTCGGGTGTAATTCGTGATCATCGAAAGTTTCCGGGGCAATTATGAAATTACTCAGGGTTATGGAGGTAAATATCTCTATTTTTTAAAAAAAAATTGGAGAGATTGAAGAATATCAAAGTTGAATAGAAACTTAAATCAAAAGGAAGAGTTTCAATGAGCAATTAAGAGCACAACCTAATGGTCAGCTCAAAAGTGGCACCTTCACTTTGGGGGCTACCCTGACCATTGTTTTTTACCGAACTTGAATAGAGGGAAAAGTTTCTCCCTTAATTGGAAAGTTGGAAGACTTTGCAAACTAAGATTAGGAACATTTGTATGTGGAAATCTCACTCGAAAGAAGATATAAGAAATATTTTAAAAAATAAGCTAGGTCTAGGAGTAAAGGATCAAGCATCTTACACAATTTAGGTGCATCAAGGATGAAGACGAATGAGAAATAGTGACTAATGATGATGTAAAGTTAAGGTGGATTCTGGATTCCACCTGAATTGTATTTGTTAGCTGTGAAAAGAAGTGACATACAGTATGCTTTAAAATGATGAAGCATGAGAAAGCAGTAAGTCCGATGACATTCCCATGGCTTACGTAATTTTCAATATTGTTTGGTGAAGCAAAAAAAAACAAGTGAAGGAAAAATAGTACGATAACTTTATACAAGCACAAAGGAGATACAAAAAAAATGTGCCAATGGTATAGGTTTCCAATCGACGAAATATACAATGAAGTTTTGTGAGAAGATAATTCAAGGAGGTTAAACAAGTTTCGAAAAAAAACAGAAACCCAGTTTGCTACATGCCTGGTAGATCTACCACTAAACTCACACAGACACACCTTCTCAGTCATTTATAGAAGTTTTCAGAGTAAGAAGAATCCCTCGTATGTTTTTTATTGATTCAGACAACACTTGTGAAATCACACCTATATAAACCATGTAAAAGATTACATAGAAAAGTGAGTTTATATATTAGCTTTATAAAACATAATGTATGACCAACTCATAGCTTCTGTATAACTCCAAGTGAGTTGACAGATCATTTACATATTAATGTCAATCTGCACCACGAACCAACCTTGAATCACTATTTTTTTACCTGAAAATAAATGAATTAACAAAGCACGTGCAGTGAGATGCAACTCGGTGCAAGTTGTTTGCAGAAGACACTTTTAAATACAATACAAAAGATGGAGTTGACAGGATGCTTGAGCCATAAAGGGAGTTTCTAGAGTGCAAGGGTTTCCGAGTGTTAAGTAAAACCAAGATAGAGTATATATGAAATGCAAGTTCAATGACAAATTAGAGATGTGACATAGGTAAAGTTTGGTACACATTTCATTTCGAAAAGGGATGTAATTTAAGTTCGATCTTTCAAATGAATGAAGGAATTGATGAAGATGTTGAAATTAATGCGGATGGATGAAGTGGAATGGAGCTTGTGTTGTTCTATGTGAAGACGATTCCTTTAAATTTCAAAGGAAAGTACTATGCAAATGCAGTAAGACATGCAATGCTTCATGGTAGCAAGTATCAGGTGGTTAACTATATACATATATAGAGAACGTTTAAAGCTGAGATGGAGATGCTCTCGTGGATATAGAAAGGACTGGAGTCATAACGAAAGTATCCAACAAATGGTCGACGTGGCATCTATTAGAAAATAAAATGAAGGAAACTCATTAAGATGGTTTTGACGTGCAAAAAAGATAATGCAGTGCTCTAGTTCAGAGGTGTGAGAAGTCAAAAAATGAGTCGTCTAAGAAGGGTCGGGAAAGATCCAAGAATATCAGAATGATATTTAATTTAAAAAAATGCCTTTTTTGGATCTAACTATGATATGACCCAAATTAAATTTATATAGAAGCAAAAAATCCATGTGGTTGACCACACTTAAAGTGAGAAAGGTTTCATTGTTGTTGTAGCAAAATCTAATAACATTTAGTAATAATTACCGTGATAGGTTTCATCACAAAGGAATTTTTAGATATCCATGCAATCGTATCAAAGTAATATTTTTTTAAAAGAATAGGTAGAAGATATCCAACTCATGCATACTTGGTACACAAGGAGTCGGACATCAAAGAGTATTTTGAAACAAGGAAGAGAAGAGGTAACAAGAACTCACTCACCATTTCTGAAGGGGACACACCTTGAAGATCTTGCTTTCGCCCCTCACATAGATGAAGTTCTTTTTAGCTTAACTTTTTCATTTTTTTCTTTGAAGCCCGGGTAATTTTAGGGGTCCGGATGTGCCCTCTCATTGCATAAAGAACGACAATACAATGTAGCATAGATGAGGCATATAGCCTCTACAGGATACTTCAAATACTATTTGGCCAACATGGCCTGCAAAGCTACTAAACTAAGGAGTACCTTTTAGCTTCCTAAGTGCTCTTTCCTTGGCTTTTCTAAGTCATGGAGTTCCCTTTTAGGCAACTGCCATTTCCACTGAAGCTCCCACTTAAACTCGGAGCCAGAAGACTTACCCAAGGCTCACTGAAATTATCCTCCGAATCATTCTCAGCTTGACTTTCTTCTGCTGCACTATAACCTTTAAAGGTCTCAAGGTTGTTTGAAGAAATCTACAACACTTCAGTGTTCAAAAAGCAATGCAACTGTTGCTGCTCTTGTTTTTTTTGTTAATGACCAAGGAGTCACAACGAGATCCTCAATGCCTTCTCCTTTCTTTAGGATGGAAAAGATTCCATTGCTTCTTATGCAATGGGAGATATGAAATGCCAAAATGAATGGGTCTCCTTGATATGGTGGTCACCTTATTTTCATCCAAATCTTAGAAGCACTCAGTGCCCATTTTGGATATACCTCCCTGGCCTAAATGTTCATCTTCACAACTCAGGAATCATTAAATCCATTGCACAAGTAATAGGAAAATATATTTGTGTGGACAAGAATGCCATTTACTTTACAAGACCAAGCTATGTGAGGTTATGTTGAGATAGACCTCACCAAGCCTCAAATTGAACATGTGATGATTGAAAATGGTGCTGTCTTTTAAGTAGATGATCATCTATGAGAGACTGCCAAAATTTTGCTCTCATTGCTGCATAATAGGGAATACTCAAGAGAATTGCAATAAAAGAAAATGAGGGCAGCAAACAAAGGAGATGAGCAGAGTGATCAAGAAGTGGCTCCCAGTTGGAGTTGATGAACAGAAGAAGCATGATCAACAGCAAGGATCAACATCAGGGCTGCACCCTTCAGGACAGCAGCAGAACCTTCATCATAAGCAGCAGCAACAGCAAAGGCATCAGCAGCTCACTTGGAATGCATCTACAACAGCAACAACAGAAGCAAACATCCTCACTGATTTTGAAGGATAGCCCCAAAGGCAAAGGAATCATGATGTGGGGTGGGGTGGGGTGGGGGGGTGGGGATTGATCCCCCCTGCAAGGATTGTAAGAAGAGATGGAGCTCTTGTGATCAAAGACGCAGAGGAAGTTGAAAAGAAAAATGAAGAAATAGATTCCCCTTTTCCAGCAAAGCCTCCATTTTTCCATCTGAAGAATGATTTTGTGGAGGGAAACCAGAAGCAAGTGAAGGATATGTCAACTGAAATCTTGCAATCTGAGTTGCAAGAACAGCAGCAACCAAGGGACTAGGAAAAGCAGCAACTGAAGCTCATTGCAAATATGGGGATTCATCAGCAGATCCCTTTGCAAAAGCATCACCTGAAGATTCAAGAGAAGCAGCAGCAAAAGGAATAGAAGATAAAGAAGATGGATGGACCAAAGTATCCAAAAAATCAAAGAAGAAGAAGAAGGACAAATCTCCTTCTTCCCTCAAATCAGCAGCAGCAGGAGCAAGTGCAAAAGCTGGAACGGGCCATGGACATTGAGGCTGGATCTGGACATCAAACAAATTCTGATATGCAGCAATCTGCTGCATCCGTGCTTATAGTTTCTCCTCTGAAACTGAAGAAAGTCCGATGCTTAGGAAATGATTTCTTCTTCCTCCTAAGGTACAGGATGATCCATTACAGCAGAAGCCAGTTGAAAATCCGCCAAGTGAGGAGGCTGCTTCTTATATTCCCTTGAAGCACAAGAAGGCTTAGAGGAGCTCAAGATTTCACCCTTTTCTGTTCAAGGGCAACAAATAGAGAAGCACACAGAACCAACAGCAAACAGAAGAAATGGAAACTGAAGCTGAAACAAAATCATTAGCTGATGAAGAGATTCTTGTTTCACCTATTGCAGTAGAATTGTGGATATGCAGCACCGAACAATTAAGACTAGTGACTACATTAAAGAGGGCAGAACTGAGGTAAAAAACAAGGCCAAAAGGGAGAAATACTCAGGGATAAAGGAAGACCTTTATGGGAACATTTCTCCCATTCCTTTCAAACTAAAGAGAAAGGTAAACAATTACAATGTGGAGGATCTGCTCCAGTTCAGACCTTCTTTAACTCTCCACATTGGCAAAAACAAAAGAAGCTAGCTACAGGGACCTTCATCTGTTCCTCACCTCCCTTTGATGCAGCTGCAAAAGAAGCATGAACAAGGAGAAGGAATTGGAGATCTTTTTATGACTCCTCCTTGATCAATAACAAAAAACAAAACAGCAGCGAGCTACATTGTTTCTTGAACACTGAAATGCTAGAGATTCCTTCAAATAATCTTGAATTCTTAAAAGGTTATAGTGCAGCTGAAGAAAATGAAGCACAAGATGAATCGAAGGACAACTTCAGTGAGCCTCTAAACAAATCTTCTGGTTCTGAGTTCAATTGGGAGATTCACAAAAAAAGGGAATCTCCAAAGAAGAGAACTCCAAGACATATAAAGGCCAAGGATAAACACTTAGGAAATTTAAAGGAAGTACCTTGTCTTGTAGTTTTACTGACCATGTTGGCCATTTTGAGTTGGTTAAAGAGGCTAAATGCCTCCTCTTTGCGTCATTGCAATATATTTCTTTGATCAATGAGAGGGGGACACCCGGATCCCCAAAATTATCGGGTTTGCAAAAAAAAAGCGCTCCTTGCTCTGTTGGCCATAGCTTTAACCTTTTCCTTTTTCAAGACTATGTTGACCATAGCTTTACACATAGGTTTCTTTCTTCAAGGCCACTTGGCCATAGTCATAATGTAAGGCTATAAGCTACATGTATACATCTTTTGATATAAATGAATTTGGTTACCTAAGCCACACATATCGGGCGTATGATTAAAAAAACAATAGTTTTTGAAGCCAATAGATATTAGTATATATTTATTTTTAGAGATTTTTAGACCACAACCCTTATAAACTTTATCGGTTAAACGACAACTCCTGTAAACTTCATATTTACTCCACGACCCCCATAAACTTGCTCCATTTTACACCATATAATAATACCTTTGTTGTCACGGTCCGAAGTCAAACCATTGAGTTTGACTGTAAGGACCAACAGGTTAGGCTAAATTACAAAAAATAGGAAATGTTATAACTTCCCCTCCCTCTTTTTCTTCCCTTCTCCCCACTTCTTTTTCATCCTCTTCCTTTCACTGAATCTCCACTCCACCTATGTTGTCACCGAAGCTCCCCTACCCCTTCGTCCAGATCTGATTTTTTTTTGTAAATTGTGCATATGACAATTTCAAAGAGTTCGTGGGCAACGTGCCCGACGGATACCCGTTGAAGATTATTCCGAAATCGTGCAATAGTGGGGGGTGGGGGGGGAGCATCAATGGCGCCAAGGAGTAGATAGGAGAGAGCATCAAGAAGAACACATCCTCATATGATGCAAAGTCCGAGGGGGAGTTCACCATTCAACTTCAAGGTCTTAAACAAATGTTGGGGGTGCACTCGAATCGAGGGGAATCCATGTTAACATAGGACGTTGCCACCAAGGACACGAGGAAGGGTGCATTTGGGATATGCCACGTGAGGTCAAAGGTGGACCAATAACTGATCCCTCCCGATATCAACTCTGATCGAAATGTTGAAGAAGAAGACCAGTAAGAAGTATATAGATGCGGGAAAGCTGCAGCCAACACTGTTCGACATCTTCGACCATGAGACAAGCCTAGATGAGAAGAAGTTTTTGAATGTGACACTGGGAAGCTTCAAGGTGGAGGGAGAGGAAGGGAAAGGCTTCCGAGCATGGCAATAAGCACGGCGCAGCATTTCATGCGACAAAAACTAAAGGAGAACGATGAGCAACTACACAAAGCATGCTTTGGAGATGCACATCTCTGGGAAGGATGAGGTATATGCAGAGTCAAAAGGGGCTGCTGGACAGTAGATGCTTATTGCTTTGACGGTGGAAGGAAGTGTCGACCGTGATGGAGGGAAATTCAACAACTGTGGAGGGAAAATTCGACAACAACAGAGGGGGAGGTGAAATTCGGTGATAGAAGAGAGAGGAAGATGAAGAAGGGGGGAGAAGGGAAGGAAAGAGAGATGGAAGGGAACTTACAACATGTTTCTTTTTTTTGCAATTTTGCCTAACTTTTTGGTCCATACGATCAACTTACTAATTTGATCGACGGACCTTGACAACAAGGGTATAACAGTGTAAAGCGAAGCAAGTTTATAGGGGTTCTAGAGTAAATATAAAGTTTTCAAGGGTTGTCGTGTAATTAACAAAGTTTATAAGGGTCTTGGTATAAAAATACCTTGTTTTACAATAATGCACCCACATTAAAATTAAATATATTAAATATTCTTTATGAACATTTAAGTTCATGAGATATCACAAGAAATCTATCAAGAAATTGAGTGAACATCCAATCCCATGGGACATTTTAATAAAGTCCACTTAAAAACATGACCTTTCGATAATTCCACTTTATTCTACTACCAATTATGTGAATAATTATTCTAAAGGTAGTCATAATGTCAATGTTAATGCCATCAAATGAAGTCCAAAAATAAAGGGGCAATATCAATTTACCTTAACTTCAGCATAAGCACTCTTTAGATCCAAACCATGATGAAGAAGAGAGCACTCCACATTTCCTGACGCAATCTCAATTTCTGCTGAGGTCCACTGTGAGGGGTCATATATATGATTCCCAACCCCCGAAATAGAATGATATGGTATTTGAGATTTATTATTTGATGACATGAGATCTCCAGTTAATTCATCGATACTCTTCTTTCCATGCAGTTCTACTAAAAAATTGGGATCAAAATCCTCCACCTGGCAAGAACCAAAAATATTTTCCCCATCCAAGGTATTGTCATCAGAGCATATAGTAGAACTCCAATCTCCGGACCAACAATGTTCCTCGGGATCTTGTTCAGACACACAATAGTCTTCAGCAGGGCATCCATGGCTTTTATTTGAGTAATTTATCTCGTCTTGCAAAATGTTGGAACCACCTCTGTCGTTACAAGCTTTAGTACTTGCATCCACCCCTATATGAACTTCGGAAATGCCCTTTTCAATATTCAAAGTTCCTTTGCTGGAAGGTGAGTCTTCAGCAGGGCATCCATGGTTTTTATTTGAGTAATTTATCTCGTCTGGCAGAATGTTTGAACTGCCTCTGTCATTACCAGCTTTGCTACTTGCATCCACCCCTATATGAATTTTAGAAATGCCTTTTTCAATATGCAAACTTGCTTTGGCGTCACTGGATGGTGAGTCTAGCTTTTGATTCAACATATTAGCAATTGAATCCGAAGCTCTGCAACTCAATATATCAGAAAAAAAATCGAAAGATTCTTCTTTCTCTATTGAAAGGATTAGATCAGATGTACTAATTTCAACATTTTGCTTTAGTCCACGTTTAATGTTGCTACCGACAGATTCTGAAAGCTTCTGGACACCAACAGGACTTTCAGAGGTCTCTCCAGAAATAACTTCATTGGTGACACAAAATTCACTAACTGTACTAGCATGACATAATATTTCTTTCCGATCTCGAAGATTGTAATCATTAGAAGTTCCCCCTGCATCAGCTATGGTATTATCCTTTGTGACCTGGTGAGGTAGAGTACATTCCAGTAAGAAACCCTAGAAACATTAAAGGACTCCGATGATACTGCAAAGAATAATACCTAACCTTTCTTTCAGCACCACTCTGATGTAAATGAAATATGTCGTCAACAACCTGCTTGACAGAAGTAATAGCTTCCAAATCAAAACCTGTTTCCAAGAAACATTCAGATCTGACTACATCAGATGGTACATGCACACGGCTGGCAGAACAGACTGCAAATTATTTAACCAAATTATAGACTTCTGCATCCAGGAAAAGTCCAATATCATGCCATTATCCCACCAGTTAGCGTTCCATCCCTCTTTTCTTGTAGTGATTATAAAAAACAAAATCACAAAAGCGCGCGCGCACACATGGTGATATATGGTGATCTAAATTCCCTAAGGTTTCATTTCTAAAAAATCAAAAAATAGTGAAAAAAAAGGAGTCGGGTGTAGGTAGTTGCCTGCACCCGCCGGTGTAGGATCCCTTCATACATGTGTGTGTATATGTATATATAGAGAGAGATATACATATATGTCTGTGCGTGTAGATACACATATATATATAGGATTTTTATCCAATGCGCACAGGGCTCATTAGCGTTTCAATGAGCACCCATTCTCGGCCATACACGTGTATTACTAATTAAGTTGTTCCCTATTTCGAAGGATGTTGTTTTTGGAAGGAGATTAATATGCAAAACGATTTAACAATAAGTGATATTCCAATTATATCGCGTCCTAAAAAATAGGAAGATCATTTTGGAAAGAAAATATTTGAATCGATGATTTCTTGCAGAAATTTGAGATCCAAATGCTCAGGTCAGTAATATATACACAATGAACAAGTAAGTGCTTGTTGTGAAGTCAGTAATATCCAAACAACGGTCAGTAATCTACATTCATTTTATTACATGGTGCAGATTTCAGTAATATATACACAATGGACAAGTAAGTGCTTGTTGTGAAGTCAGTAAAACCATATGAAATGATCAGTAATTTCCATATATTTTATTACTTTGAACAGAATTTAGTAATTTAGATATGATACTCAAGTAATATATATACAGTTATCAAGTAAATTATTGTTTGTGTTCAGTAATGTATATATCTATGTCTTATACCACATGTTCAGTAATATGTGTACGATTCTCAAGTAATAGCTACTATGAGATCAGTAATAACAAAGTAGTGGTCAGTAAGTCATAGGCATTGCTCAAGTAATAACAAAGTAATGGTCAGTAAGTCATGGGCATTGCTCAAGTAAGAAAGTAACCATTTGTCAATGCAATGCACATTACATAGACATTGGTATTACTAACCACATGTTCAGTAATATGTGTGTGATTCTCAAGTAATAGCTACTTTGAGATCAGTAATAACAAAGTAGTGGTCAGCAAGTCATGGGCATTGCTCAAGTAATAACAAAGTAATGGTCAGTAAGTCATGGGCATTGCTCAAGTAAGAAAGTAACCATTTGTTAATGCAATGCACATTACATAGACAATGGTATTACTAACCATTTTTTATGTTATTACTGATCTCACTACACACATTTACTTGACCATTTTATACATATTACTGAATTCTGTATAATGTAACTATTTGTATGTAAATTACTGACCATTGTTCTTGATATTACTGATCTCACAATAAGCATTTACTTGACCCAATTATATTTATTACTATCATAGCATTCGAACCCTTAATCATCCGCGTGGAATCATTTATTTGAATCGTTTATTTCCAAAACCGTCTTCCAATTTTTAAGGACGTTATATAATAGGAAATATACGATTTTTTTAAATACGTGGTATCCTATAATTAGAAATTAATACACGTGTATGGCCGAGAATGGGTGCTCATTGAAACGCTAATGAGCCCTGTGCGCAGTGGATAAGCCCTCTATATATATATATACATGGAAGCCTGGTAATCTCTGTGATTCCTTTTTTGTATTTTTTTCGTTTCTTTTTTAATCAATATACTGGGGAGGGCACCTTAGCGTGTTATCCCCTCTTTTGGTCTTCAATATATGTATATATACACACACATACACATACATACATATACATAGATATATGTACATGTGTGTACATATATAGACATATATGTACATATATGTGTGTGTGTGTTTGTATATACATATATAGACATATATGTACACATATCTCTGTAAATATACATATCTTGGCATATATGTGTATGTATTTGTGAAAGTGTGTGTACACATATGTATATGTGTGTGTATATGTGTGTCTATATATATACATATAAGTGTGTACATATGTGTGTATGTGTGTGTGACCTTGAGTGGGCACACATTGTAATTGATAATTACCTGTTTCACCAGAAGCCTTGTGCTCATTGGGATTCACTGCATTTGAATTTCCTGGCCCAACCAAACCAGATTTTACGCAGTTTGCCCGAGGAAGATTAACTCTGTAATAAGGAAAAAAGATTACAATGTCAAATTTTATAGATGCATTCTATCTGTATTTTATAAAGCAAAAGTATGACCACTCGATCTCAATGATCATCAATCATCATGTAAATATTGTTGAGGGAAAAGAATCGAATGCATTATGAGAGGCCCTAGGGTTCTCTTATATAGGAGAGGAACCTATTGGGCAAATTACAGAAAAAAAAGAGAAATATAAATTGAGAAAACAATAATAAAGATGACTAATATCTCAACACTTCCCCTCAAGCTTGGAGCGTAGATATCAATTACACTCAACTTGGAACAATATCTCTGATAAGGCCCTCTATACGAACAAGGAGTGATCGACAATTGATCTCACAAACCCCTGCTGCTCTATCACGTCCGAGAGCTTTTGGAACCATGCTCTTGGACTCTTCTTAAGGTCATAGATAGCCTTGTGTAGCATGCAAATCTTCTGACACTCCCCCTCAGCAGCAAATCCAGGTGGCTGCTGCATGTAGACCTCCTCATGTAGATCGCCATAGAGGAATGCATTATTCACATCAAGCTGATAAAGGGGTCAATTTCGTGTCACAACAACAGAAAATAGAATACGCAGAGTAGAATGTCTGGCAACAGGAGAGAAAGTATCCTGATAGTCCACCCCATATGTCTGGGTGAACCCTCATGCCACAAGTCTCGCCTTGGAGCGATCCACGCTGTCATCCGCACAGTGTTTCATAGCGAATACCCATTTGCATCCCGCAACAGATGCATCAACAGGAACAGAAACAAGACTCCATATACCACGTGACTGTAGCGTAACCATCTCCTCCTCCATGGCTAACCTCCACTGACTATACTTGAGAGCCTCCTGATATGTCTGTGGTATTTGCACGGCTGATAGGTGCCAAAGTAAACCTCCTGAAAGCCTCTGATAACCTACTCAAAGAAACTTGGGCTGCAAGAGGGTAAGTAGCACACACTCGTTTATGCTTTCGCAGAGCAATCGATACGTGTATATCATCTGCCAAGTCCGGAGCATGTAGGTTTTCCTCTGAAGAGGGCACATGCTCATCCTGTCTAGAATACTGCTGCACAGACAACTCAGTAATGCCATCAGTAGAAACAATATGCTCATTACATATGTGAAGCATGTTGGATAATGGGCAAGGCTTGTGAGTAGGGGGAACAGGGCGAGACCTGCGAGTAAAAACACGTGGCAAAAACCGAACCAAAAGAGCATGTGATGGAGGTGGAGGTGGTGGTAGTGGAAGAACCGGAGTAGATGAAGGTGAAGAACCGAATGTAGGAGGTGGTGGCATGTATATCTCATCATCAGAGTCAGATGGAGCAAGTCTGTCACTTGTAGGAGAAAAATACATGACAAACTCAAAGAAAGTAACGTCAGCAATAATAAAGTATTTCCGCCTTAGCGGATCAAAGCAGCGATACCCCTTTTGGGTACGAGAGTAGCTGACAAACACGTACTTGACAGCTTTAGGAGAGAGCTCACGCCCTAGAGAGACATCATGAACATAGGCAACAGATCCGAACATACAAGGTATAAGGGAGAAAAGATCCTTCTCAGGAAACACAATCGAGAAAGGAATCTTCTCTCCTAACACAGACGAGGGCATGCGATTCATCAAATAGCAAACAGTAAGGACAACATTACCCCAATAAGCATGAGGAGCACGACTCTGTATAACAAGGTTCTGGTCACATCAAGTAAGTGATGGTGTTTGCGCTCGACAACATCGTTCTGCTGTGAAGTGTAGGCACATGAGGTCTTGAGAACAATGCCATGAGATGTAATGAACTCAGAAAGTTGTAAGATGCGAAATTCCAAGGTATTATCAGAACCGAGATATTTGATATTGGCAGAAAAAATATTCTTTATCTCATTAATAAAATACTTGATAACAGATCCAGCCTCAGACTTATTCTTCAATAAAAAGACCCAGGAAAGTCTAGAAAAATCATCGACAACTACAAGATAAAAACAGTGTCTCTGGTGATCAGGAACACGACTAGGACCCCAAATGTCTAAATGAAGGAGCCCAAATAACTGAGAACTTCTCTCACTCTGTCGGGATGGAAAAGAGGAACGACGATGCTTCCCAAGCTGACATACCTCACACTGAAAGGATGATCTCGTAGAAATATGAGGGAGGACATGACATAACTTATGCAGAGGAAGATGTCCAAACCTAAGGTGTCACAGATATGGAGAGACATGTCCAATAGGTATAGTAGAAACACTAGCATGAGGAGGTTGGACCAGTCCGTAGAGTCCATGTTGTTCATGACCACATCCAGTCACCACGCCCATGAGTATGTCCTGAAACCAGGGATGCAAACGGTTATGGATATTATTCGATCCGTCACTGTATCCGTTTTATACAGATTTTGATATTTGTATCCTCATCTGTTTTAAAATGGATACATATATGGATATCGTTTTGATATCCGCAAACATCTGTATCTGTATTTTCTTTTTTGTATATAAATATAGTTATAGATTTATTTTTAACCCTATATAAAATAAATCAATACCTTCTTTTACCATATTTGTATAATTTTTATGATACA
Organism: Ottelia alismoides; assembly: GCA_037367405.1. Classification (NCBI taxonomy): domain Eukaryota; kingdom Viridiplantae; phylum Streptophyta; class Magnoliopsida; order Alismatales; family Hydrocharitaceae; genus Ottelia; species Ottelia alismoides. The sequence goes on along the minus strand of JAZKJV010007467.1, from coordinate 29,352 downwards.
AACACATTTAGTAAATTTATATAATGTGTTTTTCATCCAATTCGTATATATTTAAGTCGATTCTATAGAGTATTTCTAATATTACTCGTACGCGATCAATATCCATTTTACATCCGTATTCACTTTTAAGGATATGGTAAGATAATTTTAATATCCATTAATAAAATGGATAAGGATACGGTAATACATATGTCCGCATCCGTATCCGTCCATTTGCATCCCTACCTGAAACACAAGAGACGAAGGGTCAAAGATGGCACGACAATGCAGACCCTGAGTTATCTAACTAATAGAAAGTAAATTCATTTGAAAGGCTGGAGCATGTAAAACATTCTTAAGACGCATGGATGAGGTCAAATGCACCTCCCCTGTCCTGTAACGGGTAAGTGGCCGCCATTAGAAATGATAACCCAATTGCCAGGTGTTATAGTCCTGTAGAACCTTAACTGCGCTCTGTCTCCACACAAGTGGTGAGAAGCACTGGAATCCATAATCCACTCTGTCATGTCTGTATCTGTACTACCAGTAAAAGCATAGGTGATACCTGAGGAACTCGAAGAGGCTCTGGCTGCTTCTGCGGTATCTGTAGTGGTGGTGTCAACAGTAGGAGTCATGATCTCTCTAATACGAGAGACAATATCATCCAGGCGAGGATCAACCTGGGGAGCTGAAGTCTCTGAAGACACAATCTGCTCTGCTACACAACCAGAAACAGGATATCCATGTTCCTGATAGCATGTATCCTCTATATGTCCAGACTTGCGACAATAGGTGCAAGGACCACGCTGGCGTCCACCGCCTCTTCCGCGAGGGGTGCGCCTTCTAGACTGGATCGCCCCCCTCGGCCACAAGAAGCGACCATCACTAAAGAGGGCGAAGACGTGACTGTCGAAGGGATGATGATCCGACTGAGACGGCTATAGGCCTCCTCTATGGGAGGTATGGTAGCGCCAGTAAGAAGCTGAGTACATGCTGCATCATACTCTGTATCAAGTCCAGCCATGAAGACTCCAACCATCGTGGAGTTCCTATACGTCTTCTGCAGCTCAGTAGATGCCGTAATGAGCATGCAGCTATGAAGCTTCTCAAACAAGCCACGAAGCGAAGAGTAGTAAACATGCAAAGGGCGACCATTTTGCTTGGTATTGTAGATATCAAATTGTAGCTGAAGGATCTTGGCCTCATTCTTCGCCTGAGCATAGGTAGATGCCAAAGTGTCCCACATTGCCTTGGCAGTTGGCTGAGTCAAAATGTCATTGAGTCCCACAAAGCCAAACACGCGCATACACATCATCTTGCTTCCAAGAAGCATTTGCACAAGTCTTATCTGTTGGCTTTGGATCTATCAGGATGTGCTCCTTGTTGTTGCACTGCATGAGAGTGAGAAACTGCATGGACCACAACTCATAGTTGGTCCCATCCATCTTAGCGTTGGGAGCCGGGCCCTTGAAGGTTCCAGGTGATAAAATGTCACCCTTGTTCTCTGACATGATGATAAGATGGCCAAATAACAGAACTCAACTGGGGAGTAGATTGATATAAACAAGTCTACACGATCATACGAAAGATTGGTTGTATGTGTAGACTCATACAACCATCCTTACCTATCTTCTTTCCTTGCTAGGGCCAGAAAACATGAATTATAGGACTGAAATCACGCTTTCTGATAAAAATCAGACTGCAAAACGACTAGCAGATGTGTTTGGAGGCACACAGAAGGGCATACGGTGATCTGGGCGGTCAAGGTAACGGTCCAAGGCTGTAGGCGACAGCCCTAGGGTTCGGGGCGGAGGTCCTCGGGGCCAGGTGGCGGCGTTGGGTGCCTGGGTAGCAGCCCGGAGACGCACGACAGCGCTAGGGGGCCGAGGAGGTGTCGAGGGTGGCTGGGCAGCAGTCTGGAAGCCACGCGACGATGCTAGGGGGCCGGGGTAGCGGCCCAGACGACGTCGATGGTGGTTGGGCGACGTTGGGGAGAGGAGTGGCGGCCTGGCATGCACTCGTGGGGGGGAGGCGGGTAAGGTTAAGGTTAGGGTGGGATAGGAGAACTCCGATCTAGGACCGTCGCTCCGATACCATGTTGAGGGAAAATAATCGAATGCATTATAAGAGGCCCTAGGGTTCTCTTATATAGGAGAGGAACCTATTGGGCAAATTACAGAAAGAAGAAAAGAGAAATAAAAAATGAGAAAACAATAGTAAAAATCACTAATATCTCAACAAATATGATTGTATTTACCGTCGGAAATCATCACCATGACATGTTTGTGCAAGAACACAAGAGTATTGGCCAGAAATCTGATCCCTCGAGAGTCCCGACAAGTCTAGCTGTGGCATATAAATTATAACAAAATTACTAAGATTATTTAGATCAGAAATGAACACACACTTGAAACAACTCCATGGATATATTAAGTTCAATGGAGAGGGTAAACCAACCTTTTTCTCCAATATGAAGTTGTATAGTGGACTCTACGAAAATGGGAACCAGTTAGGAAAGGCAAAAACCTACAACCTAAGAACAACAATTAATAAGATAAAACCTCACCTTTGGAGTGGAGTTGAAATCTCCACAAACAATGACTGGGGCATCGTTCCAAAGTCTTGACACAGAAAGAGCTTGATTGATAAGGACTCTGACCTGCTTATAATAAAATGATAATGTCTATATGAAACAGATAATGTCTCGCAACTATTCAAAAATTCCATATGCAAACTTAAACTTAAAAAAACTGCATAAGCAACCTAGTTCATGATCTACACATGCTTTTGCGGCAACCCAAGAAAACAACTGCTATAAAACTGATGAGGTTGCAGCCACTGGCTATTAAAGTTTGAGACATACCCTCTAGGGGTACGTATGTATTTCCAGTTTCTATGGTGTAGACCTGAAACCTAGCCTATCTCTATCCTGGACTTTCTTTTCGTAGATCAAGTATTGCATTCCCCATGGTATTGGACTTTCTTTTCGTAGATCAAGTATTGCATTCCCCATGGTATTAGAACAACAGCCGAAGATCAAGTTTAATTGGTCTCGTCACACCCCTTACACAGCTCCCATGCTATCCACACACACACCACCTCAATTACCTTCATTCAGCCACCACACTGTATCAGAACTCAAACAGCTCCTCATCATCCACTATTAGGGATGGCTATTGAGTCACAGCTCGATGGGCCAGGCTCGGGCTCGGCTCGATAAGGGCTCATGAGCTTAGCACATTAGACTATTGAGCCGAGCCTGAGCCAGATTTTTGGGCTCGATAGCTTAACGAGCCGAGCCCGAACCGAACCCTGCTCAGCTTGATAACTCAATAAGGAGCTCAATAAGGAATATACATATATTCTATTTTTGAAATTGTAATGATGTTTATTTTTATTTGTATTAGTTTTGCAACATTATGAATGGTAGACTATGTGTCTATACGGTTTATGTAACGGCAATATTGGGTAGATTATGCTGTAGACATGGACTTTCTACACTTATCTATGTTAATCTAGGTTATAATTAGATAACAATAATAATAACAAAGCCTTTTCTCACAATTAAGTAGGGTCGGCTACATGGATTCTTCGCCTGCATTCAGATCTATTTTGGGTCAATCCCGGACTTATATCCACAAAACAAAGATCCCTTCGTATGGTCTCTTTCCAACACTTCTTGGGTCGTCCCCGCCCTTTCTTAGTCGGCTCAACATCCCAACACTCGCATCTCCTAACTGGTGCATCAGCTGATCTTCTTTGCAAATGACCAAACCATCTTAAGCGGTTTTCTCGCATCTTATCCTCGATTAGAGCAACACCAACTTTCTTTCTGATTGCATCATTCCAAATCCGATCTTTACGTGTGTGTGTGTCCACGCATCCACCTTAGCATTTTCATTTCTGCTACAACCATTCTCTGCACATGTCTATGGTTCACGGGCCAACATTCAGATCCATAGAGCATAGCAGGTCTCACGGCTGCTTTGTAAAACTTTCCTTTAATTTTTAAAGGAATTTTCTTATCACAGAGAACAACATAGGCTCCTCTCCACTTTAGCCAGCCTGCAGTTATTATATTAGTAACATCTCCATCAATTTCTCCATCATGTTGCAGAATAGATCCTAGATATCTAAAAGAATCTCTCTTCTGAATGTTATCATCACCAATCTTCACATTAATTCCTTCACCATTACTTCCATCAAAGGTGCGCTCCATATATTCTGTCTTAGCCCTACTTATACGGAATCATTTACTCTCCAACTCATGTCTCCATACCTCAAGCTTCTCATTTACTCCATCTCTAGTCTCGTCAATCAACACAATATCATCAACAAATAACATACACCAAGGTAACTCATCCTGAATGTGACTTGTCAACTCGCCCATAATCAAAGTAAAAAGAAATGGACTCAAAGCTGAACCTTGATGTAAACCAGTGTTGATGTCAAAATAGCCAGTCTTCTCAGACGGAGTCCTTACACAAGATAAAGCACTATCATACATGTCCTTTATGAGGTTAATGTATAGGGCAGGCACTTGTCTCTTCTCCAAAACTCTCCACAATATCTCTCGTGAGAAGAATCATAAGCCTTCTCCAGATAAATAAAGATCATATGGAGGTTCTTCCTTTTAGCTCTATAAATCTCCATTGTTCTCCTCAGCAAATAGATGGCTTCAATAGTTGAGCGACCTGTCATGAATCCAAATTAGTTTTCTTTGACGTTGAAAACTTGCCTCAACCTTCTCTCGATCACACGTTCCCAAATTTTCATAGTGTGACTCATCAGCTTGATACCTCTATAATTTGAACAATTTTGAATGTCTCCTTTATTCTTATAAAGAGGCACCACGATACTCCTCCAATCTTCAAGTATTTTCTTGCTTCGCTAAATAACATTGAATAGATTCGTAAGCCAAGTCAAATCACGCTCACCTAAAACTTTCCATACTTCTACAGGGATGTCATCCGGTCCTACACCTTCCCCAGGTCTAATAACACCTTCAAAGCCTCCTCTACTTCATTTCTTTGTATCAGTTTATAGCTTGCACGATTCAAGTAAATTTCACTACTAGCTAGATCACCCAAAGTGATCTCTCTATTTCATTCCCCAGTGAAAAGTTTATGGAAATACTGCTCCTATCTAGTCTCTATATCCTTCTGAGTAACAAGCACGTGACCTTCCTCATCCTTAATGCATCTCACTTGAGAAAGGTCTTTGGTCTTTCTTTCTCTTGCTTGGCCAACCTGAATATATCCTTCTGGCCTCATTGAGAAAGGTTATAATTAGATAATTAATATTTTTTTCATTTTTATTAGCAAATAGAATGTTACAATATATATTATAATTTAACTTTTATATACAACTCGGGTAGTGACCTACTGGTAATGAAGACAGTCTTCAAAGAGGAGGTTGTGAGTTCGAGCCTAGGTAACAACACTTTTCCACCAAAAAATGCCTATTTTCCTTAACGGGCCAGACTAGGCTCAAGCCTAAATCAAGCTCGATAAGGGGCTCAGGCTCGATAACGAGCTTGACTCGAGCCTTATCGAGCCCGAGCTGGTTCGATAAGAGGCTCGAGCTCACCGAGCCAGCTCGGCTGGACTCGAACGAGCTCGAGCTCGAGCCCGAGCCCGAGCCAGGACATGACTCGGCTCATTGGGTTCGATAGCCAATCCTATGGACCACTATGGTCTCGTGTTGTCCTCTTGACCACTTCAACAGTGTTTGGCATTGTTTGATGATTTTAATCCCATGATATGGACATGTTTAATCATTTTTTTCTCATTTCGCATCTCTGCAATAGGAGATGCAATGTAGAAATTTGGAATCCAAGGTGACATCTCAGATTTGTGATATACAAGCAACATGAGATATGGTCAGATCGTCAAGTTGGATGAGACCTATTAAACTAGATGGCCACAAATTTCCTGATGTAAGTCAGAGAAGAAAGGAAACTTCATATTTATCTAGAGGCAAAATCAGAGTTGAGGACTAGTGATATGCTACATGGGATGAAGACAATGATATGACATACTCAACTGATGAGCGGTACCCTTCCTCGTATTGCAGCTGTGGTGTGATCCACTACGACACCATGTTCAAAACTTGGAACAATATGGAGTCGTATTCTTAGGAAAATAATTAGTCATGTGTTTCACATCTATTAAGAATTTAAGAGTTGAAATCTCTTGCACAGTCCTACTTGCAGCTGAAGGTAGTAAGCGAGAAATAAGTCTATGGTTCATGCCTGCACATGTGTGAAACGATAAGGCTTTTCAGATAGAGTTGGTAGTCACATGAGCACACCTACATCTGCACAAATCAAATGATGATTGGTACAACATTGTCCGCTCTCGTGGAGACAAACATGTTTCAGTCACCTCTGTATCACCCAGCCACAAGAGGTACAGACGTCCCAGAATATTGCTCTCATCCTTCCATCTTGATGAAGATAGGGTATGTTTGGAAGAAGTCATTGTAGGGGCTGCGGCATATTATCATAAAATCACTCAATCCCATTATCGAACAGATTGGCCCCATTGACTCTGCAACATAAGGTAAGACCCAGTATACTTCGTGATAGAAAAGATTACATAGGGAAACATGTTGGACCAAGCATGGAAGGCCTCACAACGGCTCGTGTGACCACCACTACCAGAGGAGTGATTGAGACGTTTACTCCCTCTTGCATCGATATGGATATGTTCAGACGAGTTGCTGAAGGATCAACTAATTATTCTGATATATTGACTAAGATTGCAGTAGTTGCCATAAATTCTATATATACTTCTCATCCTTCCTGACAAGTATATACGTCTTCTCGGTTCACTCTGTTGAGAATGAGAAGTTTGTAGACTCGGATGATTACATCTCTATGTGGAGACAAGATATAGTTCGACAATGTTCGATGGACTCCCCTCGAGAGGACAGCACAGTGGCAAATGGCCACCTATCCCTCTATAGTAGGAAAGGAGGATCTCATAGTTGCGCCGATTTTCAGTTTATCTAACGTGCATCCTATTCTAGATTTCCTATCAGTGTGCGATTTGGTGGTCAGACTGACAGAGTTATACTACAACATCAACCACTTATGGCATTGTTTCTTTGATTTTCATGATATTATGACAGGAAAATGGTCGTTCAAGGCAATGGAGAAAGGGGGGTCTACCATCTCATTTAGTCATCATTTGTTGCTTCCGCCATTGTCCACCAGTCACTGATTGCTTCTGATTTCATATTGCATCAGCGATTTGGTCATCCGTCCGTCAGCAAACTCCATCATCTTCTACCTCAATTTTCTCTGACTACCACTTTAAAGTACAAGGCATGTCAGCGGGAACACAGAATTGAAGTTTCTTTCCGGCACCTGGCAACCTACACTCGTATGTTTTTCATCTTATTCACATGGACACATGTGGTCCACGTGGGATTACATATCGTCTGAGTCATAAGTACTTTTCAGTCATGGTGGATGATTTTTTTGTTTACGCTAAGTTTTTTTTGAAAAGTAATTTGGATGTAAGCTAAAAAATAATTCAAATGATCATAAATAAAAATATAGTTAAAAATCTCTAAAATATATTTATTAAAATTATCGTGTTTGATAATGCCAGATAATTTTGTTCTCAATTGCCTATTTTTATAGTTCTCGTCATTCATCACATGTCGTCTGCTCATATTTCCCATCAAAATGATGTCGACCAAAAATTTTACTACATTCTTTTTTTTTGAGGCTCAAAAAAGGGGGAGACACTCTGCGGTGTTCACCCCAATATATTAAAAGGAAAAGAGACAAAGAATGTTACAAGAATATTACAAAAATCAAGCAAAATCAAGACCAAAAGGGGGTAGCCGAAAGCGCAACAAGCAAAGAACACCCCCAAAAAGCCAAAGTAGGGCTACCCTGTACACCAGTCATCCAGAAGATGCGAAGAAAGGATAATAGTGTTTTCCCGGTAGAACCGCTGGCCCGCGAAGAGGGCCTCATTCCTCCCCAGCCAGATGCCCCACAACCTTGCAATCGGAGCCAGAAAATCCTTCCTTCCCTGCCCCTGATGCCTTCAAGCTCTCGCAAAAAGCAACCATGCTCTCCGAGTTGATCCAATCCAGATCATCCCACAGGCCCCGAACCAAGCTGCAGCCGAAGAACAAGTGGTCGATGGTCTGCAGCTCCTCCTCACAAAGCCCGCAATTAGGCTCTACGTTCGGAAAAAACCGAGCGCAACGGTCACGCGTTAAGAGCCTCCCCCTGCAAAGAAGCCATAGGAAGACACCAATGCGCTCAGGAAGCTTCATTCCCTAGAGGAATCTGCAATCACGCAATAGAGTAATGTCCCCCACCTGAGGACTGGGAGCAAGAGCCATATACGCCTTCCGCGTGGAAAAAAGACCATCCTTCCAAGACCAGTGGTCCCTGCCATCATTAGGTTGGACAGCGTCAGCAAGCAAGCGCATTAACGAGAGAAAATCATCCATACGCTGATCCGAGAAATTGGCAATAAACCGAGGACACCAGCATCCGTCCATCAAGCACGAGGCCACCGATGCCTCCTTATCATCCGCCAAAGCAAACAAACGGGGAAAGCGGTCCTTGAGAGTACCCCTTCCCGACCAATCGTCGGTCCAAAAACGAAAAGAATCCCCCTTCCCCAGCACCGGCTTAAAGAGGGAGAGATTTCGAACAAAAACATCCAACACACCACGCCAAAACGGAGAGAGGTGCCCGTAAGCATTTCCCCGAGTGAATCCCATCATCTCCTCCCCCAGAAGCTCCCGCAGAACATTAAGCATGAAGTTGTCCTCCTGACCCCAGACCCTAGTCGCCCATTTTAACAAGAGAGCCTCGTTAACAACCTCCAACCTCCGCACCCCCAAGCCACCATCCTGCTTGGGCCGCGAAACGTCATCCCAAGCCACCAAATGAACCCCCCTTCCCCCCTCCCCCTTCTTACCCCACAAGAATCCCCGCATACAACGCTCCAGGCACAACCGAATCCCCTTAGGCATACACCGAACTGAGAGCGCGCCACCCAGCAAGGCAAGCCTCCAACTTCTCCACCACCAACCTCCAATCACGGAGCCTGACACGACCCATGGCCAGAGGCAAGCCAAGGTAATCGAAAGGGAGGCCACACGGAGGAGAGCCCAACAACCGGCCACACTCCAGCGCCTCCTCCTGCGACATCCCAAAGGGGATCACCTTAGACTTAGCCCCATTAATCAAGAGCCCCGATAACTCACTGAAAAGCTCGAGAGTAATTGCCATACCGGATACCTCAGAAGAGCCACCCTCGATGAAGCATAAAGTGTCGTCCGCAAACTGAATTAAGGGCACCTGGAAGGCCCCCACAGCGTAGCCCCTGGTCAGCCCCGCCTCGATCACGCTGTCAATCATACGAGCCAACACGTCCGACACCAGCACAAAGAGAAGGGGAGCGAGAGGACACCCCTGCCGCACCCCCCTCCTCGGCTGGAAGAAGCCCCCAACAGGGCGACCATTAAGCAAAACCGAGAGGGAGGCCGTGGTCACACGACGACGCACCCACAATATCCAAACCTCAGGGAAGCCCCTCCGTCTCAAGACAGACCACAATAATCGCCAATCAAGACAATCATAAGCCTTGGTGAAATCAATCTTCCAAAGAACCCCCATCTTATTAGACTTCTTCCAAGCCGCAGCCAATTCGGAAGCCACCGCGATGCAATCCGAGATCTGCTGCCCCCCAATAAAGGCGGCCTGGGTTGGCGAAACCAGCGAGGCAAGAAGAGGAGCAAGCCTCCTCGCCAAAACCTTGGCAATGATAAGATAGATCCCATTCGAGATAGAGATAGGCCTAACCGCGACAATCTTAGGGATCATAACAATGACGACCCTATTAATTTTATCAAACCCATCGTTCCCTTCACAAAATTCACGAACAACCTCCATAGCGTCTTCGGCCACCACATCCCAAAAATCGCGGTAAAAAGCCACCGGGAACCCGTCAGGGCCCGGCGAACCATCAGCATTTAGGTCCCAAACGGCCTCCTTGATCTCCACCAAGGAGATCGGCCTAACCAGAGCCACAAAATCCATAGGCGCTAAGGAAGGGGCCCCACGGCCCAACCAGCTCTACCTACGCTGCGAGCGACACCCATAAGCACGCTTGAAGTGGTCAACCATGGCCACCCCCAACTCCTTGTCCCCATTAACCAAGGAACCATTAACCAGAAGAGAGCGGATAGAGTTGTAGCGCCTTCTTCCGATAGCCACGCGGTGAAAGAAAGCAGTATTAGCATCGCCCTCCTTGATCCACCTCAAGCGCGAGCGTTGACGCCACTCCATGTTCCTTTTCTTGTCCTCCGCGCTGACCACATTTTGCGCAGCAGAGCGCTCAATAAGCTCCTCCAAGAGCAGATTCCTAAAATTTTCCGTTCGGTCCAGCCGAGTAATGACTTACTCCGCCGCCGCCCTGGCCGCCACACGAGCCAAACGCGATTCCTTCTTGAATGACGCCAGGAGCCTCCGCAGAGAGACAAGCCTCTGATCGAATCTACGAGCAGCAGATCCCACAAAAGAAAGCCAACACTTCTCATAGCGAAAAAGACCCCTCGGCCGGAGGTCTTCCCCAGAATCCCACAAAATAGGATTGTGATCAGAGAATGAACGCGGACGAGAAGACACCGAGTACAGAGGGAAAGCGTCCATAAGTTTGTTATTAGCCAAGAATCGATCAATCCTAGATCGAGACGCATTGTTCCTCCATGTATAAGAAATGTCATCGGGGACCAACCCCTCCAGAGCAAGGTCAGCAATAAGCTCAACAAATTCGCGCGAGCCCGGATCCAGCACCCCCCCCGGCCCCGAGGACGATCCGAAGAATGAGCAGTCACACTAAAATCCCCCCCCAGCAGCCAAGGAAGGCCCGTGAACTCAGAGGCCGCATCCCGAAGTTCATCCCACAACGCCCGCCTGAGGACATGGCACGTAGACGCATAAATACAAGAAAAGGCAACATGAGCAAGGGAATCAGCCCGAATCAACACCACAGACAATGAATGCCTTCCCACCCGCAGAGAGGAGAATGAGAAAGCCGCCGAGCGCCACGCCAGCAAAACGCCACCTGCCGCCCCAATCGCGTCCACCGTGCGAAACTCATCCATAGCACCCGCACCGAAAGACCTCCATAGAGAGTCATCCACCCCCGTTAATTTAGTTTCTTGGATAAATGCCAGATCACAGTCCCACTCTGAGAATCGCAACCCCAAAGAACGCCGCCTATCAGGGTCCCCGAGGCCTCTAACGTTCCAGGAGAGAACCTTCATTACAGACCATCAGAGCGCCCCCGATCAAAGAGAGGCCAGCCGCCTCCGCCACAGAATCCCGCAACGTCTGACAAGAGTACATCACCGAGTCACCAAGGCGGGAGTGAATACGCCTGCGATAGCTCTTCCCAAAGCGAGTGTCCGAGGTACTCCCCACCGCGGAAGGAGCATCACCAACAGAAGGAATCCCGGTGTTTCCAGCCTCACCATCGGACACCCCAGCTGCATCAGAAGGAGTCATCCCCGAAGAAACCACCCGACCCACAGGAGGGGAGGGGGAGCGGGGCACAATCGGAGAAGAAGGAGATGAAGGATCCAAAACCACATCCGCAGACGGCCCAAATTCCTCCAGCTGGATCCGACGGGACAACCCCAAAGATGATTCGGGTCACGAAAGAGGAGAGTCGGGCACCAATAAAAGAGAGTCCGGCAGCACAACCGGGTCTGAGGGCTTCCACATCATTGCCCATGATCCGAAATGAATGGATCTGTTAAAGGCCCTCATAGCAGGAACGGGCCCGGGCCCCGAGAAGCACAACTGCAAGGAGTCAGCCGACAAAAAAAGAGAATGAAGAGAAGGCAAATCATCCTCGAATGAGCCCAACGCCAGCACACCTGCCCTTTCAGACCCCGCACACAGCTCCCGAGGAAGCAAATCGAAAGGCCCAGAGAAGATACACTCAGCAGGCGACGCTTCGGAAACTCCCCCGACGCCTGACACGTGGCACCCGAGAGGCGAAGTGATGACCCCAGATCCCAAGTCAAGCACACCGTCGAAAGCAGCCGAACTCGAGGGCAAGTCGCCGGCACCGGCGAGGGGGCGATGACAGAAAGCTCTACCTTGAATCGCCACCGGCCAACCTTCATGGTTTCGAAAAAAACCTTATCAACCGCATTGGTAAGAAAGGCTCTTGAGCACTCCATGAGAATCCGAGCGCACTTCCAATCCGCCCCCGGCGAAAGACCATCGTCCACAACAGTCAGGACATCCCCCCAGGCACTAAGCACCTTGGACAAGGCGGGGACCGAACGAGAGAGAAATGGCACACCACGCACCTCCGCCACACAGACCTCCGTATCAGAGGAGGCTCCATCCGCCACCCGTAATCTCCTCCAAGCCACATCTTCAGAATCGCCATTACGGATAAGCCTTTCCCGTTGCTCCGGGGAAAGACCACGAACGCAGCAACGTGAAGAATCCAGGATTATGAAGTCCCTCGTGAATCAAGGGCCCAAGAAACCAAGGAGGTGGGATCGTATCGCATCCCAAACCACACCAGGCCGCCGCACAAGCCCCACCGCCGCGACGAGGCCAGCACCAGCGCGCATCCGCACCTCTTGCACCGCCAAACCATGCACAGCCTCCCCATGCACAGGCTCCCCACCCACCAACTCCCCATGCAACCCAAGCGCCGAAGCCGACATCTCCCCCACACCGCTCCCCAACGCCGAGACTTCACCAGCAGTTACGCCACCACCCTCAACACCCACCACCTGCGCATCGACACCACCTACCACCTGCGCAAAAGAGCGAGGGCCCCTCTCACCAAGAGGGCCAGCGAAGCATCCACGCACCTCCGACCCTTGCTCCCCCGACCGAGCACGGGGCCGGGAAGAGGCGCCAGAATCAGCAACGGACCAACACGACGCCTTCCGATGACCCACCTTTCCGCATGCATAGCACCGAGGCGGAAGCCGGCAACCCGAGGCAAGATGACCATGCAACCCGCATCGAAAGCACTTCTTCCCCAACTTCCTGTGCGATACCTGCACCCACTCGCCCTCCCCCCTCTGCCGCTTCTCGCCACCCTCACCAATCTTAGATGGCCCATCACCACCCCCCTGACACTCTCCCTTCCTCTCGGCAACCTCCCCAGCGGAAAGTGGCCCAACCTCCAACCTTGCCGATGTCGCCCCACCCTTCCCCTTCACTCACCACCAGCGCTCCATCCTCTATCTTCCCTATCTTCCCCTTATTTTACTACATTCTTAATGTTGTAAAAGCCTTGCTTATTCCAGTAACTATTACATCGGCATGTCAAATTGATAAATAATGTCCTTGTGATTGGTTATCTTTTCAATCACATTCCATCTTCGATGATGGGAGGGAAACTTCCAATCGAGATCTTGTACTCTGATCGTCCTTTTTTATATCACGTCGTGTTTTTGTTATATAGTCATTATACATCATTTAGAGTTCAGAATGGCAACAAGGATATCTTTTTACATAGCATAACAAGGATTGTTTTTTTGAAAGAAAAAAAGGCCTCCATCACCATTTATCACCTCAATTAAAAGTACATGCTTAAAATACGCAATATGAAAATAAGAAATTGCACGTTCAAGCTCTCTACAAGTGTCTTAGCATGCCCACCACATTTTCACCACACTCGGTCCTGACAAAACACCGCACCATTTCTGGCAGTCCAGATTGCTTAGATCATCGCTAAGAACCCATATCGCTTCTTTTTTGTGCTTCTCCACCCCACTCCAAAGGTTTCACAAAAAATCATTATGTCATCGAAATGCAATGCATGACTCCCTAACATGGTCCGAGCCTCGATAGAGCTCCTACACTTGAAGAATAGTTGGTCTACATCCTCCACTTCCTCCTGACAACGCAAAATTGTTGGATCGGCACTCGGAATGAATCCCATAAATTGATCCCAGTCACTAGTCTGCCCCTTCTACAAAACCACAGGAAGACCTTCACTCAAAACGGAATCTTCCATTTCCATATTTTGCTGCAGTCTGTCTCACATCCTCCAGGGTCATAAAGCATAGATCCCTTTAATGCTTTATATGCCTTCCCCACCGAGAAACACCATCCCGCCAACACCAACAATCTTGGTCCTCTGTGGGCTGAGCCACAATCTCAAGCTCCTCAAGCAACACCAATAGCTCCCCCAATTCATGATATGAAAGCCCATGTTTAAATTGGGGAAAGAAAGATTGTCCATCCTAAACCTCAACCACTGAGGCCTCCGTATTAGTAGCCAATGCCATCAGTCGTGGGAACCACACTCCCAAAGCTCCACCTTCAAACCAATCGGTCCAAAATTTGAAGTCATTGTTGTCCCCAACTACAAGTCTCGAGAAAGGATGGATCTCCTGCACCAAAAGTATGAGGGTGCCAACATGAGCTCCCTAGGTCTGGGGAATGAGCTACCAGACCCATGGATCTTGCATATAACATTGCAAACCAGGTTGTCACAATCGCCCCAGATACACACGATCCACTTGCTGAGCAAAGCCTTGTTCATCTCTTCCAGACTGTGAACCCCAAGGGCCAAGGCCCCCATCACCCTTTGAGCATGTTATTGTCTTCCAGTCAACCAAACACAAACCATTTCTCTGCCCGAAGGAGGACCGGAAAAACCTCCTCATGATGCCCTCAAGTTTCCTCCCCACCCCAACAGGGAGCAACCTAGATAAGAGGAGAAAATTAGGTATCGCGGAGAACACCGACCTCAACAACACAAGCCTGCAACCTCTAGACAAACAAATCGACTTCCAACCTGCTAGCCTTTGCTCCATCTTCTCAATCATCGGAAACCAATCCATAAACTTATCTTTCTTGCCACATGTGGGACACCGAGGTAACATAACGACAATTGGCCCCATGGGCAGCGCAACAAAGCTGCACATCTCATAATCTCCTCCTTATTCAAAACAAAAGGTACCAATTCCGATTTCTCCTTATTGATTCTCAACCATGAAGCTATCCCAAAGAGATCAAGAACCGTTGGCATATCTTTGCAACTCGAAGAACCCCCCTCCACAAAAAGGATCATATCATCCACATAACTGAAGAATATGAACCAAGATCTCCTCCTTTAAGTATCCTCTACAAACCTCCGTGACTTCCCATTCAACCATAACAGATAACACATCAGTCACGAGAATGAAGAGGAGGGATGCTAACGGACATGCCTGTCAGATGCCCCACTACGACTGGAAGAAACCTCCCCCCCCGGATGACCATTTACCAACACTGCACATGAAGCTGTCATGATACACTTCTTCATCCAAGCGATCCACCTATATGGAAAATCGTGTTTGTGTAATGATGCCTAGATGAAGCGCCAATTAACGCAGGCATATGCCTTGAAGAAATCCACCTTCTATGTCACTCCCATGGTTCTACACCTATGCCAATTAGCCACTATCTTAGATGTTAAAACCACACTGTCTATCAGTTGTTCGCTCGAGAGGAAAGCACTATGGACCAACGACACAAGCTTGTTCAACACTCCCTCATACGGTTTGCCAAAGTCTTCGCCATGATCAGATAGATTGCATTCAACATGGAAATGGGTCGGTACTCCTCCACTTTAGTAGCAACATCTTTCTTGGGAAGCAAGAAAAGAAAGGATCAGTTGTTCTATCAAATCCATAGTTTGACTCCATAAACTCCGTCACCACCGCCATTATCTCTTCTGCGATGAGATCCCAAAACTCCCTGTAGAAGAAAATCGGAAATCCATCAGACCAGGGCACCCATCCGGGTTGAGTGCGAACATGGCTTCACGAACCTCTGGCAACCAAATGGTCTCATCAGCTCTTTTGCATCTTCATTGGTAATGCAGTTGACCCCTAATCCAGCCACCTCGAACTGCTATGAGTTGCTCGCCTGCTCATGCTCTTTAAGTAACTCATGACTACCCTTGCAATCTCCACCTTCCCACGTATTTCCACGTCTCCAACCTCGATCGAGTGGATCATGTTCCTCCTTCTGCCATTTGCCACAATATGGAAAGACTGAGTGTTCACATCACCATCTTTGAACCACTTTTGCCCTGATCTTTATCTCCACTCTAACTCTCACTTCCTATCTTCCTCCTCCATGATTTTTTGAATTACCTCGTGGCTTAGCATCTCCTCCTCGTCTAATTCCTCGACATCCTCCAGTAAATCCAATCTCACCAACTCTTCTTGGGCATGACTCCTTCTCAAGCCTCACTCAACCCCTAGTAACGTTTTTGAAGTCCAAGAGCCTATGACGAAATGTCGCCAATTTCAATGCCAATCTCGAAGTAACCGAACCCTCCACCTCCAATTTCATCCAAAAGGAAGCAATCAGGTCGCGGAAACCTTCTTCCAACATCCAACAACTCTCAAATATGAAGTATGATGAAGAATCTTAGCCATTGCATGTATCCAAACACAGGGATGTATGGTTATATCTTGATCTTGGAAACAAAGTAACAACCGTCAGGCTAAACATCTTAAATGCCTCGACCGACAGGAGAAATCGGTCAATACACGATCTGGAAGAAGAGCTCCTTCAAGTATACTTGCAGTTCATCGCATTAAAAACCTATAGGTTCAGCTCCTCCACCAAAATAGCGAAAGGCCCAGAGCCTGGATCCTAAGCACCTCTCCCACTAGGCCTATCCTCCACGTAGAGAGTAACGTTGAAGTCTCCACCCACTACCCATGCGGCCTCATGAACCTCTCCCTCATGCTTCGTAGCTCTTCCCACAACGTCGCATTAGGCGACGCTCCCAAATGCCATACACAGCTGAGACAACCATGCGAGAATGATCTTCCTTACAAATCAAGAGCACTGAGACTGAATGTACCATCTTCACCTCATCAATCAACTCGAACAGGTTCCCATTCCAAGCTATCACAACTCCCCTTGAGCTGCCACTTGCTAACACCACTGAAGTACGTGAGAAGAGGTCGATATGTGTTGCTTCATCTCACAGCTTCCCATGACTCAATCTTTGTTTCTGAAAGACTTGCTACGTCAATTCTCCACTCAACCAACATGGAGCTGATTATCAACCGTTACTCATTTGGCCCAACCCCTGCACATTCCGTGATAAGATTTTCATTAGGAAACCAAAGGGATTGTCCCTGCCATCTGAATTCCAACAAAATATGCTATTTTTTGTTCAAAAATCCTTTTTACGAATCACCCCCAACCACCAAGTTTAGGTTCGATAGAATTCCCACTACAGGTTTCCCAGCTTCAATCTCCCTCCCCTCTTTCCTGGAATCCACTTCCTTCTGGGCCACAGAGCCCCCTTCTTCCTGCCCAGCACACTTCACGCCAACATCGAGGGAGGATCCTTCTTCGTGCACGCATTTGATGAATCCATGATTCATCTACTTTATATGAGTATCTTAACAAAATCCCCTTAATAATTCACTAATTAAACCCTCTAAATTGATATAATTAACTCTACTAATAAAACATAAAATTAGGGATAATTCTTGTATATAAATAGACCCTAAAAATCATTGAATTTGTGCTTATTATTTTATGCACAAAATCTAACTATTTTAACTTAATTCTTTTTCTTTAAATTATTTATTAACTTTACATAAAGAAACGAACCCTATAAAAATCATAAAACCAAGAAAAAACAAAAAAAAAAGATTTGACTTTGTATATTTTGAACATACAATGCTTTATTTATTTCACTTTTTTCTCAACCTATATAATCCATAAAAAAATTTAATGTTAATCTTTATAAAAAACAAATTAAAAATACGAAAAATTACAAAACATAAAATATGGGATCAATTGACGGATTGATACCTATACAAAAATATATTTTGTACAGATGACTTCTTTTAATTTACGATCCTTCATGAATGTTGTAGATCTCATCGAGACCAACAACTTTCACGTTGACAACTTTTTTATTTTTTTTGAAAGAATGTTGACCGCTTTTTAAATTGACCATTCCTCCTATTTTATTTCTTATTTTCTTTCATTTTTCTTCCTTGGTCAAACATTTGGTCAACATTCCACTCCAGATGGTGCCCATTCATTGGGCCACCTCAGACCTCAGTCCACCCCACAACTTTGACCGGTCCACCTATTTGTCCAACTAATGCTCCCTCCATCGGATCGTTGGATCTACTTCGATCCGACGATCGAATTCATTCCTACCTCATTCCATCCCCCTCACAGGCCTCTCATGTGTGTTGCCTCCACCCCCATCATGCGCCTAGCACCTGATCCTCTCCCCGTCGTTGGGTCAGATTTGATCCAGCGGTACAATATGCATTCGCCTACCTCTAGCCTTCCCCCCATCTGCGAAGTACCCTCCTCTGCCGATCGATTTTCCCAATCCTACCTCCAACCTCCGGTCATCCCTCGCATCTCTGACCATCGTCAAGAACACCACCATCGCATCGTTCATCGATACCCTAAAATCCCATATACGCTCTCCCTCAGTCATTACAATTCCGATACCTCAGACCCACTT
Organism: Ottelia alismoides; assembly: GCA_037367405.1. Taxonomy (NCBI): domain Eukaryota; kingdom Viridiplantae; phylum Streptophyta; class Magnoliopsida; order Alismatales; family Hydrocharitaceae; genus Ottelia; species Ottelia alismoides. The sequence goes on along the minus strand of JAZKJV010007467.1, from coordinate 10,834 downwards.
CATCAAGGCTCTGCACGTAACCTCCCCTACATGAAACATCGGTGAAGCCTCCACTCTCCATCAAAGCCCTCATCCTTCGACGACCACCTTCAACCATCCCCTCGGATTCCATCACCGATATCTCCTCCGATTGTTATCTCCCTCTCCTATAAATCCCAACCCTCGCCTCCTGTAGAACCCATCCGCCATTTCTCTACCCAAAGCTCTAGCTCCAAGTCCTGAGGAGGTGACAACTCTAAAGGGGTTGTGTCCAGCGATGAAGAGATCTAGGTTGGCGTGATCTAAGGTGCTTCCAGCACCTTGTTGCAACAACATCAGACGCAGCTACAGAGCTTGAGCTCCTTCTCGTTGGAGCTCTTGAGCGAGGATCCGAAGCTTCATGTTCCTCCATCAGGCAAACCCGATTCCCTTTGTCTGCCCACATCACACCTCCAGGTGATTATCCTCATCCTCTACCTTTTCGTTTTCATTTTGGATTCTTCATTTTCACTGTTATACACAATCACCGCTCCGACAAACTCTGGCTTCTCTGCTTGTAGTCCATGTACCCCCCTCGCACCCCTTTTTATCCTCTTCTTCACTAATCCTCTTCCTTCAGGAAGGGCAACCACCGTCTTCGTTCCCAAACCAAAACCCACCTACGATTATACGCATCACCGCCTTATCCCCTTCTATTCCTCTCCGCAAATTCCAAATCCCCTTACGACTCGACTGATCACCCTCACGAGATCTCCCTCTCCGTTTATCCTCTTACACCAGGTCTCCCACTACCAGCCTCGCACGGGCCGGAGACACCATCCCCCTTCCTCTTAGACCAGCTTCACCCATCCCCCTTCCTCTTCCTTTGCTAACAATTGCAGGACCACATCAACTGGAGTTTTTACGGGAGCTATTTCATCTCCATCTCTAGATCCAATAGCCCCATAGCCTCGCCAGAGACACCATCTAGGAGGATGAGCTCCTCCCTGAACAGTTGAGGCTGGAGCTCGAGCTTCGCTGCCCCATGTTCCTCACTGCCCATCAGCTCGAACCAAGGAAGAAGAAGCAACTACCAGCGTACATGTGTTGTTGGATCTCTTTGATCTGACGACCCCTGATCAGGTCCCCTTCGAGACGCCAGATTTCGATCCTCAAGCCACCTCAGTCATCAGATCCATCCCACCCGAGCCTCCCAGCCTCGGGTGATCCTTAGTGTGCGGCAAGACGACGCATGGAGGCGTAAGACCGAAGCACTAGCCGAGCCTCTCCTGCATCACGTACCTCGCACGCGGTATGAAGATATGTTGCATCGACACCTTGCTCTTTCTAGGAATCATGCTGGAGTCCATCACGCGTTGTGTGCATGTGAGCTTGGCATTTTACACTTGCACCCCCCAAGTCTTTCAAAAACCACTGAAATACCCCCGCCTGGGGCAAATTGCGGGAGGACCCAGTGGCTTTTGATAATTAAAGATAAGCCCCTCTTAGGACCTGAAACAAATAAAAACCGTGTTTTATTTGTATTTTAGTCCCTAGAACTTCAACATTGAATATCTTTCTCATTTTTTATCCAATTATCGCGTATTTTATGTCATTTTAAAGCTTGTTTTATGCTTCCATTCTATATATTTTGTGGACAGAGCAGATGTATATTGTATTAAATTATTATTTAAGGACTAAATGATCTATGAAAGCTTGATTGGACATAATTTTCGCAATTATCTTTTACGGGATTTGATCTTTTTATAGGGGCTTAAGGGGCTTATATGAGGAGGGTGAATTAATTTAATTCCAAGATATTATTCTTGATTTATTCTTTGAGGTAGAAATAATGCAGAGAACAAAAAAGAAGCTTGAGATTTAACTTGATTCATTTGGTGTAAAATTAAATTGGATGTTGATATTTTGGCATGCAATCTTGATTGACAAATATTTCTTGAATTATTTTTTAGATCTGTGAACTATTTAAAGGTTTGATTGATCATATTATTAAGGATTGAAGTATACACTCGCATATCTAGCTCTCTCTACCTTCTATCTCTCTCTCTTTATCTTGTATGTTTCTCTCTGCATGCATACAATTTTGAGTTATTTTCTGACATAGAAATTAGCATCACATTTAATTCATTGCATAGATTAATTTTAATCACAGAACTAAAGTACCGTTGTTCCATGAGTGCGACCTTGTTATACTTACCAAGTTAAATTTGACCACATAATCAAACATGTGGTTTTTGTTAAACTATTTTCCGTATCATATACTACAATTATATATTTTTAAAGAGGTGGAGTAGCATATCATCGACATTCCAATCTATTTGTTTCCCAATCAAGATTGTCCGCCGACGTTTACGAGAAAAGCATCGTAATTGTGGTCTCACTCACATCCTACAGCATTCCCGATGATCTACACAAGCCCTACCCCCTCTTCTCTGCTCTGATGCGTTCAACACCTCCCATCAACTTCACATGGCACGGAACAGCCACAATGGCCCTAAGCCTTCCCACAACCCGCTCAAACTCAAGGGCTCCTGACCTGCCACTGCTCCCCTTAGAGGTAGTCTCCTCCGGGCCACCTCTGTGTCCAGGTCCCTCTGGAATCTCATGCGCAACAGATTCCATTTGACCCAATGCTGCAACAGTGCCTTTTTAATGGAGCAAGTATTCGTCACCATGTTCCAAAGATAGTATACCCTCCATCAGGTCGAAGAACTCATTGAGGTCCGAAGCTTCAAATCCGAACGTTATAATCGGGAGAATCGACACGCTTTGATTTGAAAAGGGTATTCGGGCTAAAAATCGAACCGCGGGATCCACGTTACCCGATAAAGTTTCTGAACTGAAGGGAAGACCCAAGATTATCGACCCAATTCCGCAACAATGGTTTTGGGTCCCGTAACTAGGGCATGGATATCGATGAAGCGTTTTTAGGGTTCACCATTAATGTCTTTGGATTGCCTCCCCCGATTATCGCCTTTTCCATTACTCCTATCAAAGATTGTGTCTTTTGAGATCCTCTGATAACCGCCAACCTTTCCTTCAACGTCGTCACATCACTCCCATCCAAAGGGGCCAGCTAGATCAGCACCGGCCTACGCCCAAGCCATCACGTCACTCTCATCGAAATTGGGGGTTTGGACAAAACGGAACAACATAGCTTCACGACTTCACCAACATGTAGCACCGCCTCTCGGAGAACCTCCACCTTCCGACATCTCAGCGACATGTCGATAATCTTCATCTTCCACGTCGTGTCGACACTCCCCGGTGCACCATCCAGGTATCGCGGTCTCCATCACCGGCTTTGCCCCTCGATTTCGATGGTAATCATCCCTTGATAGACCCCTTCAACACTTCTTGGATCCTGCAAATGAAAGCCCCCTCACACAAAGCAACCCTCCTGGAAGTTCAAGCATATCGACCCCACCCCGACCAACCTTTCCGTCGAGAGTCCATCATGGATTGTTCGCAAGGTCTCCTCATCACCTTCCCCGCTCAAGACTCCTTGCAGTGTTTGCTCTAACTCCGCTCCCTTAGATAGACTAAGGAATAAAGTCGCGAAATATGCTTTCGGTCAAACCTGCTTATCAACTCGTGTCGCCTCTGCCGCCTGAGATGCCTTCTTCGTCCTAGGAACCCTTAGCTGCACAATTCCTTCGAAGATGACCCGAGCAGCCACAACGAAAGCACAACTCCGTTGTCGCACGGATCTTTGAAAGGTGGTCTCCCACGCCGCAATGGAAGCACCATGTGGCCCTTCCCTCATACTTTAGCCTCCCCAACCTTCTTTGTTGCTTCGCACCGCTCCAGGGTCCCTTCCCGACCAACTCCTTCATGATGGAGTCATCAACAGCCTCACTCTTACCCGCATGCACTTCTTTGTTGCTCTCGCGAAAGAAGGTGGCCCTTTGATGACCTCCTACTCCCTCACCACTCCCGCTCCCCCCTTTTCGCTCAATCGTATTTCACACAGAAATGATTGTTAAGTAAATCTTTGTTGGCATATACGGAATAAGAGGGGGTACCCATGTTTTGATCATAGATCTTAATGTCACTATGAATGTGACGTTCTCCGAGATCCCTTTTTCTTAACTATAGGAATTCAAGAATCGATTGTCTCTTGGAGAGCACTTTCAAATCTACACTTTTTGTGCCTAATATACTTCTAGTCTGTAATATTACAGATTTTCCTTCTCGTGATGACATCATAGTAAGTGTTATATACATGCACCGTATCCTCCCTTTCTCGACCTTAACAATCATCTTCGCCAGTGGTACTTCCTAAGCCTGATATTGTTCAGATTGATGTTATACCTAGTCATACATGTGCAATGAGATAGTTTTTTTTAGGAGAATAAGGGTGCAGTCCCAAGCATGGAACCCACCTCAAATTTATTAAACTAAGGATATATTACATGGACATACCAACCAGCCCTCGCCACACCCCCAACACTACAAGCCACTCCACAATAACTTAACGCTTTGTAGTGACCCAATACCTTCTCATACCGAAAAGGATGCCCACAAAATATATTCTCATTTCTGGCACATCAAATAGCCCACAACAATGTTAAGGGACCCATCACGTCCTCCTGCGATCTACCACAAGCCACCCTAACTGATCTCTAGAACGACAAACTGTCTGCGGAATGAAGCCAATACATCGTTGCTTGCTCCAATACAGCAGCTGACGCAACACATCCAAAGAAAAGATGATATGAATCCTCTTGCTCCAAGCCACATCTGTCGCACATCGTCTCCCCGAACCTAGAAGCCTCGCCCTGCGCGCCTTCGAAAGCAGCCGACAGCGTCTCACCAGCCACATGAACACCTTTATCCGTACCGGAACCCTGTTAGCCCAAATAATCCTATAATCCCAGGCATTCTCCTCTTGAACAACCACATGAGCACTGTCAAAGCAACGATATGCCTTCTTCACTGAGAAAGCCCCATCCTTCCAAGCAAAGTGGTCTCTACCCCTGTCAGGGCCATCCACATCCACCAGTTCCGCCAAAAGGGTCACGACCTCATCACATCTCTGGTCTGACAGAGGGAAATTGAAGGTCGAGCACCAAGCTCCCACCAACCAGACCTCCCACACCGTAGCATATCTGGCCCCTGCAATGGCAGATAGACACGAGTACCTCTCACAGATAGGACCCAACCCATGCCAATCATCCTCCTGTAAGCGAAAGCATTGCCCATCACCCAGCACCGGTCTTACGAGAGCAACCAGTTGAGATAATTTCCAGGATCTTACTATTTTGATTGCTCTCACGAAGTAGTATCCCTGTTGCATATTACACCAATCTCCAAGGCAATGTCCATAGTTGATTGGTTCATCTCAATGCTAGTTAAAGGCAATTTGCAACGACATTGTCTGCAATACATATCAAAGATATCATTGTTTCTCGCACCCATGCCCTTCATCACCTAGTGGAACAAGCAGGCAATGGAGGAGGAGATGACAACTCTCGTATCAAGGAGAACCTAGACTCTGGTGGTCCTAATTGCTAGTTATAGGATAGCTAAATCCAAATGGGTGTTAATAGTGAAACACAATCCAAGGGATCTGTCGCTAGGAATAGTGGCAGATTTGTTACTCGAGGGTTCGCCCAAATATATAGGGCTCCTTTGGTTGCCAGGATACCCCAGGGTAACCTGGCATCAAGGTTCGAAATCTCGATTTCGATTTCATTTCGGTCCCCTCCAAAATCGAAATTTCAGTGAAATTTCGGGAAATTTCGACCGTTTCGGTGGAAATGTCGAAAATGACTCAAAAAAAACCCATTTTTCGATGATTTTTTTGGAAATTAAGATCTTCTGAGTTATTACAACAATAAATAGCTTACAAATACACACTTATATCACACATATTGCTTATATATGCCCCTTAGATCGCACATATCGGTCATATCGGTCAAATTGATGTTAATGTTGATTCTTGACTGATATGTACTGGAAATTAATATCATCCAATCCAAGATCTTAAAACAACATCTTACTAATGCACACTTATATCACACACATCTCTCATCCATGCCCCTTATATCACACCGTATTGGTCATATCAGACATATTGTGGAGCAGTCTGATAGATACTGTAAATGGAAATCAAAATAACTAAGTTAGCAACACTTAGAAGATATCTTTTGTTCATAAAAATAGAAAGGAATTTTTTATTTAAAAATGTAGATAATGATTAATTAAACAATGTTTTGTTCATAGAAATAACCGTCACAGACAAAGTTCGAATGAATTACAGAATTAATTAAATACTTACAATAAAGATGCATCTATTTACGAAGATAAATGACAAACAAATGAAAGGAACAAGCTATATCAAATATATAGAAGCTATAGAATTTTTTCATCTCCATTGCTTAAACCCGAAGGGGAAGAAGCTCCCCAAGTTGAATAATCGATGTATGTACCATCTTGTCTCAACATACCATGTATCCATGAATTTCACCGAAATGGGTCGATATGTCGAAATATCACCGAAATTTCGGTCGAAATCCAGGAAATTTTGTACTGAGATCCATGAATTTCAATCAAAATGGGTCGAAATAGATCGAAATGTCGAAATATCACCGAAATTTCGGTCGAAATCCGGGAAATCGATATATATATATATAGGAGTTTCGATACCCATAACCTCTCGAAACCGAAATTTTGGCAAAATTTCGCCGAAATTTCACGAAATTTCATTCCATGCCTGACATACCCACAGCTCTACCCTTGCATTCATGGGTTGGAACTAATTATATGGACCTCACAATTTCTTTGTTTTAATTTTTTTAATCATAAGAAAAGTTAATATAGCACATACTCAATGTGACATCACATCACATTTATCATTCAACCCTCCCAACCAACCAAATAGCTACTATTCAAGGGAAGATACTCCAACCCAACCCTGTTACCAAACAAGTCCATGAAGTAGACTTTTTGACACCTCTTCTCCAATGGCTCGTATGTTGGCTCTTTGAAATCTTTCTTCTGTTGCCATATATGGTGAATCAGTGATTGGTCATTATATCAACGGGATATAAAGAGAGCATTTCTGTACGAACATCTCTAGAAGTAGGGATGCAAAGGATTAGATATGGATATAGATGTAGATGTAACCATAACTTAATCCATTTTAAATATGGATAGATGTTGTTGGGAAAAAGAATGAAGCATAGTTTATTCCTTGAACCCTATGGGTAAATTACATATGATAGACAGGAGAATATAAAAATAGGAAAACAGTACAAAGACATAAATATAACTCTATTAATGCAAATAGGATTACAACGACAACAACAAAGCCTTTTCCCACATTAAGTAGGGTCGGCTACATGGATTCTTTGCCTCCATTCAGATCTATCTTGGGTCATTCTCGGGCTTAGATCCAAAAAACTAAGATCCCTTTGTATAGTTTCATTCCAACACTTCTTGGGCCTTCCTCGGCCTCTCTTAGCCGGCTCAACATCCCAGAACTCGCATCTCCTCACCGGTATATGCAAAATGTATGGTGGTACCTTTAACAATGGACAAATATAAAACATAAAAATTAGATACATATGATACATAAATACTTTACAGGTTAGCTTAAATATATTATTGGACGGGCAGATTGATTGTTTGAGGGTTCGACCAAACATATTCAGTAGACTTTTTGACCTCTTCTCCAGTGTCTCATATGTTGGCTCTTCGAATTCTCTTTTTTGTTGCCATATATGGTGAAATGGTGATTGGTCATTATATCAAATGGATATAAAGAGTGCATTTCCGTATAAACATCTCCAGAAGTAGGGATGCAATGGATAAGATATGGATATAGATGGAAGATTAAACATATCCTAATCCATTTTAAAATATGGATAGATGCAGATACAAATATTATTGGTTATGAAAAATGTATGATGGTACCCTTAAAATGGACAAATATCAAACGTATAAATTAGATATGAATGATAGCATAAATACCTTACACGTTAGCTTAGATATATATTATATGTTGTCTTATATAAGATTTACATACAATAGATGTATATGTTTTTTAACAATTATAATAAATACGATAGAAACAACAGTTTTTTTGGCTCTGATTAGGCATGGATGGCATGGGTGTTGGGTTCGTATAATGTCTACTCCCTTAAGTTGTTGATAGGCACGAGTTCAAAGAAATATGTTGTTGGGTCACATCAATAGAGGGTTTCAAAGGAGAGCCATGATGGAGAAAATGTTGTGGAGAAATTTGAAGACCTTTTGGTCCTCTTTAGAAAAAGGTGATGATGCAGCCATTAACACTCACATTTATAAACATTAGAAAGATCTAGAACTTGGACTATACTAAACAGTGTTAAATGTAAAAGGACCTTGCTGAAGTTTGTGTTTTTTAAGAGGCAAGGATATAAAATCCTCTTCGTCCAACCTATAGGTTAGGATTCCTTAAAATTTTCTTTCTTGTTTCTCTTTTCTGCATAAGTGTAGAACACTCTACAAAAGAGTTGTAATTTCTACCATGTTGTATGGGACTCTCTAAATATAGTCATTTGGATAATGGAATGAAACAACAAAGAAAAGACATTTTGGCTGAAAGAGCTTGTTTCTCATCACCCTCTCTTCATTTCCTCTTTTTACTTCTCTTATATCTTCTTTCTGCCCTTCTCAATTCCCTCTCCTATCTTCCTCCCTCCTACCTCTATCATTTCAGAATTCTCTCTATTTCCTCCCCCTCTTCATAATCAAAGATGTTTCTTCTATCTTTCCTTTCAAACTCTTCCTCTCTTATTTCTTACCTCTCTCATCCTGTTCTTATTTCTTTACCTCTTCCACGATTCCACCACTCCATTTATTTTCATCTCTCCTTCTCCATCCCTCGACACTTCTCACCTCCCTTTCCCTTGCTCGCTCATCTCTTCTCCATCTCTCTCATATCTCTCCATTCTCTTTATATAATCCAAGCACTTTCTCTCTCTCCTCTATAAACACATACTCTCTCTCTAATGCTTCCCTCGAATCCCAATCTTTCCCTCCCTCTCTCCTTCAAAACTTCTCCCACGTCTCTTTCTTTATCTCCCATCCTCTCCACCATCTTCAAAGTTCAATCCCCACATCTTCTTCATAATCAAACATCTCCCCTTCCTACAGCAGTATCCATTGCCTCAACAAGGGCCTTCACATGATAGTAGGACTTAGGTAAGGGTCATTGCCCATCTTATTTCAAATTTGAGGTCTTATCATCGAGAAAGATTTCAAAGAGATAGTTGCCCATTTTTTGGAGTAAATTCCACGAATGGGTGATGACCAGAATGGCGGTTGCGAAGTTGGCAGCTTTGAGGAAGATGCTGGTTACTTACAAAAGGGTAATCCTTGAGCAATGAGCAGAAGAGGGAGCAAGCACAAGAGGATATTATCAAAATTGACAAACTAGAGGAAAAGAATACTTTGATACTGAGGAGTTGGAGAAAAGGAAGGCTCACCACAAGAAAAAAAAGAAGAAAAATATTTGGAGGGAAAGATTGAGGCAATTATGGATACAGGAGGGAGATATAAACAAGAAATTCTTCCATGCTATGGGATAGGGTAGAACCTTATCCACTCTGTTTCTGTAGGTAACGAATGGTTTTAGGGGGATTTAGGAGGTTGTCTCTGTATCGAGCATGGTTCGAAAAGGCTAGCCTCGAGGCGGTCGAGGCGTACGCCTTGAGGCGGTCGAGGTGTATGCCTCGAGGCGGTCGAGGCGGTCCCTTTTAGCCTCGAGGCGGACGCCTCAGACCAGTCCTGCGAGGTGTGCGCTCCGAGTGGTCTCGAGGCGGAACGCCGCGAGGCGGTCGAGGCGTTTCGTGAGGCGTTTTTGCTTTTTTTGAAGTATTTTTTTATTATTTTCATGGTTTCCTTAGTAGTTTGAGAAGCTTATCAATATCTGTTTATTTAGGATAATGATTATATAAGATGAATGCCTAAATATGATGTTTATTTCATGCCCATAACGTCATATTTACAATTAATGTATCCAACTATTTTGGCAAACTCTTACTATTTCACTCTTAACGAATGAATTCATAAATATTAAATTAAACAATACTTGTAACTTAACAAGATTTGCAATATATCAAGCAAAACAAAATGGATAAGGTTAATAGTTTCTCATGTTGCTTTATATTATATATTAGACACAACATAAATTTCTTCGACATATATTTAATCGAACTTTTAATTACAACAATATTTCAAAGATTTGCTCGAAATGGATATGATTCATGGTTTCTCGTGCGATCATATATTATATGTTAGACACATAACATAAATTTCTTCGATGTATATTTAGTCATACTTTTAATTACAACAATATTTCATAGACATATATGTATTGTTTAATTCTTTCACAATATATCTATAGTCAATGAATTCCTCTTTGATTGGATGAAAATGTGTAGAAATGTATATGATGTTGTTCTATCTCCTATTTTGGGGTTCTTATCTTTATCATTTCATCATATCTTGTAGTGTAAATTATTATATATTGGGCAGAGAACATATAATTACATAGAGATATATATAATTGTAGTTTTATATATATTTTTCTATATAAACTGAGGCTTACGCCTCGATCGCCTCGAGGCTATGCCTCGCCTCGATTCCAAGGAGACCGCCTCGTTCCGCCTTTTATTTTTTCGAACCTTGGTATCGAGCACTTCCTAAGTATGCATATGACAATGAATGGTGATGGTTGGGTTGTGGGTTGAAACAACTTTCACAATAACAAGCAGAGGGATTTATGTGGGTGTTTTACTCTCAAGAGGTTCGGGATTTTGTATTAAACCTAAATACAGGTGGCTCTCGAAGCCCCAATGGTTTA